>RYFJ01000520.1:0-432491 GCA_003991445.1 Oryza meyeriana var. granulata | reverse complement strand
CAAAAGAGAGAGATTGGTGCGCTGAGGTCAGGTTCTTGCCTAGGGACTGGGGTGGGTTAGGGCGGATGGTCTTCGTATTGGGTGAGTGGGCATGAGAGAAAGGGTCTTGTCACAATCTCTATTCGGGTACTGTTTGAGTTATGGGGATGCGCATGGCCGCGGCGCATGCGAGATCGGTGTGAGATTGTGTCGTGTGGGTGAAAGTTGGCTATAGGGGCTCAGCTCTAGCAAGACGTAAAACTTTCGAATACGGGCGTAGCCGGGTCATTGGGTGGCGGGCTAGCATTGTTTTCTGTGATTGTCCCAGTATCATTAATAGAAAATAATGATTTGGGAACTTATAGCTCAGTATTGGAGAGTTATGGTTTAGGCCTAAACTGTGTTGGAGCGCTATTCAGTGGTGGACTTAATATTGATTAATGATTAAACTAGCACTGTTTATAAAATGTTTTTAAATACGCAAATGTTTTTAAATGCAGCTTTATGCACAATAAGCCAACTATGTCTTTCCTTTGGTATCCTATTGGGCATTATTTTGCATTTCCTTGTGTGTCTTGGCTTGAGTACGGTGGGTGGTACTTAGTCTTGCTATATATCAATCATTAGAGTGAAGCTTAGCAAGGAGGAGAAGTTGGTTGTTTGGCTTATACCCCAGTTGAGCTGCCTGTGGCTGGGTGCTGAAGCTACGCTAGTTGCCGTTCCGCTGCTGATTTCTTCTGTGTGAGGATTAAGTGCCTTTTTTTTATGTATTTATCGTTATTACATTTTGGTTATGTTTATCAAATTGTCGATTTGTGTACCTCGGCTGATTCCTGGAGAGGATCTCTTATTGCACACAAATTTAGGCTTTGGAAATTCTCTGGTGAATTTCTGGACGTGACAAGTTGGTATCAGAGCCAATCTTGATTGTAAGATAAGCCAAATGGTTAAGCCCTTAAGGACATCTTTTCCGAAAAACCTATTTGTGAAAATCTTCTTGCTCTCCCTTTTCGATGTTTGGTTTCTCTCCCCTTACCTACTCGGAGCCAACAGAAGAAGGATTCCTAATTTAAATTTTTCAACTTTGTTCTAAAAGGCCAATAGAGAAAGTTTGTATCTTGGAGACAGTGGTTTTTCGGCAGGAGCTCACCGCATAGCTGCCGAATCGGATATGAGACTTTGCCAGTTTACCACGACACAGTTGCTAACAACAGTACGGATTTCTGCTGCAAGATCACAGTGACCCTCGACTCCAACCGAGAAGATCTTCCTCGACTCGTTTTTGCCGCCGAAGCCGATCACTTTCTATCTACTCAAGAAGAAGTCTCTTATGAAGCTTTGTGTCAACTCCGTCATCACTTCAACACTGCTCTGGCAAATACAGCGTATCACTATCATCCCTCTCACAGTTGGACAGGTCTGCAGAATGGTTGTGAAGAATCTTGGTATAAGATAACTGGTGATAGTGCAGCATGAGAACTATGCTACATTACTTGACGATCTTCACCGCCAATTACTAGGAATGACCATGAACCAGAATCCAGCTACATGCACAAAGATGAAAATCAACAGGTTTAGGACAAGCGGATCAATTGACCCAACAGAACCAGGAGCTACGTTATAAAAGGATACGAGAGTTGGAAAAGGAGCTCAAGGAACTAAAAGAAGATACAAGACGCCTCACCAATAGAAAGCAAAGCACCTTCACCTGTTGGAATCAACCAGCGCCGCACCTAGGGAAGGAAGCCCGTGAACCGAAAACAAGACAAAAGCCGCCGAAGAAGTCAAAGAAGCTCTCCGATTACCTCGCGCAAAGCTAAGCTGCACCCTCAAGACTAGTTTTTCTCGTTAGTTTAGTTGCGTGTGTTAGCTTGCTTGTTAGTGTGCTGGTGCTTGCTCCTTTTGTGCTTGTGTGCTTGGGTAGCGTATGGCGTATGTCAGCTGGTGATATGGCCATACTAGTTTGGCAAATTTGAATCCCTAGTAAAGAAGTTGCTTCTTCTCTCTCTTTACTCTGTCTTCTCTTCCTGTTGATTTCTCCACCACAGATGGTTAGCTTTGTACTAAATGCTTTGGAGGAAGGAGTTTATTCGATTCAGCCTAGGTTAGAATAACACAATCATGACCTCTGTTCAGCCCAAAGATATGTAAACTCGGTCTCATCTTAAACCCTAGTTTATTAAGAGTCAACAGGCCTTTGTTGGAAAAGGGAAGCTAGTGTTTGGTATAGGTCTGCCAGATAGAGCTAACCTTTACGCAGACTTAAGAAGGCACAAGTAATGAGCAGTCAGTTTAATTCATCTTCAAAGATTGCAACTAGGACTTAGAAGACGAAGCAATTCACCTAGGAAGATAAGCAGAACATGATGCAGAATATTAAGAGACAAGTCAAGCCAGGATTGAGGGATTATCCCCGCTGTTTCAACTTTCTCAGGAAAACAACCCTACTAGTTACAATCGAGATCAGAAAAGCAAGATTTGAATGTGGATAATTTCTCGAGACTAACTTGAAACATAAACGCCGGTCATCAGGGAAACACATCAACAACGGCATCGTCATGGAAACCCCTACGGTAAAGGAAGGACAAGACGCATCGGTAGCATTAGAAGTTGGAAGAAGAGAAGATATGGCTAACTCTCAATGGAGTTAGTGAAAGCCAGTTTATGTTGATGAAGTTAGTGAAAGCCAGTATGTTGGTAAAAGTAAGCCTGACCAAGTTATTATCTTTAGGAGAATATTAGGTGTCACCACGATGTTAAACTTATCTACACGGACAGATGGTACCTAAGATTGAAGTATCAAGGATAAAAATCAAGGACGGAAGGAATTAAATACCAAGCAGAGACACCAGGGAACAAAGTATCCTTTAACTTGCATTCCAACGAAGGTCTCGGATCATGAGAGTGAAAACTAGTAACTTTAAAAGGCGATCACCTGGGGATAATAGATAACCTTATGTAACCTAAAAGCATGGAGTCAAACTACATACCTTGGAAAGACAGAGGAACCATTCAAATCAAGAAGCGAAGCAGGTACTCTTGAAAAGTACAGACATAGGGATATAAGAATCTTGACTATGGGTCAATTCATTGGGAACTGATTGATCGGACAGAACAGTAAGGTGTGATTGATCGGACAGGACAGTAATGTGTTAGACCCAGTTATCAATACAGGTCAGTTAAACAAGGATGGAAAAATGGGAACCATGGAACCATCCGTGTTGAGATCATCGGAACCACTATTGAGAAGCTTGAAAGGACGTAGGTAACGGTGAAACGAAGACAGATCTATGTATCACCAACTACCAAGGCAGTTGGTGAAGCTATCGGACAAGACACTTATGATGAACTTGGAAGCTACAAATGAATATTTCCATCACTATTACGAGAATCTAAGTATGAAGACACTATTACGAGAATCTAAATATGAAGACACTAAGAAACAGTTAGTAGGAAGGTAGGAAGAAAGGTGATTGATAAAGAAACCAGATAAAGTAAATTCAGTAGGAGAAGGAAAGTGTTCCACCAGGGAAGATCAGTGGTCAAGAACACTTTGGCACCGTTTGTAAATCAGTGCACAGCCCGCAGAATCGGTATGTTGTCAGCAAGCAAGTATTTTAGCAACTAGTGACAAACAGATTGTGGAATCGAATTGGGTCTGTCACTAAAGGGATCAAGTATGATTGGAAATGGAGCGAACAACCAAATACAAGATGGTCAGAAGGAATAATCTGCTAACCTTAGAGGCCAATTAAGTTTTGAGACATCAGTTGTGGTAAAAGGTGAGATACAGACTACCGCCATGACAAACAACGAGATAGATTATGAGAAGTGTCACCAGAAGGCCATTGCTTACGGAAAGAATTGAAGACTAGCCAAACCCTTTTCTTTCTAGCCGCCCCAAATCTCGGGACGAGATTTCTATAAGGGGGGTGGATTTGTCACACCTGAAAATCGGCTAAATTAAAAATCATTTTTGGGTAAATGTAAATACAAGAATACGCTAGAAAATTTTGTCTATGAAAGCATTTGAATAAAATTTTGAAAATTTCCCAATATTAAAAATCCCAAGTTTAAATTTTTGCTTAATTACTCGAATGCTTTTGTATTCCTTGGGTTTTATCGAAATATTTTAAGTGTTTAAGTATTTATAATAATAAATTCTTCATGTTTTATGGTGACATTTACTTCTGGTAAATTCCCCATGATTTAATAAACTCTAAAATTTTCTTGGATTTTTTGAAGCTCCAGAATTAATTTTAATGCTATAAAGATCATTTTAGTAATTAAATAAATATAAATAAATTCCTTTTCTTTTTCCTTGTTCGGGTCATTCCTGATTCAGTCCTTTGAAGTCTTCCCGTTCATCTCGAACTCCGGTTCCTTTTTTTTTCTTCTAGGGTTTTGTGTTGCTCTCGGAACCCTAAAAGCTTCCTTAAAATCTTAAATCCAGAGTTCTCGGGTTTATTCTTTTCCGAAACCCTAAAATCCCTTTTTCCTCCCGAATTCGAGATCCTCAGAAATGTCCGTATTCTTGGAATAAAATACATCTAAACCCAGACCCTCCAATATTTCTAGTTTTGCCCCAATTTCAGTCCGCATGAAATAACCCCGTTAATTCCTTTATTCTCAAAACACTTACTATATTCTGAACATTCTGGTCTCCCAGTTCCCAGGGAAAAATACCCTCTAAATTCCAAACCAAAGAATATTCCAATATTCTAGACCCCAAAGATTCTTTGGTGAAATATCCTCCAATCTCCGAATCCCATAAAATATTCCCCGTCTCAGATTCCCTGAAATATTCATATATATTTTGGATATTTATTTATTCCTCGAACATTCAATTTCTCGATTAGCGTAAAGTATCTCCAGGCTCAAAGTTCCAGATTCCGTAGATTGTCCTAGAGTTTTAATCCCTGAATATTCTAATTCCTCCTAATTTCCGGATTCCACAAAATAAATCCGAGTTCTTGAATCCCAAAAACAATATCCAAATGTTCGAAATATTCCAATATTCCAGAAAAACTCTGCAATTTCCAATATTCCTAATTATCCCTTAAATCCTAAAATTCAAATTCCAAATTTGGAATTTTCCTGAAATCCCCTCCATTTCTTTCTTTTTCTCTGTTTCCCCTTCTTTTTTTTTTCTAAAATAAATGATGGAACTTGATAGCTCCAGTTTGGAGAGTTATGGTTTGGGACTGAATTGTGTTGGAGTGCTGTTCAGTGGTTGACTTAATATTAATTAATGATTAAACTACACTGTTTATAAATGCTTTTAAATGCAAATGTTTTAAATGCAGTTTTATGCAAATAAGCCATACTATGTCTATCCTTTGTGTATCTTGTTGTATTATTTTGCATTTCCTAGTGTGGCTTGTTGAGTACGGTGGGTGGTACTTAGTCTTGCTATATATCAATCATCAGAATGAAGCTTAGCAAGGAGGAGAAGTTGGGTGTTTGGCTTATACCCCAGTTGAGCTGCCTGTGGCTTGGTGCTGGAGCTACGTTAGTTGCCGTTCCACTGTTGATTTCTTCTCTGTGAGGACTAAGTGTCTTTTTTGTAAGTACTTATTGTTATTATGTTTTGGTTATGTTTATCAAATTGTCAGTTTGTGTAC
Source organism: Oryza meyeriana var. granulata (assembly GCA_003991445.1). Taxonomy (NCBI): domain Eukaryota; kingdom Viridiplantae; phylum Streptophyta; class Magnoliopsida; order Poales; family Poaceae; genus Oryza; species Oryza meyeriana. Next base: position 426,888 of record RYFJ01000520.1, on the reverse strand, counting down.
CTCGGCTGATTCCTAGACGAGGATTTATTGCATAAATTAGCTTTGAAAATTCTGGTGAATTTCTAGGCGTGACAACATGCTCAGTGATTTCAAATGAGGGGTAGTTTGTGGAAAAATGGGATGGGATTGAGCTTTGTGCAGGTTAATGAATATAGCGATGTGATCCTGTGTGGACTAGTCCTTTGTGGATGGTTGGTTGGTAATACCCGTTATTTATAAATGTTGTTTTAAATATCTGTTTATAAATTGTTTATAACTGCAAAATGTTGTGTTATGCAAAATAGGTGTAGCCTTTGTTTGTCAACTGTGCATACGCATATTTTCCCTATGCACTTGTTGAATATTCCATGTACTCACCTTGCAATTCCCCCCAATTCCAGAAGAAAGGTTTCCGCTGTTTCCGTAGGAGTTTGTTGCGAAAGACGAGGAATAGGCCGCGTGCCCCAGTTGACTACCCGTGGCAAGTTACATGGAGCTTCTACGCATTTATTTTTTTCCACTGCTACTTTGTTTCCTTAGGCCCTTCGTGGCTGAATAAATGTAAATTTTAGCCATAAGGCATTTTCACAGTCATTTCATTAAATAATAGTATGTTTCCTTCGTGATGTTGGCTGTGATATTATCTTTGTGGCTATGTATGCTAGCTTGATCGTGGGTTAGTATGTATACACAGAGGGTCCTATTTTGGGGTCCCACACCTGTGTCTGCTAACGTAGCAAGCCGCGACGAGCCCCCGAGCTCATCACTCACTATAAGATTGCACACCTAGGGCATGGCTTCAAGTTCAAGACTTCGAACAGGTACTCCTCCGTCGTCTAATGTCTTCTTGAATCTTGACAAACAATCCTTGAGTTGGATGTAATGTCAATTGCAGGAAGTCTTGTGATGACGACCCAAAGGAGTGACCACCACAAGTCCTAGTATCAGGCACCGCCTCGAATGGGAATGAGGCCGAAGCCCAGCCGGCTGAACCGAGTGCCCCTCTGGCCACCAAAGTCGAAGCGGAGCACTCAGGCCCTAAGCCAGCCTCTCCCAGTCGGGAGGAAGGAAACCAACCAATAGAACTAACTGGCCCAGCTCTGCGGACTGATCCTTGGTCGACAACCCCCTCTCTGCCCATGTCCCTTGACCCTTGAAGGTGAACCAACAACCCAAAACCTCTCGAAAGAAATTCCAAGGCCGCTAGTCCCACCCCGTAATCCCCAAGCGATTTACCTGGAGGAATGCTGATGGCAGTTCGGAGACACTCGTGGTGGATGAGGAAGCCGCCAGAAAGGAACGGATCGAGCTATTCGAGGCTACGATCAAAGCTTCTCAACATGTCCAAGTGAGCACTCTTCCTTTGTAGTGAAAGTCTTGCTACTCTTCTCCATTGTAGTAGTTCTCAATTGCCATGTCTTCTGCAGAAAATGACCAACCGGTCTGAGAGGCTGACCAAAGCCTTGGTGAAGCTCGCTCCTCATATCAATCGGCTTTCTCAACTCCAGAAGGAGAAGGATGAGATCCAATAGTTGGCAAAGTCACGGGAAACCTTCCTCTGTGAGGCAGTGAATACCCTTAGGGATGAGAAATTCGACCTGATGGGTACTATCCGAGGTTAGCACCATCCATTCCTGAGTTCACTTTTGTATGGGTCTCATCCCTTGACTTCTTCTTGTCTTTCTTCGAAGTCTAGGAGCACACAATACTTGGCCAATCCAAGGAACTCGACAGATTGAAGAAGGAGACACTTGGTGCAGGGCCTTGAGACTATAAAAACCAAGATCGAGGAGGAATTTGAAGGTATCCCACTTGGCTCCTGATATTCTCACTTCGTTATGTCTTTGATTTGCTTTTCACCTTATACCCTATCCTCATGGACAGAATACAAGATAAAGACTCAATCGCAGTTCGAGGCATTCACCAAGCAGATCTGCCATGTAGAAGCTACAAACCAAGCCCTCGTCTACGCTGCCATGGAAGTGCTCAAGGAGATCAAGCTGGATAGTGCGGGCCCAAGCTCGAGTGCTGCTTTCCAAATATTACTGCAACTCCAGGCTGCTCCAGCAGACTAGAAGGCCTTTGTGAGGGAACATGCCACTCTGAGCATGACACCATCCCTCACCATCGTGAAGTCTCTGTACCCGTTGGTAGACATTGACGCCGTTGGCGAGGGGTTCACGGCCGACTACACTCCGCAGAAGGCATTGGCTTTGGTGGACGAGGTTCACAGTACTGCAAAATCCATCGCTGATGAACTTGAGCTATGAACCAAACAAAACAATCTCTGAGCTTCTTTGTATTGAACAACGCTTTATTCGTATATATGTATATAACTTGTTTTATGTTTTGTAAAATTGTTACCGAGTGTCATCTTTGTCTATGCTATCATTAACCCTGCCCTACAAGCTGTAGGCACTGAGTGGTAGGACACGGTTTAAAAGCACTTAACCTGTTAGGGATATACTTGGTATTGTTAGTGTAACATACCGGAATTTCGAATTTTGGAAGTTGAATGTAAAGAATTTGTAAAAACTCGGTGGAGGAAAAACTTCGTAAATTCTTTTCCGAATAAAAATTTAAACAAGGACTCACTTAGCTAGAGCTAGCTCAAGTAGGGCGAACTCCTTTATAAAACTGGAAATTTGGCAAAGAGAAATAATGAAATTTTAATTAATAAATCTATTTAAACAAAAACCAACCAACCCAAAGGGGAGGGTAATTAAAAAGTCAAATGATGAAGAATGCAAATAAATAAAAAGATAGCATTTCTTGTGCATGATTTATTTCTATTGATTTTGCCTCTTAATTGCATTTTCATAAAGGGGTCTCATATGCATTGCAATAGCTAAAGGAAAATTCTAAAAGAATATTTAGTACACCATAAAACATGGGAAAATTCCCACAAGTAATACTTACCAGACACATGCTCCTAAAACCTTTATATAATTTTATCACTCGGTCTAGTACCTTGATAGGATTACTCCAAGCTAGCACAATATGGAATTTATTAGTGTCAAGTTACCTAATTTATATTTTCACCACATTAAAACCCAAAATGGTTTTGCTAGGAAAATCCTATCTAGAATGTTATCCATAATGTGGTATGCTCACGGTACATTCACCCAACCCTAAATCACAAGAATTCAACATGAAAAGATGCATGCAAGGACCCTAAATATTAACCATTTATGAAACACATTGTCAATTAATTATATTCACAAATTCACCATAATTAATCTCTAGGGTGTCTAGCTTTGGTAACTTGTCAAAGTGTCAATCAAGTTACTCTCTGTTCACAGTAAATTGTACATAATTTAATTCACAAATTAAACACATGAAATGATAATGACAATAATCCCTAGCTAATTATACTAGAGCAGAAAACAACATTGTGAAGCCTACTTCACAATTTAACCCAAATTAAACCCTAAGTCCTCTAGGGCTGCATGTTGTCTAGTTAATAGAACCGAACCCACTCTACTCACAGGAATTTTTCCACAACTCATGTTATAAAGGAACTCAGTTAAACCTTGAGTCCAAAATTGAAAGAAACTCAGTTTAAAGAGCCAAATCTTCAGCGACAAAACTATGTAATCTAGCCAACTTCGCAAGCTTGCCAAATCCAATCTATAACTTATCACCAAATGATATTCTCCCAGGATGTAGCCCTATATACCCTCTACCACCAGTAATTTTCCTCAAGCCAAACTCCCAAATAATGAACATAAAATAATGGACCCAAAACCCCTGCATAGAGTTCTATTGCAGTTAACAATCTGCTGAAGCCCTCTTTTCAATTTCACCAAGGATGAACCCCAATACCATTAGCCCTGCAAACTGGCCAGTTGGTAGATCATAACTCCCTCTACCTCCCATATTTTTGCCACATTTTTAAACTGGAGGGTGAAACCAGGACCTCAAAACCACTCGAGCACATACTTTTGGACTTGGTCTCCACACTGTGTTCTCCTTGTCTAACACTGCCAGTGGGCCCCACAGACCCTGGACCTATTTGTCATCCCCAGGAACACCTCTCCACTCATCCCCATAGCCGGGAACGTGAGCCACGTGCCCCTACACGTGTTGAGCATGCTAGCCTCCATTCCCCACCGACATCCTAAGAGAAAGCTCACCCATTTCACCCCTCACCTCACCAACATCTTCCCTCTCACTCCCTCATCACGTTCCACAAAGAAACCCTAAGAAAACAGCCCTAGATCACCGGGAACACCGCCGTCTTCATCGGCACCGCAAGTGTTCGATAGCCACCATCCTCGCTCTGGTGAGCTTCACCGCAAACTGAGCCCAAGAACATGACCTACCCACCATTCCTAACTCCCCATACCATTTGTGCCCTTTACCGTGCAATTGGAGTCGTGGCATCCGCCCTGCCGTTGCCATGTCGCATCGCCTTTCCGGCCGCTCGGACCATAACCCGGACGTCCTCTCCAAAACCCCTCAAGAATCCCCAAGGACCACGCATTGAGGAACGAGATCGACCTCGTCTTCCTTGGCTCCGGTGCATTACCGCCGTGGTCCACCATCTAGTACTTAAGTCGGTGAGCTCCTTTCCTGTCTTCCCATGGAATGTTGTCGTCGTGCTTCTCTAACCTCGCCGCACTACCCAGTTGGAGCCAAGGACCCCACCTCCCAGGAGCGCCCCGTTGTCCATCATTGCCTCCCGGATCCACCGAGCTGTCGCCACGCCGTTTTGCCATCGCTGTGATCCTCCGCCGTCGAAGACCCCATGGTGTTGATGTTTTGTATCGGCTGTATTGAATGTGGGGCTACTCGTCGGATCTAAACTTGATGGACTCGAAAGAACACGAAGGTTTATATTAGTTCAGGCCCTTAGGCTAAGGTAATACCCTACTTCCAGTGGTGGTGTACTGCTTTTGCTGATTCTATGATCTCTGCCCCAAGGGGCTCCTAGCCTCATCTTATATTCCAAGGAGGCAAGGTTACCGGATAGAAATCCCAGTCGGATACGACTAGAGCCAGTGACTGCTTCAGTTGAAGAAACTGAAGCCGTCCCGACAGCAGGACTGCTAGTGCCGGCTGACCAAGGGGTGAGTGCTGAAGCCGTTGCTCCAGCCCCTGAGCAAGCCCCTGAAGCCCCAGCCACCGTCGAGTCAGGAGCCAGGACCTCGTCGCCGTCCATATCGTCATCGTCTTCAGAGGAAGTGGATCTCCCCAGGCTTGAAGCACCTCCCTGCAGGTTCCCGAGAACATTCCACTGGGTATCCCCCGAGGGAGTCACGGAAAGCTACGAGCATGATGAGGAAGCGATCGAGAGGGAGAGCGAAGTTCTTCGCGCCGCAATCGCTGCGTCCCGAGAAGTCCAGGTATGACTCTCGCCATATTGAGTTCTTGACAGTCTTCCTTGTATTGGTTCTCTGCTTCTTAACTGTGTTTTGCTCTGCTTTTGCTCTGTTTTACCCCAAGCAGAAGATAGTCGACCGCTCGGAGAGGATGAACAAGGTCCTGACCCAGCTCGCCCCCCATCTCCAAAGATTGGGCTAGCTCCAGGCCGCCAAGGCCGACCTGGAACGTTTTAGTCAAGAGAAGGAGACTTGGCTACGAGGAGCAGTTGACCAGCTCAAGGATGAGAATTGGGCTTTAGCCGAGAAGATAAGAAGTAAGCCTCCTATTTTGTCTTCCTAACTAGGTCCCAAGTATATTTCTCCAGCTTTGTTGTTTCCTGACTGCCCAGTTGTGTCCTGACTGTAATCTTGATTTCTTGACTATTCTGATATACAGCCCTCGAAACCGAGTTGAAGACCTAGACAGAGGAGAAGAATCGGCTGGAATCTGTGCTGAAGAAAGTGGAAAAAGATAAAACTGAACTGGAGAAGGCCAAAGCCAAAGTAGAGGCTGACTATGACAGTAAGCCTTCCCTTTGACAATAACCTTAACCAATCCTTTTGTTACTCCGGCTGCAGTTTTGGCTAACAAGTATACTTGCCAATGAATTTGAGCAGCTGCGATAGCCAATGCCCAGACGCAGTTTCAAGCATTTGCAAAGGAAATTAAGGTCATCAAGGAGTCATGGGAAATTCTTACCAAATCTGTGAAAGGGCTCCTTGACATTATGGATCCTCACTACATCGGGACCAGCTCCAATACAATCTCCCAGGTGTAGACGCGCCTTAACGAAGCCCCGAGTACATTGAGAAAGTACTTGGATGATCGTGTTGCTGTTGGTGTGGCCCAAACCCTTGCCATGACCAAGTCGATCTATCCCAGGGTAGACCTTGAGGCCATCAGTGAGGGGTTCGCCGAAGAGACAACACCTGAGGAAGCATTGGAGTTGATCACCGAAGCGAGGCGACTGCAGAAGCGATCGCTAAGGATCTGGGAATGTAAGAACAAACCGTTATGCAGTCGGTGTATATAAAGCTTTTGTAGTGACATGTGTAAATATATGTACAAAGCCACCGAGTTTGTGTTATCCTTAGTTATCATTAGCTTTACCTAACTATGTAGTCTATGCCGAGTTGATCGATAGGGACTAAATAAAAACCGTCCTCCTCAAAAAGCTATACTCGGGCAAGCGTAACATAATCGTCGTAAAACTTCATAACTTAGACAAAACAAGCTCGTATATTGTTAACAACGCACATATAATACATGCAGCCCCGACTCACTACTCGGTTGAAACAAGCGATGTAGTGAGTCAGAGAGAAACTTTATACATATGTATGTGAAAAAGTACAGAACTCAGGTATAGAAAGGACGTAGCTGTTCTATGTTCCATGAGTTGCTGACTAGGGCATCGTCTTCGGTCTTCAGTCGGTAGGTGCCTGGCCGAGTCACCTCAGCGATAATGAACGGCCCTTCCCATAAGGGGATAGTTTATGCCTGTCTTTGGTGGTTTGTATTTTTCTCAAGACGAGATCCCCGACCAAAAAGGCGCGGTCATGGACATTTCGGTTGTGATAATGACGCAGGCCCTGAAGATACCTTGCCAACTGGATAATTGTGATGTCCCTAGCTTCTTCCAACTGATCGAGCTGAACTAGTCGGTTTTCGTTGGATTTGTCTTTTGAGTAGGCCTGAACTCACGGAGAGCCGAACTCTAACTCGGTTGGTAACACAACCTCGGCACCATAAACCAGGAAGAAAGGGGATTGCCCAGTTGCTCGACTAACCGTTGTTCTTAGAGACTAGAGAACAGATGGGAGTTCTTGTACCCACCGCCCTGCATATGGTTGTAGTCAGTCGAATATCCTAGCCTTGATACCTTGTAAGACCATGCCATTGGCATGCTCGACTTGCCCATTGCTCTGCGGGTGTGTCACAGAAGCATAATATATCTTGATGCCAAAGTCATCATAGAAATCTTGAAATACGCCGCCTGTGAACTGAGTACTGTTGTCCGTTATGATGCGGTTAGGAACCCCGAATCGGTATAGTATACTCATGATGAAGTCCTTTGCTCGTGCCGCTGTAATGGTAGCAATGGGTTTTGCCTCAATCCATTTTGTGAACTTATCCACTGCGTCGAACAAGTGTGTGAACCCTCCTGGCGCTGTCTTGAAAGGCCTGACCATGTCAAGCCCCCATACTGCAAAGGGCCAAGAAATTGGGATGGTTTGAAGTTCTTGGGCTGGAAGATTTGTTTGTCTTGTGTAGAACTGACAACCCTCGAATGTGCAAACAATGTCTTTAGCATCTGTTACTGCTGTTGGCCAAAAGAATCCCTGCCTGTAAGCCTTTTCGACTAACGTCCTGGATGCGGCGTGGTTGCTACATATGCCCAAGTGGATCAATTGCAGAATCTGCTTGCCCTCCTCGGTTGTGACACAGTGCATGAGGACTCCGGATGCACTTCTGCGATACAAGTCTTCTCTGACTACTAGGAAACATTTGCTTCGATGCTTGATTTGTTTAGCTTCGCTGCGATCTTCGGGGAGTTCATCATCCAAGAGGAATTTAAGGACTGGAGTCCGCCAATCTTTAGATATGAGCAGTACTTTGTCTGTTGCCAGGGTAGGTTTAGCCCCCGACTGTTCTAGCACTGGTTTCTTCTTGACTGATGGCTCCATTAGTTGTTCGATGAAAATCCCAGTCGGGACCACTTCTCTCTTGGATCCCATGTTAGCCAATTCGTCTGTAGCATCGTTGTATTGTCGTAGGACATGAGTTATCTCCAACTCGCTGAACTTGTTTTCTAGCTTTTTGACCTCCTGACAGTACGCCGCCATAGTATTGTCGAGACATGTCCAGTCTTTCATGACTTGGTTCACCACGAGTTGAGAATCCCCTCATACAACCAGTTGGCAGATGCCGAGTGATACAGCAATGTGGAGACCGTGGATGAGTGCCTCATACTTGGCGACATTGTGGGAAGCCAGAAAGTGAATCTGGAGAACATACTTGAGGTTTTCGCCGGTGGGTGATGTCAGCACGACGCCGGCCCTAGCACCGCCGATCCGTAGGGAATCGTCGAAGTACATTGTCCAATACTCTAGCTTGTCTGTTGTTGTAGTCGTCTGAACTTTTGTCCACTTGGCCACAAAGTCAGCTAGAGCTTGATATTTGATTGCTGCCCGTGGCTGAAAGGTGATGTCGAATGCCATCAACTCGTGCGCCCATTTAGCGATTCGGCCGGTGGCCTCACGGTTGTGCAGGACGTTCCCGAGTGGATACGATGTGACCACAATGACTTGATGCGATTGAAAATAGTGCACCAGCTTCCGGACAGTGATGAGTAGGCCATATAGCAGCTTTTGGACTTGAGGATATCTCATCTTTGAGTCAGCAAGGACTTCGCTGACGAAGTAGACTGGCCGCTGAACTTTTTGTATATGACCCATCTCAGATCGCTCGACCACCAGCACCGTGCTGACTACCTGAGCGGTTGCCGCCAGATATAGCATTAATGGCTCTTGGGGAATAGGTGATGCCAACATTGGTGGTGATGTGAGAAATTTCTTGAAGTTTTCGAAGGCTTGCTGTGCTTCAGGAGTCCATTGAAAATTGTCTGCTTTCTTTAGCAATTTGAAAAAGGGCATGCCCCGTTTGCCTAGTCGGGAGATGAATCGGCTGAGTGCCGCCATGCAGCCTGTTAGCTTCTGGACGTCCTTTTGGCTAGTCGGGGGTGCCATATTCATGATTGCATTGATTTTCTCTAGATTGGCCTCAATGCCACGATGTGAAACGATCAAGCTGAGTAGCTTTCTGGATGGCACACCAAAGGCGCACTTTTTCGGGTTCAACTTCATCTGGAATCTTCAAAGATTTTGGAAGGTTTCTTCCAAGTCAGCGATGATGTCTTCTTTGGACTTTGTCTTGATCACCACGTCATCGATGTATGCCTCCATGTTGTGTCTGATCTGAGTGTGTAAACACCGCTGAATTGCTCGTTGATACGTTGCTCTAGTGTTTTTCAAACCGAACGGCATGGTGATGTAGCAATATGCTCCAAACGGCGTGATGAAGGAATTCTTCAGGTAGTCTTCCTCCTTCAGAATAATTTGATGATATCCTGAGTAGCAGTCGAGAAAGCTAAGAAGTTTGCACCCCGCGGTTGAATCCACCACTTGATCTATTCTCGGTAGACCAAATGGGTCTTTGGGGCATGCCTTGTTTAAGTCGGTGTAGTCGACGCACATGCGCCATTTACCGTTCTTCTTTCGGACCAGGACTGGGTTTGCCAGCCAATCCGGGTGATAGACCTCTTTGATGAACCCGGCTACGAGGAGCTTGGTTATCTCCTCCTGATTAGCATCCTTGCGGTCTTGTGCGATGCGCTGTTGCTGTTGCTTGATGGGTTTGGCATCTGTCTTGACATTCAGGGCGTGCTCGATCATGTCCCTTGGTACCCTAGGCATGTCGGAAGGCTTCCAAGCGAAAATATCCCTGTTTGCCTAGAGGAAGGTGACGAGTGCGTGCCGAAGGTGACCGGCAGGGTTATCTGTCCGAGTGGTGTTGAAGATAGGCCGGGGATTGCCCCGTGGAAGGGCGCCGTACTCGGCCGCCGCTCTGAGCGAGGAATATGCATCTCATCCAGAGTTTTAGTGAACAGGATGTTGAGCGTGCTGCCTCCATCTATGAGGACCTTCTTCAGCTTGATGATTTTAGCGACCGGGTCCAGGATGAGTGGATATCGTCCTAGGTGTGTAACCCGATAGAGGTGATCCGCGCGGTTGAATGTGATGGGCGTTTCTGACCAACGCAAAAATTGGGGGGCGTCTGCTGCGGAGACTGAGTTGACGTCGTGTGCTATTAGCTTCTGCTTCCTCTTGGACTCGTACGCAGACGGCCCTCTGAAGATATGGTTGAGCTCAGCCTGGGGATATTGATAATCGCCGGCTGGGCCTGAATCTGGCTTGTCTTTGTCCTTGTCGGTGCTAGATGTTGAAGCCTGCACGGAAGCAAACTTCTTGAGCATGAAGTAGTCTTTGGCTGCGTGCCTGCCCTTGGGATTAAAGGGGCAAGGCCCGTTCATCACTTTCTGGTATTCGTTGTTCCTTGGGGGACGCGACCGAGTACGCTCCCTGTTGGCCACCACGTTGTCCGACTTCCGCTTGCGGTTGCCGTATTTGTTCTATGCTAGCTCATCGTTGGCTTTCTAATCCTTCTGCCGGGACTCTTTCTTGTCATCGAGGGCTTGTGCGACCACTTCGGCCGAGTCGGCATATTAATTTTCCATATCGAAGAGAGCCCTGACAGAGGCAGGAGGCTTTCGAGTAAAGGTGGCAATGACGACCTCGTCCTTGATCATGGGGATCGAGTTGCGCTTCTTGGAAAACCTTTTAATAAACTCGCGAAGAGACTTGTTCTTCCTCTGGTGCAGCTGGTAGAGATCGTGCTCGGAAGATGGCCTTTTGTAAGTCCCCTAGAAATTAGCGATAAAGCGTTCCCGGAGTTCCCCCCAGGAGCCGATTGACCGCTTTGGGAGCCCTGTCAGCCATGTCCTCGCCGAGTCGGCTAAGGCGACTGGGAGGTAGTTATCCATGGCCTTGTGATCGCCTCTGGCTACTCAAACTGTCAGAGTGTAGACCGTGAGCCAGGACTTGGGATTGGTCTTACCGTCGTATTTTTCTATTCCTGTAGGCTTGAAGCCTGACGGCCAGTCGACCTGTTGTAGTTCTTCGGTGAACTCTAGGATGCCTTCATCTACAAGAGGGCTCTGGCTCCGATTACGGCGGTGGAACTGCTAGTGGTGGAGGCCAAAGCGCTCGTTCTTGTCCTCCAGTCGGTGGTGCTCGTCCTCTTCGCGTTTGCGGCACCGAGCGTTGATGTCTTGGTGGAGATCGCATTGCAAATGGCCTCGGAGGTCTTGGTTGTCACAACGGTCGTTCTGGGGACGCCGTCGATTGTTATTGTTGGGGTTGCGGAGAGACATTAGGCGTGACTCCGCGTGCGGCTGACTGGAGCCAGCTGCCTGGCGTCGTGCTGATGCGGATGAGACTGCTGTTGAAGAACCCGACGAGTGGGTCGGTATGAGGGTGTCACCCAACTGCTGGTGCTACTAACATGCAGCAGCAGTAATCATGGCTTTGATTTTGGCAATAGTCGGGGTGGTCTGGTGATCAGGCCCAAACTGGAGCGTGTCCAGCAATGTTGCAGCGGCCACGACATTCTGTTGAGGCGTGACGAAGACGTCGCGGTCGCCGACTCGTGTTTGGAGGATTTGTTGCTGGGTGGTTCACCCAGCCCTACGTAGCTCGTCGTTGCGAACATCGCGCTCGGCCTCCTGTTGTTGTCACAGTCGGCGAGCCTCCTCTTCCTATTGCTGACGTAGTCAGCGTGCCTCTTGAGAGGGAGTATCACCCTTGGACACCATGTAGATTTCACGGGGCAGTAAAAGGCTTGCCAGACTGCTGCTCGAACTGCTGTTCGAACTTCTGTCCAACCTAGAGCCGGAATTGAAGTAGTCGATGGAGGTGATGATGACTCCGACCTCTTTAGATCCAATCTCGAACGGCTCTGGGCCATGCCCGAATTGAATCGTAGGGGATTAGGTCTGCCACGTGGGATGTAGATTGTGGATGTCTGCGGCATTGCCAAGTCTGCATGGGAGATTGACGGCCTCTCCCCTTCCTAGCCCGACCCTGGCCGGCTCAAGGCCGAGTCCAAGTCGAACGCCGAAGGAGAGAGTTGTCCCGAGACACGGGCAAGTGTAAGATCGCCGCAGCAAGTTGAAGAGGGTTGCTGCAGCACCGAGTGGGCCAACTAGCGCGGAGTCAGTTGGTTTCCTGGCAGATCGGATCAAGTCCAAGTTGGCCAGGCTGAGATTGCCAAACTGGTCAGCGACGAAGTCGAGGCTTCCGAATGTGATTGTGTCGCCGGGGGAGAATTTGTTGCCTTCAACTCCGGTTGTCGAATCCATCGAGCTTGTTGAGGTTGATCTCGCCGAAGCCCCTACTTGGCATGGCAACTGTCGCTGTTTTACACCGGCAATATGAATATAGGGCTACTTGTCAGATCGAAACTTGGTGGACTGCAAATGAACACAAGGAGTTTATACTGGTTTAGGCCCTCGATGTGAGGTAATACCCTACGTCCAGTTGTGGTGTATTTCCTTTGAGGATTCTCTTGAACTTGCCCTCATGGGGCGCCCTACCTCCCCTTATATACTGAGGGATAGGGTTATAAAGTAGGAGTCCCAGCCGGACTACGACCAAGGGATCTCCTTTTAGAGATATAACGTACCCGACTAGGACTGTATTTTCCTTATCGTACAAGGCTAAGTCTGTCAGGTGTTATCATATCTCTAATTATAAGGCTAGGCCTATCCTCTGTCTGAGTGGCCCATATGCTTGTTATGAGGTACCTGGGGCCCATGGCCTCCACAACCTCGTTCACATGCTCTTCACGGTTGGCTCACCTAGAGCGGGAGAAGTGCCTCTAGGCCAATGCGCTTATTAATTGGTGCCCAGCGAAAGGTGAGACCTTCCCCACCCCCGAGACCCACGAAATCATGGTTTTTGAATCTTTTTTCAACCGGGATTTCACTCTTCCCACTTGTGATTTCTTCCGGGGGCTCCTTGAGTACTACCAAATTGAGTTGGTCCATCTCAATCCCAATTCCATCCTCTAGATTTCTATCTTCATCACTCTTTGCGGGGCTTTCCTTGCATCCTTCCCCATTTCAACCACTTTCGCTACTTCTACCATCTCAAACCCCAGCCATCCAAATCCCAACCTCAAGTAATAGTGGGAGTCATACTTCAGTGCCGGAATGAGATGAAGAAAGTATACCTCCATCTCCTCCTAAAAATCTCCCTAAAGGGCTAGGACCAGGAGTGGTTCTATTGCTCTAACCCCGAGACCTCCTAGCTACCCTACGTTGGAAATACGCTAAGGTGCTCGACAGCTAGTTGATGCTCCCCTCGAACACTGACATGGTTCAAGTACAGGTCTTGCTGGAGAAGCTGGCCGCCTTGAAGAAGAAGGGGCTGATAGGAGCTTGGGTGGCGCATCTTTTCCTCAATCGATGAACCCAGCCCCTGAAGGCCTAAGTTTACCCTGGTATGAATACCAGGGGAAGAACGACCCCACTCAGGAGAGCACCGAGTGGGTGGACAAAGATGTTGTCATCGAGAATTGTGCCGTTACTTCAGCAGCAGCGTCCCAGACACCCTTGACGCTGACAAATGCCCGAAGCCCTAATGCTTAGGGAGACCTTGACCAGTGGTAAGTCCCTAATACCAATTGTCTTTGCTTGCTTATTGATAAAATGCTTGTAACGATTAATGCGAATACAAAGTATGAATTGCCACCATATATGTTGTTTGTAGGAGAACGCCGATTTTGACTCCAACCCCCAGCTAGCAGACTGGGGGGGTCAAAGAAGCACCCAACCAACGCTTCTGTTGACTAGCCCAACTCCAAGAGAGATGGGAAACAGCCAGTTCAGGACCTAGCCAAGCAGAAACATGCACCGACTAAGGCATCTGGTGGACCGAAGATAAGGGATGCCGGCACCGCGACCCCTGCACCAGTGCCTACCGCCACATCGTCTGCTCCTCTGACTGTGCCGACTGCCACGCCGGCTGCTCCAACAACCAAGCCAGCTGCCCCGATAGGATCGTCGACTATCGCATTGTCACCACCATCTTCAAGCTACCTGCCACCCGACACTGCACCGATAGGCCCAACGCCGGCTGACGTGGCATGCAGCAACAAGCCTACGGGCTCATCGGCAACCACCTCACCTCATGGTACACATAGGTTGAGGTTCAAAACCTCAAAAAGGTATTTAATCTTCTACCTTCAAACATCTTGAAATTATTTACAATGCCTTGAATCATGATGTTGTTTTGCAGGAAGCCCAGTGACGTGGACCCCAAAGGGCCAGCACCACCAACCCCCATTCCTAACACCACCCCGGCTGAGGTTGAGGCCGAGACCCAACAGCCCAAGCTGAGTGCTGCCCCAGCCCCCGTGGGCGAGACAGAGCACTAGGCTGCGCAACCTGCCTCACCCAGCCGGGAGGCCACAGCGCTGACTACCGAGCCAGCTCCCCCGTCGGATCCTAGGCCTCCAACTCCTTTGCCACATTCATCGCGATCTTCTGGAGATAATTCTGACGGTGGCTTCCCAAGGCTCAGAGTGCCGCCCCGCAACCCACCGAAGGTGTTCTCTTGGACAAACCCGGATGGGAGCGTGGACACTCTCACGCTTGATGAGGAAGCTACTAATAAAGATAGGATCGAGTTGTATGAAGCCACCATCAAGGCTTCGTGGCTGGTCCAGGTAAATAATCTGACTCGGCTTGAAACTGAAAGTGCATCTAGGCCCCCAAGTGGGTTTTGGTGAGTTGAATGACAAAACGATTAAAGGACTAACTTGTTTGCTAAGTGTTGAGCAGGAATTTATTCTTATGATTATATTGTGATATTATTGGCTCATAAGAATATGCATTGTTGATGGTCTCATGTTTGGAAAGCATTGGACAAATCATAATACATGGATGTTATTGGGTCTTTATTGTTGATGTGAAGCAAAGCTTAGCTTAAAGTCGACATGAGTGTGTGAAGATGTCAAGCAAAGGGACAAGTAACGAGGGACTAAGCAAGGGGGAACCAAGTGATGACTTGGGACTAGTAACCCATGCTAGGGTGAAGTGAACGTGTGCTTGGAGTTCACCTCGAGTCTTATCTAGTGAAGCAATGCAAAGCATCGAATCATTGTTGGATCATTTGATGAAGTGGCTTATGGATGGATGATGGTATGTTGATCATATTTGTTGAAAGATCCTAAGTCACTAGCTCAAGATGGATATGCTCAGTGGTTGTTCAATGTTGAAAGACCTCAAGTTGAGAATGATCAAGTATTGGCATGTTGAAGACATTCAAGCTCAAGTGGATGAAATATTGTAAATATTTAATCTTGAGTATAGGAATGCCGTACTATCAAGAGGGATGCAACATTGACTGCATGGAGACACCAAAAGTGCTCATAGGTCAACCCATGTGAGAGAACCTTGAGAGTTGAGTGTGCTGACCAGAGCAAAACAGGTCTGGCCGGTTTTCTCTGAGTCAGCCCTAACGGCTAGTTGGTATGAAAAACCGGCCTGGCCGGTTTTTGGAACCGGCCTGGCCGGTTTTCCCCTAACAGTAATGGCTAGTTTTTGGTGAGTAGGTATTTATACCCTTTGGTCCTCTTCCTTGAGGGCTGCTGGTTGATTCTGGTTCTTGCACATTCTAAAGGCTTTCTAACACCAGCAAGGCTCTCCCCAACCTCTCTTTGTGAGATAGGCTTAATTTGGTTGAAATCTTTGAGTTGGGTTGAGAGAGAGTTTGTATGTGAGCTTTAGAGAGCAATCCATAGTCTTGAGCACTTGAAGGTGAAATCTTGCAGCTCGTGAAGCATTTGTTACTATTGGAGGTGAAGCCTCCTAGACGGCTAGGCGTCGCCGGTGAGCTCCCAAGTTTGTGGTGAGCCACGGATCGTTTGTGCAGGTTTGATCTTGCCTCCGGAAGGGAAAAGATCGCCTTAGTGGAATCGGGGACATAGCTTGACCTTGGGGTCACGAAAAGCTTCCTCAACGGAGACGTAGGGTTCACGTGGTGAATCCGAACTTCAGTAAACAAACCCCTTGTGTCTCCACTGCAGTGTGTCTCACATTTGATCTCTAGCACATTTACTTTGCTTTCGCTCGATCTACTTTGGTGTGTTTGTATTGTGTGCAGGGACTAAGTGGACCTGCTGTGCTACATCAGCAAAAGGCACATCTTCAAGTTTGGTTTGTGCTAGAACCCATCAAGGTGGTGTATTTTACTTGTGTAGGTTCTGCAGTAGGAAAACCGGCCTGACCTGTTTGGGAAACCGGCCTGGCTGGTTTTGAGCCTCCTCTCTGAAACCGGCCTGACTTGTTTGGGAAACCGGCCTGGCCGGTTTTGGTACTGACTTTGGATTAAGTTTTGATAATTGCAGAATTTGCCTATTCACCCCCCCTCTAGGCGACATCTCAGTCCTTTCAGAAACAACTATGTTGCTTGTTATGTTAATACGACGACTAATACTTGTCTTGTGTAGAAAATCACTAGTAGGTCTGAGAAGCTGAGCCGGACTTTTGCTAGGCTCACTCCTCAGATCACTCAACTGACTTGGCTCCAACAGGAGAGAGATTAAATCCAGCGCAAGGGCAAGGAGAGGGAAGACTGGCTCCGTGGCGCGTGAATGAACTCCGAGATGAGAAGTATGAAAAGACAAGGACCATCTGAGGTAAGCTTCATTGTCTTCCGAGTAGCTCCCTGTCATATTCTTTCCCTTACTCATCTCTTGTATATTACTTGCTGCAGTTCATGAGACAACAATCTACAGCCAGTCCCTAGAACTTGATCGCCTGAAGAAAGAATTGGAAGATCTTGGAAAGGAGAAAGCCAAGTTGGAGTTTGAGTTTGTCGATATGCCATTTTTCTTCTGTTGTTCTTTTTTGAGTACTTGTTAGTCTGTATTTCTTGGTCTTTGTCGATGCTTTGCACCGGCAATAATACTATGGGGGTACTCGGCGAACTGGAATTCGGTGGATTGCAGAGGAACACGAGGGAATTATACTGGTTCAGGCCCTCAAGGTGAGGTAATACCCTACGTCCAGTTGAGATGTTATTCCTCTGAGGTGGATTTGTGATCGATGATCTTGCATGCCCTCATGGGGCGCCCTGCCTCCCTTTATATACTAGGGGACAGAGGTACATGGTAAGGATCCCAGTCGGATACGACCAAGGGATTTCCTTCTTTGAGATAGAATCCTATCCGACTAAAGCTATGTTTCCTTATTATACAAGGCACAGCCTGCCGGGTGCTATCTTATCTCTAATTACATGGTCTGGCCCATCCTCTATCCGAGTGGCCTATGTGCTGATAATGAGATACCCGGGGCCCATGGCTCCCACAGTAGCCCCTGAGACCTTCATAGTTGAGTCACAGCTGATGCCGAGTGCTCATCCTCCACGGTGAAGGTTACCCGAGTGCGATGCTCCCGAGTACTCTTTGTCCGAGTAAGTCTTCCCGAGTCCTGCTTCATGTCAGCTGGCAACGAGGCTATGAAGGGCTTCATGTAGATATATGAATAGTGTGCGCCGAATAGGCGCACCTATTAGGTGTAGCCCCCGACTTTGTGCTTAATTGTGAAGACAATTAAACATAAAGTCAAAGATCTTTAACCTGGAAGTCTTTCCCGAGTAGATTACTACTGGTATGTGAGACTCTTCGGTATCATGTCAACCGGAATATAATTCATAGTCTTGCCGAGTAGGAGGCTACTCGTATATAGGACTCTTCGACTTCATGTCAGTCGGAATGTGTGTTTATAGTCTTGCCGAGTAGGATACTACTCGTATATGGGACTCTTCAGCGTCATGTCAGCTGGAAAGGGAGTGTTTATAGTCTTTCCCGAGTGGCGTCCCACCCAGAAGTTAGACTCATCCGCATCATGTCAGCGGGAATGATAAATTTATAGTCTCTCCCGAGTAGTGCACTACTCGAGAGTTAGACTCTTCAGCGTCATGTCGGCTGGAATAATGTCGCTCATGGCAACTGATAGCCACGCATGTTGGCCGAGTACCACTTTATGAAAAATAAATCCATCGCGTGGTTAGGTGTACTCGAGAGAGATACCTGCATCCCCAATTTTAATGAAGACCAGCTTGTGATCCTTGTAAGGATATATCCTCGAGACCTGGTGGATAAGACAGATACCCAAACATATTTGTTTAGCAGTAAGGCTCTCATGAAGCATATCTGTTTACCTCATCGATTCCTGTGAGTAGCACCAGCGCTATTATTTCAACTCAGCCTGCGGGCGGCCCACATGGAGCATGCTACTGTAGGAACTCATATCTTGTCGGCCCAATACCAACTGTGTGGGCCTGGGTCCATCTAGTCAGTTCAGGCTATAAAAGGATGGGGAGAGAGAAAAAGATTCCATCGTCTTCCCCAAAGCAACCAATCTCTTCATCTTCCACCTTCGCGCCTAGCTTTTCGCCTCCCGCCCGGCTAGGGTTAGCAGCAGCCGTTCCCCACCCGGACTCGGGCGATTTCAATCCTCTTCGTCTACTCCAAGCCCCCGATTTGCTTTCCCCCAAATCTCAACGCCTCCAGTCATGCCGAAGGTGACGAATCCTGCGGGTGCGCCAGGGAGTTCTTGGCCGATCTCGGATTGCGGCTCGGTGAAGCTGAGACGGCTGGAGAGCGAGCTGAAGTTGCCCAGCCAAGAAGTGATCCGTTGGCGGTCGGCGAGGGATGAGTCGAGCCCCAACCCCCGGCCTGGTGAGACGGTAGTTTTCGTCTCTTTCTTTGATCGGGGCTTGTGTCTTCCGTCGTCTGATTTCTTCCGCCGCATCCTTGATTTCTACGGGCTGGAGTTGGTGCATTTAAATCCCAACTCGATCCTTCAGATCTCCATATTCGTTACCCTTTGCGAGTGCTTTCTGGGTGTTGAGCCCCATTTCATCCTCTTCCGACACTTGTTCCATGTCAAGCCCCAGCCTTCCAAGAGTAATATCAGTGTGATTGGGGGGGCTGGTCTTCAACTAAGGAGTGATGGGAAGAAAACATATATCGATTTGCCCTTGAAATCTTCTCTGAAGGGCTGGCACAAGGAGTGGTTTTACTGTGCCAATCTAGCTCCTTCCTTGCCCCCGTTTACTGGTATGCCGCCTGTGGTGTTGCCAAGCTGGTCTTCGGAGCCAACCTTTGAAGAACTGGGCCAGGCACACATATTGCTAACGAAGATAGATGACCTCAAGAGGGCCGGCTTGACAGGCCCTGGGTGGCTCGTCGTTTCCTGACGAGGCGCGTCAGCCGCTGAAGCTGAGAAGTGCTTTCGGCTGGGCCTTCAGAGGTAAGCACGATCCCGACCGGGTGAGCAGCGAGACAGCGGACAAGGGGGCAGTAACCGATACCTTGTTTGGCTACTTCTCAGAAGGGGTCGTTGCCACCGAAGATGATAACCGCCGAGTTGCTGCCTATAGCTTCATCCGGCCGCGGACCAAGGTAACCTTGTACTTTCTTCTGTGGTGAACGCCTGTGGAACGATGATTGTTCAACCTTGCGTGATGGTATCTTGTCGACTTGCTTGTAGTGGCATGAGGAATTTGATGAAGATTCTCGCCCATTGTCTGCGGTCGCGTCGAAGAAGAGGCCAAGGAGTCCCTCTGATACCCAACCCGACTCCAAGAGAGCGGGGAAGAAGCCAATTTTATATCGGGACGAGGGGGCCATGACAGCGCGTGCCGTGAGCGGTAGCTTGAAGATAAAGGACACCGCTGCCACAACGCCTACGCGGTCGAGTCCCAGGCTGAGAGCAGCTGGCTTGGGCTCGACGTTGTCATGCCCAGCAACAGCGCCGCCAAGGGGCCAACCAGAGCGGAGGCCGATTGGGGCGAAGGAACCCGAACCAACCGTACCAGAGTCGAGGCCGACTCAGGCCGATATGCCTCTGCCGTCGGCGACACCGTCCGGGGCGAGCGCCGATGCCAGCGCTTCGCCGGGGAGCGGGTACGCTAGCAGGAGGCTGAAGTTTTCCAAGAGGTGCGCTACTCCGAGCATTCTGTAGTCGTCGTATGTTGAAATACAGTCTTGATGTCTTGCTTCGTTGTGCAGGAAGCGGGCCGATATCGACCTCAAAAAGGTCGGCCCATCTGCCCCGCTTGATGAATCCACCCCAGCCGAGTCAGCAGCAGCAAGCCCACCTGCTGTGCCGGTGGCCAGCTCGGTTGCTGAAACCGAGGTGGCTCCGACTACAGGGCCGCTACCGCCAGTCGACCGGGAGGTGGCTGTTGAAGCTGAGGCCCCGGCCCCCGAGGCACCATACGTCGCGGAAGCAGGGGACGGATCCCCCGATCCGGTCCCCAATGTTGTAGGGGAAGGCGATGCCGAGGCCGGGACCCCGTCGCCTTCATGGTTGTCGTCACCGCCATCGTCGCCGTTGCCGCCGCCACCGGAGATCCCACATTTGCCTCGGATCGAAGCTCCCCCACGCGTGATGCCCCGGACCTTCTCGTGGACCACTCGCGACGGCACTATGAAGAGCTTCAGACTTGATGAAATCGTCGCAAGGAGAGAGCGCGAGAGCCTGCTTCGTGCCGCCATCAACGGGTCCCAAGGGGTCGCGGTATGATTCTTGTAGTGAAGCTCCAGCAATCTTCTTGTCTTGATGTTTGACTCTGTCGTCGGTTTGTTCCTTGTCCTGAGCAGAAGCTCGTCGACCGCAATGAGGCGATGACAGAGATCCTAGTCGAGATGGCTCCCATCTCGCGGAATTACAACAGCTCCGGGCATTGAAGGCCGAGATGGAGGCGCGTCACACGAGTAGGGAGGCCTGCTGAAGAGCGGCGCTGATCAGCTCAGGGCTGAGACATGGGCCTTAGCCGAGAAGGTCAGAGGTAAAATCCTCGAGCATATCTCCCCGACTGGACCGTCGGTGTAATCATCCAGTTACGTCGATCCGACTGCTTGGTGGTGTCATGACTGCGCGATTGAGCTCTTGGCTAATCTGTGGTGCAGACCTCGAAGCGGAGAGGGAGTCGCAGCTGAAGGAGGCCGAAAGAAGCCAAGGCCGAGCTTGAAAGAGTTCAAGGCCGACCTGACAAAAGTCATACCGAGCTGACCGGGAGAGTCCGAGTTGGAGAAGGCCGTCGTCGAGCTCGGTAAGGAGAAGGCCGAACTGGAGAAGACCGTGGCCGGGTGGGAGGCCGACTACGAAAGTAAGTCCTCAACCCGACTGTGATCTCAGCCAATACATTATTCACCCTGCGTGTAGCCGATCCTGACAAGCATACTTGCCGGCCGATCTGGGCAGGCATGAGAGCCAACATCCAGGCCCAGTACCGGTTCTACACGGAGGAGATAAGGTCAATCCGGGAGTCACGGGAGGCCCTCGTCGGGTCCGTGAAGGGGCTCCTTGACCTTGTGGATCCCCGCTCAGTGGGGACCAGCTGTAGCAGAATTCCTCAAATAATGGGGCGTCTCGAGGATGCGCCGAGTGCCCTGAAAAGGTACTTAGACGAGCGGGTTGCCGCCGGCGTGGCCCAGACCCTAGCAATGACAAGTCCATCTACCCGAGGGCGGACATTGAGGCCATCGGGGAGGGATTTTCCGAGGAGACGACGCCCGAGGAAGCGCTGGAGCTGATCTCACAGGCGAAAGCCGACTGCTGAAGCGATTACCGAGACCTGGGTCTGTAAAGGCAATATATTTTGTAGTCGGTGTATACATATGCTTTCATATACGATCATGTGTGAATATATGTGTCGTGCCGCCAAACTTATTATTCGGTTGTCATTAGCTTTACCCGACCATGTAGCATGCACCGAGTTAGTTCGATAGAACTTGATAAAAATCGTTCAGAGGAAGACGCTATACTCGGGCGAACGCATCAGTCGTGGCAAGGCTTCAGAACCGAGGTGAGATAAGCTTGTATGTTATTGACAGAACACATATATACATGCAGCCCCCGACTCACTACTCGATTGGAACAAGCGGCGTAGTGAGTCAGGAAAAACTGTACACATGGAAAAAGTAAAACTCAGGTATAGAAAGGACGTAGCTGTTCTATATTCCATGAGTTGGTGATGAGGACGCCGTCTTTGGTCTTCAGTCGGTAGGCGCCTGGCCGCGTGACCTCGGCTATAATGAACGGCCCTTCCCAGATGGGGGATAGTTTATGCCTGTCCTTGGTGGTTTGTATCTTCCTTAGAACGAGATCCCCGACCAAGAAGGCGCGGCCACGGACATTGCGATTGTGGTAGCGACGCAGGCCTTGAAGATATCTTGCCGACTGGATTGTTGCGGCGTCTCTTGCTTCTTCCAGCTGATCTAATTCGATCAGTCGGGTGCTGTTGGAATCGTCTTCGGAGTAAGCCCGGACTCGCGGAGAGCCGAACTGTATCTCAGTCGGTAGCATGGCCTCAGTACCGTAGACCAGGAAGAAAGGGGATTGCCCTGTTGCCCGACTAACCGTGGTTCTGAGAGACCAGAGAACGGATGGTAGTTCTTGTACCCCGACCCGCATATGGTTGTAGTCGGTCGTATATCCTGGCCTTGATGCCTTGTAAGACCATGCCGTTGGCTCGCTCAACCTGCCCGTTGCTCCGTGGGTTGCCACAGACGCGTAGCAGATCTTGATGCCGGGTCGTCGCAGAAATCTTGGAATAGGCTGCCGCGAACTGAGTGCCGTTGTCGGTTATGATGCGGTTAGGGACCCCAAACCGGTATAGTATACTCAAGATGAAGTCCTTTGCTCGTGCCGCTGTGATTGTTGCGACAGGTTTAGCCTCAATCCACTTGGTGAATTTATCCACTGCGACGAATAAATGTGTGAACCCTCCTGGCGCTTTCTTGAATGGCCCGACCATGTCGAGCCCCCATACTGCGAATGGCCAAGAGATAGGGATAGTTTGAAGTTCCTGGGCGGGAAGATTTGTCTGTCTTGCGAAGAACTGGCAACCCTCGCACTTGCGAACGATATCTTTGGCGTCTGTGACTGCGGTGGGCCAGAAGAATCCCTGTCGGTAAGCTTTTCCGACTAACGTCCTGGATGCAGCGTGGTTGCCACATATGCCCGAGTGGATTGAATCCAGGATCTGCTTGCCTTCCTCGTGGTGACACATCGCATGAGGACACCGATGCGCTCCTTCGGTAGAGGTCTTCTCCGACTAGCAGGAAGTTTTGCTTCGACGCTTGATTTGCTCGGCTTGATTGCGATCTTCTGGGGGTTCATCGTCCAGGAGGAATTGAGAACAGGACCCCTCCAGTCTGACATATGTGCAGCACTTCGTCAGTGGTCGGGGTAGGTTCGCCTCCCGACTGCTCTTGTGCCGGTTTCTTCTTGACTGATGGCTCCATAAGTTGCTCGACAAAGATTCCAGTCCAGGACCGCTTTCGCTTGGATCCCATGTTTGCCAGCTCATCGGCCGCGTCGTTGTATTGACGCAAGACGTGTGTGATTTCCAGCCCGTCGAACTTGTTTTCCCAACTTGCGGACCTCCTGACAGTATGCCGCCATTGTGTCGTCGAGACAGGTCCAGTCTTCATGACTTGGTTGACCACGAGTTGGGAGTCTCGCGCACAACCAGTCGACGTATGCCGAGTGATATGGCGATGCGGAGCCCCGTGAACAAGAGCCTCGTACTCGGCGACGTTGTGGGAAGCCGGGAAGTGGATTTGTAGTACGTATTTCAACTTTTCGCCAGTGGGGGACGTCAGTATGACTCCAGCCCCGCACCGCCGATCCGTAGGGAACCGTCGAAGTACATTGTCCAGTACTCTAGCTTTGTTGTTGGTGTTGGAGTTGAACTTCTGTCCACTCGGCCACGAAGTCGGCTAGAGCTTGAGATTTGATAGCTGTCCGTGGCTGAAAGGTGATGTCAAACGCCATCAACTCGAGTGCCATTTAGCGATCCGGCCGGTGGCCTCGCGATTATGAAGGACATCCCCGAGTGGAAACGCTGTGACCACCGTGACTTGATGTGCTTGAAAGTAGTGCACCAGCTTTCGGACTGTGATGAGTAGGCCGTATAGCAGCTTCTGGACCTGCGGGTATCTTGTTTTGGAGTCGGCGAGGACCTCGCTGACAAAGTAGATTGGCCGTTGTATTTTTTGAAGATGACCCTGTTCGGATCGCTCCACTACCAGCACCGTGCTGACTACCTGTGTTGTTGCCGCCAGATAAAGCATTAGTGGTTCCTGGGGCAGGGGTGACGCCAGCACGGGGGGTGATGTGAGGAATTTTTGAAGTCTTCGAAGGCTTGCTGGGCTTCCGGGGTCCACTGAAAGGTGTCCGCCTTTTGAGGAGCTTGAAGAAGGGCATGCCCCGTTCGCCCAGTCGGGAGATAAACCGACTGAGTGCCGCCATGCAGCCTGTCAGCTTCTGGATGTCTTTGAGGTTGGTCGGGGGCGCCATGTTCATGATGGCGTTGACTTTCTCCGGGTTAGCCTCGATGCCGCGGTGCGAGACGATGAAGCCGAGTAACTTCCCAGACGGCACCCCGAAGGTGCACTTGTCCGGGTTCAACTTCATCTTGAATCTTCGAAGGTTTTGGAAGGTTTCTTCCAAGTCGGCAAATGAGGTCTTGTCGGGATTTAGACTTGATCACCACATCGTCGACGTAGGCTTCCACGTTGCGCCCGATCTGAGTGTGCAGACACCGCTGAATAGCCCTTTGGTAGGTTGCGCCTGCATTTTTTCAGACTGAACGGCATTGTGATATAGCAATACGCTCCAAACGGCGTGATGAAAGATGTCTTTTAAACAGTCTTGTTCCTTCAAGCTAATTTGATGATATCCCGAATAACAGTCGAGAAAACTGAGTAGGTCGCACCCCGCCGTGGAGTCAACCACCTGATCTATCCTGGGAAACCAAATGGGTCCTTGGGGCACGCTTTGTTGAGGTCGGTGTAGTCGACGCACATGCGCCATTTACCGTTTTTCTTCCGGACCAGGACTGGGTTGGCCAGCCAGTCCGGGTGGTAGACTTCCTTGATGAAGCCGGCTGCGAGGAGCTTGGTGATTTCCTCCCGGATAGCATCCTTGCGGTCTTGAGCGAAGCGCCGCAGCCGTTGTTTGACCGGCTTGGCGTCTGGCTTTACGTGTAGGGCGTGCTCGATCACCTCCCTTGGTACGCCCGGCATGTCGGACGGTTTCCACGCGAAGATATCTTTGTTGGCTTGGAGGAAGGTGACGAGCGCGTCTTCCTATTTGGGGTCGAGTCCGGTCCCGACTAAGGCAGTCTTGGAGGGGTCGGAAGGTCCAGGGGGATCTTCTTCGTGTCAGAGTCCGCTGAAATTCCCGACTTCGCTGCTTTTTTCGCCGGAACTGGATCTTGATCGATTTCAGATGTAGCGGCTTGCCGAATGCTGTCGCGCCCGACTGCCGCTTCTTGTGTTTGAGCCAGCTCGCAGCTCTCCTTGTCGCAGGTGAAGGCTTGCTTAGCGTCGCTGCGGAGGGAGAGGACTCCTGCGGGCCCGGGCATCTTCAGCACCATGTATGTGTAGTGCGGTATCGCCATGAACTTGGCGAGGGCCGGTCGTCCGAGTATCGCGTGATACGCGGTCTCGAAGTCGGCGACCTCGAAGGAGATGTTTTCCGTGCGGAAGTTGTCCCGCGTGCCGAAGGTCACCGCAGGTTATCTGCCCGAGTGGGGTTGATGACAAGCCGGGGATTATCATGGAAGGGCGCGGTGCTCGGCCGTAGTTCTGAACGAGGAATTCTCATCTCGTCCAAAGTCTTGGCGAACAGGATGTTGAGCGCACTGCCTCCGTCGATGAGGGTTTTCTTCAGCCTAATATTTTTGACGACCGGATCCAGGACGAGTGGGTATCGTCCGGGTGGGAAACCCGATCTGGGTGATCCGCGCGGTTGAAGGTGATAGCCATCTCTGACCAGCGCAAGTATTGGGGGGCATCCGTTGTGGAGACCGCGTTAATGTCCCGCGGTGATAGCTTCTGCTTGCGCTTGGATTCGTACGCGAGTGGCCCCCCGAAGATGTGGTTGAGTTCGGCTTGGGGGTCCTGGAAGTCGTCAGCCGAACCCGAGTCTGGCTTGTCCTTGTCCTTGTCGCCGACGGCAGATGATGAAGCCTGCTCGGAGGCAAACTTCTTGAGCATGTGGCAGTCTTTGGCTGCGTGCCGGCCCTTGGGGTGGAAGGGGCAAGGCCCGCTCATGACTTTTTGGTAGTCGTTGTTCCGCTGGGGCCGTGACTGACTGCGCTCCATGTTAGCCACCTCGTTGTCCGACTTCCGCTTGCGGCTGCCAGGCTTGTTCTGAGGCTGCTCGTTGTCGGCTTTTGCCCTGTTGTCTTTTTGTCGGGGCTCCTTCTTCTCGTCGAAGGCCTCTGCGACGGCTTCAGCTGAGTCGGCGTACTTGTTGGCCATGTCGAAGAGAGTCCGGACGGTGGAAGGTGGCTTTCGAGTGAACTTCGCGATGAGCGGGGCGTCTTTTACTCCCTTGCGGAAGGCGGTGATGACGACCTCGTCTTTGATGTTTGGGATTTGATTGCGCTTCTCGGAAAACCTTTTGATGAATTCCCGTAGAGACTCGTTCTTTTTCTGATGCAGTTGGTAGAGGTCGTGCTCGGAAGCCGGTCTCTCGTAGGTCCCCTGGAAGTTTGCGATGAACCGCTCTCCTGAGT
The DNA here is from genome assembly GCA_003991445.1 of Oryza meyeriana var. granulata. Classification (NCBI taxonomy): domain Eukaryota; kingdom Viridiplantae; phylum Streptophyta; class Magnoliopsida; order Poales; family Poaceae; genus Oryza; species Oryza meyeriana. The sequence continues at coordinate 400,315 of RYFJ01000520.1, read as the reverse complement.
TGTCCCAGGAACCGATCGACCGCCTTGGAGGCCTGTCAGCCATGTCCTCGCCGAGTCGGATAACGCGACTGGGAGGTAGTTAGCCATGGCTCTGCTGTCGCCCCCAGCAGCTTGAACTGCTAGGACGTAAACGGTGAGCCAGGACTCTGGGTTGGTCTTGCCGTCGTACTTTTCAATTCGGTAGGCTTAAAGCCGACTGGCCATCGGACGTCCTGTAACTCCGAGTAAAGGCTGGGATGCTTCATTATCGTGAGGACTCGGGCTTCGGTTTTGGCGGTGTAGTCGCTCGTAGTGGAGACCGAAGCGCTCGTGTTCGTCCTCCAGTCGGCGGCGTTCATCCTCTTCGCGCTCTTCGCGCCGGGCATTTATAGTGTGGCGAAGATCGCGTTGTAACCGCGATCGGAGGTCTTGATCGTGTCGGCGGTCGTATTGGTGACGCCGCCGGTTGTCGTAGTTGGTATTGCGAGTGTTGTTTGGCGGGATTCTTCATGCTGCCGGGTGGAGCCGGCTGCCCGTCGTCGTGCTGATGCAGATGACTCCGCCGCTGGAGAGCCCGTTCGACGGGTCGGTACGTGAGTGTTGCCTGACTGTTCTTGCTGCTGGCAGGCGGCAGCAGTAATATCGCCTTGATCTTGGCGATGGTTGGTGTGGCCTGATGGTCCGGCCCAAACTGGAGCGTGTCCAGCAGAGTTGCGGCGGCCACGACGTTCTGTTGTGGCGTGACGAAGACATCGTGGTCGCCGACTTTGGTTCGGAGGATCTGCTGCTGGGCGGCTCGCCCAGCTTGTCGAAGCCGTCATTGCGAGCTTGTCGGTTGGCCTCCTCTTGTTGCACTCGGCGCGCCTCCTCATGCTGCTCCTCTTGCAGTCGGCGCACCTCGGAAGGTGGCGTTGAAGCCATGAAGATCTCGCGGGGAGGAGGAAGCTTGCCAAGGTGGAGTCCGAGTTGATGCTCGAACCACCATCCGACTTAGTGTCGGACTCCGAGTAGTTTATCGGAGTTAGGACGACTCCGACCTCCCTAGATCCAATCTGAAACGGTTCATGACCGTGTCCGAACTGAATCGCTGGAGGTCGGGTCTGCTGCGCGGGTTGTGGATGCACAGCGTCGCCGAATCCGTACGGGAGATTGACGATCTCTCCCCCTCTTGGCCTAACCCGCGCTGGCTCAAGGCCTAGCGCGAGTCGGACGCCGAGGGAGAGAGTTGTCCGATGTCCGCGACGTGAGGGACTGTCGTAGTAGATCGTCGAAAGAGATGGTGACGTCCCTGGGCCGACTGGCGCAACGCCGGCTGGCTCTTCGGCTGGCGAGATCGGATCTGCCTCAGCCAAAGAAAGGTTGCCGAGTTGATCGGCGACGAAATCAAGGCTCCCGAAGGTGATGGTGTCTCCGTTGGAGAACTTGTTGCTCCTGACTCCGTTGATGGGATCCATCGAATCTGTTGATGAAGAACTCGCCGGACCCCTACCTGGCGCGCCAACTGTCGATGCTTTGCACCGGCAATAATACTATGGGGGTACTCGGCGAACTGGAATTCGGTGGATTGCAGAGGAACACGAGGGAATTATACTGGTTCAGGCCCTCAAGGTGAGGTAATACCCTACGTCCAGTTGAGATGTTATTCCTCTGAGGTGGATTTGTGATCGATGATCTTGCATGCCCTCATGGGGCGCCCTGCCTCCCTTTATATACTAGGGGACAGAGGTACATGGTAAGGATCCCAGTCGGATACGACCAAGGGATTTCCTTCTTTGAGATAGAATCCTATCCGACTAAAGCTATGTTTCCTTATTATACAAGGCACAGCCTGCCGGGTGCTATCTTATCTCTAATTACATGGTCTGGCCCATCCTCTATCCGAGTGGCCTATGTGCTGATAATGAGATACCCGGGGCCCATGGCTCCCACAGTCTTCTTATAGCCTACCTGTCTGGATAGACTACAAGAAACAAGGTGCAGTCACAGTTTGACTCCTTTAGCGAGCAAATCAAAGTGGTTGAAAACTCGCAAAGCACCATCGTCGACTCTGTCAAGTCTCTTCTTGACATCATGCAGTAGGAGGAGGCCAGCTCCAGCTCTGCCACGCCAGCTCATATACTTCAAAGACTTCAAGCAGCTCTGGTGATCTTCAAGATATACGTGACGGAGCATGCCACTCTGGGCATCACCTAGGCCCTTGCCATGACCATGTCCCTCTATCCCCGAGTGGATATCGAGGTGGTCAGCGAGGGGTTTGTTGATGGCACCACTCCAGAGCAGGCGTTGGAGCAGATCAACAAAGCCAATCCAACTGTGAAAGTTATTGCCGAGGAGCTCCTGATGTGACTGCATTAACAAAAACTCTTATGTACTCCATGCGTGTATCATTGGTCATGTCAAAAACACTTGTGATTGTACATATTGTAAATATGTTTATTGTTTCTGCTTTGTGAAAAATAGACCGAGTACTTGTGTTATCATAGTCGTCTTTAGGCTTATCCTACTGGCTGCGTATATCAAGTGATAGGAATCAACTTTAAAAGGCGTTTATTCCGTTAGAGCTATATTCAGTATAACTTAGCACTGTCGTTATAAGACTTCATGACTTAGAAAAGATTCTGATTTGAACTGAATGAAGGAAAGCTGTGATAATATCATGTAGCCCCTGACTCACTACTCGGTTGGAAACAATCGGTGTAGTGAGTCAGAGTGCAAAAAACTTTAGGTATACCTGTTTTGTATTCCATGAGTTGTTGATCAGGGTTCCATCTTCATGCTTCAATCGGTAAGCCCCCGGGCGTGTCACCTCAGTGATAATGAACGGTCCTTCCCATAAAGGAGATAGTTTCTGCCTGTATTTGGTGGTCTATATTTTTTAGATCTCCCACCGAAAAGGCACGACCACAGACATTACGATTGTGATAACGACGCAAGCTGTCCAGACCACCTGATATGTAACGCCCTGAAATTACTTAATTAAATTAATTATGTGTAAAAGGGAATTTTAGAAATGTATTTAAAAGCCCCAAGAAGTGAAATACTAAAATCAAAGAAAAATCTACAACAAAAGTGGGCCTAGAGATAATTTTAGAAAATACTTTTCTTAATCCTTTACCTCCTGAAATTTTTTGGGATTTAATTGAGCAAGGAAAGTATTTTTAATGGAATAAACAAGCTCTATAGCATTTAAACAAAAGAAAAGGAAATAAAAATCCCTTTCCAGTTCCCGGGCCTCATCTGGCCTATCCCTCTTCTCCCTCTCTCTCCCCGCGTGCACTGGCGGCCCATGGCCTGCGTGCGCCCACGTCGCTTTCCACTCGTCGACAGTGGGTCCCACCTGTCAGATCCTTCGTCCCCACCGAGCCTGAGTCCGTGCCAACATCCTATTTCAATCTAGAGTCGATTCGATCCCTTCGCGCGTGCGATCCGCAAAATTGGTTGAGGGCTTTTGATCCCCTCAATCTCCGCACCCATTTCCCCCAAGATTTGTTGAAGCTCGAGCTTGGGATTGCTATCCATCCGAGCTCGTATCACTCCGGAACACCGAGCAAGAACCCTAGCCACTGCGCTGTATCCCTTCCCCACGCGGCCATAAAAACCATCCCTCGGCACCCCTCTCTCTTTTTCCGCCATCACCCGATCAAGTTCTAGCCCTCTGTGCCCTAGCACCGCCCCGATCCAATCCGCCGCCGTCGCCGAGCCCTTAGTTGTGCCTCGGTTAGATTCGCCGGTGTGCAAGGAAGTGAGGTTGTCATCTCCCAGCCGTTGGAGATCATTGGAGCATTGTCACCGCCATGAACCTAAGAAGTGCCACCGCCAGAAGCCCACTGCCGGTCAACCTTGTCACCGATCGTCATCGTTCTACCCACGGTGAGACTCGCCGTGATCCCCTCTATCTGTTTCTACCCTCGCTGCATTCGGCTATGCCGCCGATCACTGGTGACCATCGGTCCCCGTGCCACCGCCGTTGCTGTGGCTAACAAGTCTGCCAACGTGGCCGTTGACGTGGACGCCACATAGGAGCTAGCTCGGCCACGCCCTAATCTGTTCGGGACTCAATCCACACCGTTGATCACTAAGATTAGATCCTAGCCATCTGAACTGAGTTAGATTAGATCTTGGCGCTCCGATCCAGCTTAAAGTCCTAATCAATCTGAGCTATCAGATCAAAACCTTTCAAACTCTAAACCGTTGGATCTCCATGAACCCTCGGTAGACTCGGTCTACCGTAGACCCGAGCCGTCCTCTCACTGACCAGTGGGGCCCAGGTGTCAGCCGCCTCTCTCCTCTGTGTTGACGCCATAAACCTTTTCCTCGAAATAAATTAAATCCTAAATGATGTCATAAATCGGTTTAATTCTTTCAAATAGGCTTTAAAAGGGTTTAAACTTCTAAAATTTGTAACTAATTCATCCGAACTCCGTTTGGGGTGATTCAACTTGCAAAATCCTCTAAAAATCAAAATCTATGCATTAAAAGTATAATATTGTACTATTGATGTGTGCTTATGTACTGTTTTGCTTGTTTTTGTCTATTGCCTTTATCCACCGACGTTCCGAAAGAGTTGAGATTTCTCGAGGAGAGTTCGGAAGCGCTTGCAGAGCTGTAAGGCAAGTCACACAAATCCTAAACCCCTTTGAGCATATTGTACCTATGTTTTAAGCTATACTTTTCCTTCAACTATGCATTTACTTTTATAATGTCATTTGGAAGGGAGAAACCCTATTCTTTCATTATGACCTTATTGACTTGATCACCTGTTATTGTACCTATGGGAATAATGTGACTAGCTAGCTTTAATTATTGGTTAGCTAGAATAATTCTAGGACCCTACTTAGCCATGCCTAGACACTATAGCACAACTTATGGGCTATCACTTAAATATTGATTATATTATGAAATTCAAATAAAATGATGATTCAGTTCACAACTATGGTCGTGTGAGGTTCATTTAATGGTCCACTAAAACTTGACTAAATGGTGGGTTGTGAGTACCAGGATTGTGGATGTTGCTAGTGGTGCTCATGACACTTAAGGACCAGTTCGCGGACTACTTGTTGCAAAGCAATACCTGTACTAACCACAAGCTAGAATGGGTAATGGCGGGAACTGAAGTGTGATGAGTTCAATAGGAGGCACCAGGGCATGTTGTGGTAGTCATAAGTCCACACATGGCAGTCATAAGACCATGGTTCGGGCGTTGGTCCGTCTTCTTGTTAGGTGCTTGATCAGCTCCTGCCGAAGACAGGTGGTTCAGCAGGTGGCTCTCCTATTGTGCAAGTTACATGGAGGGTCCTGTCGCAATTTCTTTCCAAGATACCGTGGTGTGGAGGCCATGGGCCCCGGGTACCTCATCACAAGCATATGGGCCACTTGGATAGAGGATGGGCCTAGCCTTGTAGTTAGAGATATGATAGAACCCGACAGACTTTGCCTTGTACGATAAGGAATATACAATCCTAGTTGGATAGGTTATATCTCTAAGAGGAGATCCCTTGATCGTAATCCGGTTGGGACTCCTACCTTGTACCCCGGTCCCCCAGTATATAAGGGGAGGCAGGGCGCCCCATGAGGGCAAACAACCATACAAGACCACAAGAGTTCATCAGAACCACCACCGTAATCCTCAAAGGAATACATCCAAACTAGACATAGGGTATTACCTCTCATCGAGGGCCTGAACCAGTATAAAATCTCCCTGTGTTCCTTTGCAGTCCACCAAGTTTCCATCCGCCGAGTAGCCCTATAATCATATTGCCGGTGTAAAACATCGACAGTTGGCGCGCCAGGTAGGGGCTTCAGTGAGATCTTCACCTACAAGCTTGATGGATCCAGTAATCGGAGTCGACAGTGGCAAACTCTCCCTCGGAGAAACAATCTCATTCGGAAGCTTCGACTTCGTCGCTGACATGTTTGGCAATCTCACCTTGGCCAAAGCAGATCCAATCCAACCGGCCGAGGAACCAGCTGACTTCATGCCAATTGGCCCACAAGACGTTGCAGCTACCCTCGTCAATCTGTTGCGGCGATCTGCCACTTGCCCGGGTCTCGGGACAACTCTCTCCTTCGGTGTCCAACTCGCGCTAGGCCTCGAGCCAGCCAGGGTCGGGATAGGAAGGAGAGAGATCGTCAATCTCCCATGCAGACTCGGTGGCGCCGTGGATCTACATCCTACGCGGCAGACCCGATCCCCTACGGTTCAGTTTGGGCGTGGCTCAGAGCTGCTCCAGATTGGATCTAGGGAGGTCGGAGTCATCCTTACTCCAATCAACTACTCGGATTCTGACTCTAAGTCGGACAATGGTTCGAACACCAGTTTGGACACTAGTTTGGCGAGTTTCCTTTTGCCCCGAGAGATCTTCATGGCTTCAACCCCTCCACTAGAGGTGCATCGACTACAAGAGGAGCAACAAGAGGAGGCATGCCGACTACGGCAACAGGAGGAGGCCGATCGCGAGGCCCACAACGATGAGCTATGCAGGGCTGGGCGAACCGCTCAGCAATGAATCCTCCAGACCAAAGTCGGCGACCACGATGTCTTCGTCACGCCACAACAGAATGTCGTGGCCACTGCAACCCTGCTGGACACACTCTAGCTCGGGCCTGATCATCAGGCCACCCCGACTATCGCCAAGATCAATGCGATGATTATAGCCGCCGCCTGTCAGTAGCACCAACAGTCGGGCGACACACTTGTACCGACCAACCGGTCAGGTTCTCCGGCGGCAGGCTCATCTGCATCACCACGACGCCGGGCAGCCGGCTCAAGTCAGCTGCGTGCGGAGTAATGGCAAACATCTCTCGGCTATCATAACAACAACAACTGGCAGCGTCCCCAGTATGACCGCCGCGACAATCAAGATCTCCGAGTCTGACTATAACGTGACCTTCGCCAAGACATCAACACTCGGCGCCGCCAACGCGAAGACGACGAGCGCCGCCGATTGGAGGATGAGCACGAGTGTTTTGGTCTTCACCATGAATGGTTTAACCATCGTGGTCAGAGCCGGAGCCCTCATGAAGATGAAGGCGTACCAGCCTTCACCTGGGAGCTACAAGACATCGACTGGCCATCAGGCTTCAAGCCTACGGGAATCGAAAAATACGACGGCAAGACTAATCCCGAGTCCTGGCTCACCGTATATACTCTGGCAATCGAGCTGCCGGAGGTGATCATAAAGCCATGGCTAACTACCTCTCGGTCGCCCTGGCCGACTCAGTGAGGACATGGCTAACAGGGCTCCCGAGGCCATCGATCGGTTCCTGGGGAGAACTCCGGGAATGCTTGATAGCCAACTTTCAGGGGACTTATGAATGGCCGTCTTCCGAGCACGATCTTTATCAGCTGCACCAGAGGAAGAATGAGTCTCTTGGTGAGTTCATCAAAAGGTTCTCCGAGAAGTGCAATTCGATCCCCATGATCAAGGATGAGGTCGTCATCGCCGCCTTCTGCAAGGGAGTCAAGGACACCCTGTTCATCGCGAAGTTCACTCAGAAGCCACCAGCCTCTGTCCGGGCACTCTTCGACATGGCGAACAAATACGCCGACTCGGCCGAAGCGGTCACAAAAGCTCTTGACGAAAAGAAGGAGTCCCGACAGAAGGACCAAAAGGCAAAAGCCGACAACGAGCCATCACAGAACAAGTCCGGTAGCCACAAGCGGAAGTCGGACAACGAGGTGGCCAACATGGAGCGAACTCAGTCGTGGCACCCAAGGAACAATGACTACCAAAAGGTTATGAACGGGCCTTGCCCCTTCCACCCCAAGGGCAAGCACACAGCCAAGGACTGCTTCATGCTTAAGAAGTTTGCTTCTGAGCAGGCTTCATCATCTAGTGCCGACAAGGACAAAGACAAGCCAGATTCGGGCCTGGCTGATGACTTTCAAGATCCCCAAGCTGAGCTCAACCATATCTTCGGAGGGCCATTTGCGTATGAGTCCAAGCAAAAGCAGAAGCTTACAGCGCGCGATGTCAACACGGTCTCTACAGCAGACGTCCCGCAGTATTTGCGCTGGCCAGAAATGTCCATTACATTCAACCGCGCAGATCATCTAGATCAGGTTTCACACCTAGGACGCTACCCACTCGTCCTGGACCTGGTTGTTAAAAATATCAAGCTGAAGAAGGTCCTCATAGATGGAGGCAGCGCACTCAACATTCTATTCGCCAAGACTCTAGATGAGATGAAGATCCCTCATTCAGAACTGCAGCCGAGTACTGCGCCCTTCCACAGGATAATTCCTGGCCTGTCTTCAACACCATTCGGGCAGATAACTTTGCTGGTCACCTTCAGCACCCGGGATAACTTCCGCACAGAAAACATCTGCTTCGAGGTCACCAACTTCGAGACCGCATACCACGTGATACTCGGACGACCGGCACTCGCCAAATTCATGGCGATACCGCACTATACCTACGTGGTGCTCAAGATGCCCAAGCTCCGGAGTCCTCTCCCTCCGCAATGACGTCAAGCAAGCCTTCACCTGCGACAAGGAGAGTTGCGAGTTGGTTCAATCGCAAGAGGCGGCAGTCGGACACAATAGCATTCGGCAAGCCGTCACAACCGAAGTCGAGGATGACCAAGTTTCAGCAAAAAAAGCAGTGAAGTCAGGAATTTCAGTGGATTCTGACATGAAGAAGATCCCCCTAGACCCTTCCGACCCCTCCAAGACTGCTCTAGTCAGGACCGGACTCGACCCCAAATAGGAAGACGCGCTCGTCACCTTCCTTCAAGCCAACAGAGATATATTCGCATGGAAACCGTCCGACATGCTGGGCGTACCGAGGGAGGTGATCGAGCATGCCTTCATTGTCAAAACAGACGCCAAGCCAGTCAAGCCGGAAAGATGCTATTCAGGAGGAGATAACCAAGCTCCTCGCAGCCGGGTTCATCAAAGAGGTCTACCACCCGAACTAGCTGGCAAACCCAGTTTTGGTCTGGAAGAAAAAGGTAAATGGCGCATGTGCGTCGACTACACTGATCTAAACAAGGCGTGCCCCAAGGATCCATTCGGTTTACCGAGAATAGACCAGGTGGCGGATTAAACCGCAGGGTGCGAACTTCTCAGCTTTCTCGACTGTTACTCGGGATACCACCAAATCAGCCTGAAGGAGGAGGACTGCTTAAAAACGTCTTTCATCACACCATTTGGCTCATATTGCTACATCACCATGCCGTTCGGTTTGAAAAATGCTAGAGCAACATATCAACAAGCAATTTAGCAGTGTCTACACACTCAGATCGGGCGCAACGTGGAGGCCTACATCGACGACGTGGTGATCAAGACCAAGTCCAAAGAGGACCTCATCGCTGACCTGGAGGAAACCTTCCAAAATCTTCGAAGATTCAAGATGAAGTTGAATTCAGAAAAGTGAGCCTTCGGTGTGCCCTCCGGCAAGCTACTCGGCTTCATCGTATCACATCATGGCATCGAGGCCAACCCAGAAAAAGTCAATGCAATCATGAACATGGCACCCCTGACTAACCAAAAGGACACCCAGAAGCTAACAGGTTGCATGGCGGCACTCAACTGGTTTATTTCCCGACTAGGCGAACGGGGCATGCCCTTTTTCAAGCTATTGAAGAAAGCAAACAATTTCCAATGGACTCCCGAAGCCTAGCAAGCCTACGAAGACTTCAAGAAATTTCTCACATCACCACCCGTGTTGGCTTCGCCTATGCCCCAAGAACCATTAATGTTGTATCTGGCAGCAACCAATCAAGTCGTCAGCATGGTGCTAGTGGTCGAGCGATCTGAACTGGGTCACATACAAAAAGTTCAACGGCCAGTCTACTTTGTCAACGACGTCCTTGCCGACTCAAAGATAATATACCCGTAGGTCCAAAAGCTGCTTTACGGCCTACTCATTACTGTCCGGAAGTTGGTGCATTATTTTCAAGTGCATCAAGTCACGGTGGTCACATCGTATCCACTTGGGGACATCCTGCATAATTGCGAGGCCACCGGCCGAATCACTAAATGGGCGCTTGAGTTGATGGCGTTCGACATCACCTTTCAGCCACGGACAGCAATCAAATCACAAGCTCTAGCTGACTTCGTGGCCGAGTGGACAGAAGTTCAAATGCCCACATCAACAGTGAAGCTAGAGTACTGGATGATGTACTTCGACGGTTCTCTACGGATCGGTGGCGCCGGGGCCGGTGTCATACTGACATCCCCCACTGGTGAAAAACTCAAGTACGTTCTCCAAATCAACTTTCCGGCTTCCCACAACGCCGCCGAGTACGAGGCACTCATCCACGGGCTCTGCATCGCCGTATCACTCAGCATCCACCGACTGGTTGTGCGAGGAGACTCTCAACTCATGGTGAACCAAGTCATGAAAGACTGGACATGTCTCGATGACACCATGGCGGCATACTGTTAGGAGGTCCGGAAGCTGGAAAACAAGTTCGACGGGTTGGAGATAACACATGTCCTATGACAATACAATGACGCTGCAGATGAATTGGCAAACATGGGATCCAAGAGAGAGGCGGTCCCAACAGGGATCTTTGTCGAGCAACTCATGGAGCCATTAGTCAAGAAGAAACCAGTACCAGAGCAGTCGGGAGGCGAACCTACCCCGGCAACAGAGGAAGTACTGAACATATGTCAAGACTGGCGGACTCCTGTTCTCAAATTCCTCCTGGACGATGAACTCCCAGAAGATCGCAGTCAAGCTGAACAAATCAAACATCGAAGCAACAGTTTCCTAGTCGTCAGAGAAGACCTGTACTGAAGAAGTGCATCCGGTGTTCTCATGCGCTGCGTCACCACCGAGGAGGGCAAGCAGATTGTGCAATCGATCCACTTGGGCATATGTGGCAACCATGCCGCATCCAGGACGTTAGTTGGAAAGGCTTACCGGCAGGGATTTTTTTGGCCAACAACAGTAACAGATGCAAAAGACATAGTTCGCACATGCGAGGGTTGCCAGTTCTACGCACGACAAACAAATCTTCTAGCCCAAGAACTCCAAACAATCCCAATCTCTTGGCCCTTTGCAGTATGGGGGCTTGACATGGTCGGGCCTTTCAAGAAAGCGCCAGGAGGGTTCACACACTTGTTCGTCGCAGTGGATAAATTCACTAAGTGGATTGAGGCAAAACCCGTTGCTACCATAACAGCGGCAAGAGCAAAGGACTTCATAATGAGTATACTATACCAATTCGGGGTCCCTAACTGCAAACAGACAACGGTACTTAGTTCACGGGCAGCGTCTTTGAAGATTTCCGTGACGACTTTGGTATCAAGATCTATTATGCATCTGTGGCACACCCACGGAGCAATGGACAGGTTGAGAGAGCCAATGGCATGGTCTTACAAGGCATGAAGACAAGAATATTCGACCGACTACAACCATATGCGGGCTGGTGGGTACAAGAACTCCCATCCGTTCTCTGGTCTCTAAGAACCACGGTTAGTCGGGTGACAGGGCAATCCCCTTTCTTCTTGGTATATGGTGCTAAGGCTATGCTACCAACCGAGTGTTCGGCTCTCCGCGAGTTTGGGCTTACTCGGAAGACATCTCAAACAATACCCGATTGGTTGAACTAGATCAGTTGGAAGAAGCGAGGGACATCGCAATAATCCAGTCGGCAAGATATCTTCAAGGCCTGCGTCGCTATCACAGTCGGAATGTCCGTGGCCACGCCTTTTTGGTCAGGGATCTCATCTTCAGAAAAATACAAACCACCAAGGACAGGCATAAACTATCCCCAATATGGGAAGGGCCATTCATTATCTCTGAGGTTACACGGCCAGGCGCCTATCGACTGAAGACCGAAGACGGTGCCCTCATCAGCAACTCATGGAACATAGAATAGCTACGTCCCTTCTATACCTGAGTTTTATACTTTTCCATATGTACAGTTTTTCTCTGACTCTGCCGCTTGTTCCAACCGAGTAGTGAGTCAGGGGCTGCATGTATTATATGTGCTTTGTCAATAATATACGAGCCTGTTTTGCTTAAGTTATGAAGTTTTGCAACGACTTTGATGTTTGCCCGAGTATAGCTTTCTGAAGTGAACGATTTTATTAAGTCCCTATAGACCAACTCGGTGTAGACTATATAGTCGGGCAAAGCTAATGATAACTGAGTCAGAACTTAAAGCTTGGCGGCATTGCACATATGTTTACACATGTCCTTACAAAAATTATATACACTAACTGCATGATGGATTGTTCTTACATACCTAGATCCCGGGTGATCACCTCTGCAGTCGGCCTCGCCTTGGCTATCAACTCCAGCGCCTCCTCAGGTGTCGTCTCCTCGGCGAACCCCTCTCCGATGGCTTCAATATCTGCCCTAGGGTAGATTGACTTGGTCATCACCAGAGTTTGGGCCATGCCAGCCACAACCTGCTCATCCGAGTACCTCTTCAGGATACTCGGAGCTTCGTTAAGGCGCGCCTGCACCTGGGAGATCATGTTGGAGCTGGTTCCCACATAGTGAGGGTCCATTACGTCAAGGAGCCCTTTCACGAACTCGACAAGGATCTCCCATGACTCCTTGATGACTTTTATCTCCTATGCAAAAGCCTGAAACTAGATTTGGGCATTGGCTCTAGCAGCTACCCAAGTTCAACGACAAGTAAACTTGTCAAGCAAAAATGCAGACAGAGTACATGATGGATTGGTTAAGATCATTGTCAGAATGGGGACTCACTTTCATAGTCGGCCTCCCACTTGGCTATGGCCTTCTCTAGTTTAGCTTTCTCCTTTTCGAGCTTGGCGTTGGCCTTCTTCAAGTCGGTCATCTCTTTTTCAAGCTCGGCCTTGGCCCTTGTCAAGTCGGCCTTGTCTTTTTCAAGACCAGCCTTGGCCCTTTCGGCCTCCTCCAGCTCGGCTTCCCCCTCTGTTCGGGTCTTCAACTCGGCCTCAAGGGCTACACATTAGAATAGTCAAGTACTCAACATTGCAGTCAAGACACAACTGGGCAGTTGAGAAACAACATAGCTGGAGAAATATACTAAGGGCTCAGTCAGGAAGATGCATTCGAGAGACTTACTTCCAATCTTCCTGGCTTGGCCCTAATTTTCGTCCCTGAGCTGATTAACAGCCCCCTGTAGCCAAGACTCCCTCTCCCTTGGCTAGCCGTTCCAGTTCGGCCTTTAAGTCCCGGAGCTGGTCCAGTTCTTGGAGTTGGGGGGCAAGTAGGGTTAGGACCTCATTCATTTGCTCTGAGCAGTCGACAACCTTCTGCTCAAAGCAATAACAGAGCGAAGTAGAGTTGGGCATCAGAACGTACAAACAAGGAAGACCGACAAGAGCTTGTCATGGGAAAAATCATACCTGGATCCCTCTGGACGTGGCAATCACGGTGCGAAGCAAGACTTCATGCTCCCTCTCTGTCGCTGCTTCATCGTGCACATACTTCTTCGCTGTCCCATCAGGAGTCATCCAGCGAAAGGTTCTCGGGAGCCTGCGGGGAGGGGCCTCAAGCCTGGGGAGGTCCAGTCTTTCTGAAGATGATGACGATGACGACGACGACGATGATGACAGCGACAAGGACGGCGATGGGGTCCTGGCTCTCAAGTCAGCGGCCTCCGAGGCCCCAGAGGTCGGCTCAGGGGCTGGAGCAACAGCTTCGACATCCGCCCCTTGGTCGGCCGGTGTCAGCAGCACTACAGTCGGGATGGTCATGGTTTCTGCAACTAAGACTGTCGCTGGCTCAGCAGGTGTGCTCGCTGGCGCTGGCTCGGCAACGGGTGCGGCCAGAGTGGTCTCCTTAGGATCAATGTTGGCTCGCTTCCTACGTAACGGGTCAAACATCAAGACGCAACTATGCTAAACATGATTTTCAGAAGATTCAATGCAACCTACCTCTTGGAGAACTTGAGCTTCTGTCCAGGGAATCCGGAAGTCAGCGCTAGAGGGCCGCTGGCTGTCAGGCCTGTTGGCGCGGTAGTCAGCGGCGGTGTTTCTACCCTGGTCGGCCCCATTCATGGTGTGGCCGGCTGGGGTGCCCGAGTACTCAGCGGTGCTATCCTTGGGCTTGGTGTTGCTGAGGCACTTGACCTGACCTTGTACTCGGCGGCACTCTTATCGGGCTCGATGATGCTGAGCTCAATTGCGCTGGTCCCAGTCTGGGACTCGGCGGCCTGAGGGCTATACTGGCGGTGTCTTTTATCTTCAGACTCCTGGCTGCGGCACTCGGCCTCATAACCTTCTTCTTGCCCTGATCTTCAACAGGTCTCTTCCCCGCTCTCTTGAAGTCGGGCTGGGCAGCAAAAGGACTTCTTGGCCTCTTCTTCGACTTCATGGCCGACAGTGTTCAGGAGTCATCGTCAAACTCCTTACAAGTCTGCGGGTAGTTCAACAATACACATCACATATCGCAGAAGCAATCAAGAATACATGTTTATAGGCATTCGTCATAGATGAACAGCAAGGGTTACCTCTGGACAAGGCCATTTTCGGCTATAAGCCGCGACGGAGCGCTCTACATCTTCGGTTTCAATCACCCCATTGGAGAAATAATTGAGCAGCACTTCGGTTACTTTGTGCTTATCAGCCAAGTCTTGGCTTTCTTTGTCGGGATCGTATTTCCCCCGGTAATCCCAACAGAATTGATTTCTTAGCTTCAACGGTTGGATGCGCCGAGTCAAGAATCGCCTGGCCACCCAGGGCCCGGTCAGGCCAGCACTCTTCAGCTTATCTAATCTTTCAAGCAACTGATGCACTTGGCCCATCTCCTCAAAAGTTGGCAATGATGACCAGTCAGATGAGACCACCGGAGGCAAACCAGTAAATGCAGGCAGAGAGGGTTCCAAATCAGAATAGTAGAACCACTCCTTATGCCAACCTTTCAAGGAAGTTTTTAGAGGAAGATGAAGATATGTCCTTTTCATTTCACCTCTAAGCTGAAGGCCGGCTCCCCCAATCACTTGAACCTTGTTCTTGGAGGGCTGTGGCTTGATGTGGAACAAATGTCTAAATAGATTCAAATGGGGTTCCACACCCAAGAAGCACTCACAGAGAGTCACAAATATAGAAATTTGCAATATTGAGTTGGGGTTCAGATTCACCAACTCCAATTCGTAGAAGGCAAGAAGACGGCGGAGGAAGTCAGAAGATGGAAGAAATAGACCTCGGTCGAAAAAGGAGGCAAAAACAACCATCTCATTGGCCCGAGGCTCTGGAACTGATTCACCTTCTATAGGGCGCCAGCAGATGAAATCGCGGCTTTGTAGCCGCAGCGATTTCTCCAAGCGCTCCAGCTTGGACCGACCGTATTCCGAAGTCGGCCACGCCTCATCCGACGCCCCCACAAAATCTGAAGCCCTCGACATGGCTAAGGGCGAGGAAATTTGCGGGAAAAGTTACTAAGGGCCTGGAATGGACAAGGAGAAGCAGAATCGCTTGAGCTTCAGTGGGAAAGTGCGGACAATGGTGAACCCTAGCGAGGCAGGAGGCAAAATTTCTGCGCGGAAGCGGAAGACGAAACGATTGGAGGACTGGAGAAGATGAGGGAATCTTTTCTCTCTCCCCGCCTCATATAGAGCCTGTGTCGACTCATGGGCTTGGGCTTCTACAGTCGGCACTAGGCCACTAAGATATGAGTTTCTACAGTAGCACGCTCAATATGGGCTGCTCGCTGGCTGTGTTAAAATCATAGTGCTGGTGCTACTAACAAGAACTGATGAAGTAATCAGATATGCTTCATGCAGGCCTAATTGCTGAACACATGTGTTCGGGTATCTGAATTATCCACCAAGTATTGGGGATATATCCTTATAAGGATCACAAGCTGGTCTTCATTAAAATTGGGGACACAGGTATCTCTCAAGTACACCTAATCACATGATGGATTAAATTTCATAAAGTGGTACTCGGCCTACATGCTTGGCCAACACTTGCCATGAGCAAATATTTTTCTAGCCGACATGACGCTGAAGAGTCTAACTTCTGAGTAGTGCACTACTCGGGAAAGACTATAAATTATTTCCGGCTAACATGACGCTGAGGAGTCTAACTTCTGAGTGGGACACCACTCGGGAAAGACAATAAACACCCTTTCCAGCTGACATGAAGCTGAAGAGTCTCATATACAAGTGGCATGCTACTCGGCAAAGACTACAAGGTTAAAGATCTTTGACTTTATGTTTAATTGTTTCACAATTAAGCACAAAGTCGGGGGCTACACCTAATAGGTGCGCCTATTCGGCGCACACTATTCAAACTTCTGCATGGAGCCCTTCATAGCCTCGCTGCCAGCTGACATGAAGTAGGATTCGGGAAGAAGAAGCACTCGGACAAAGAGTACTCAGGAGCAATGCACTCGGGCAATCTTCACCGTGGAGGATGAGCACTCGGCATCAGCTGTGACTCAACTATGAAGGTCTCAGGGGCTGCTGTGGAGGCCATGGGCCCTAGGTACCTCATCACAAGTATATGGGCCACTCGGATAGAGGATGGGCCTAGCCTTGTAGTTAGAGATATGATAGAACCCGGCAAACTTTGCCTTGTACGATAAGGAATATACAGTCCTAGTCGGATAGGTTATATCTCTAAGAGGAGATCCCTTGATTGTAATTCGGTTGGGACTCCTACCTTGTACCCCGGTCCCCCAGTATATAAGGGGAGGCAGGGCGCCCCATGAGGGCAGACAACCGTACAAGACCACAAGAGTTCATCAAAACCACCACCATAATCCTCAAAGGAATACATCCAAACTGGATGTAGGGTATTACCTCTCATCGAGGGCCTGAACCAGTATAAAATCTCCCTGTGTTCCTTTGCAGTCCACCAAGTTTCCATCCACCGAGTAGCCCTATAATCATATTGCCGGTGTAAAACATCGACACGTGGTATTGAGGCGCACAGTGATGTGTTATGGAGTTGTGTCTTGTGGGTAAATTGGTACGTCTCTAGCCAGAGTAAAACTATTCGAATACCCGTGCCCGCGGTTAATGGGCGGACCTAGCAATGTTTTCTGTGATTGGTCGCACACTATTTTAATTGAATAATGAATGGTGGAATATTGTTAGCTCCAGGTTGGAGTGGTTGGGCCTATATCGCTTTGGAGAGTGGTATAGTGTTGGTTAATATTGATTAATGATTATTGTTTTATTTCTCTCTTAAATGTTTTATTGAATGTTGTTTATGTAATGTGATCCATATTATGCCATCCTTTGTTATCCTATGCACTTGCATATTTGCTGTGTGACTTGCAAAGTATTTCATGTACTCACCTTGCAATCAATAATGATCATCAGAGGAGTACTACAGCGAGGACTTCTTGGAGGACTGAGCGGGAGCCTGGTCAAGTGCGTGTGGAGTGGGTGCCATCGTGTCATTCGTAGTTATTCCGCTGCTTAGATTTTATTATTTTGAGAGGTGCTAGTCACCTCTGTAATAAACACTTTCGAGTTTGTAAGACATTTACTTTGTTATCAACTTTGTTGTTTGTGTGCCTCTGCTAATTCCTGGACGAGGATTTACACACAATAAAGCACCTGAATTTTGGATGAAAATTCCGGGTGTGACAAGTTGGTATCAGAGCCACCTTGACCTAGGATAAACCCCTTAGTACCCATAAGAGCCTTTTGAAAATGATTTTAATGTTAGAACTATCCTCTCCTCTTTCTCTTTTAATTAGGGAACTTAACGATACATAAAAAAAATTTGATTTAGTTAACTTTCTTTTTCGAAAAATAAAATCTTCAAAAAAATCTTATAAAATCTTTATCTATTTAGTTGTGCCATTTCCTTTCCATATCCTATTAATAGGTACTGTACATCCATTACCGTACTGATTATGATCATTTAATTTTACCTTTCCTTTTCTCAATCGGTCTAAAGAAAGACTTCTATTTTATTGTACTTAAACCTACTCTTAAATCCCCCTTGAGAACTTTATTACTCTTCTTTTTCACATTTATTTGAATCAAACTTGTCCCTATTCGCCTGGGAGGAAGGTGACGAGCTCGTCTTCCTATTTGAGGTCAAGTCCGGTCAAGTCTTGGTCGGAAGGGTCCAGGGGGATCTTCTTTGTTTCTAACTCCGCTGAAGTTCCCGACTTGGCCGCCTTCTTTGTTGGGACTTCGTTATCTTCCCTTGAAGTTGTGGCAGCTAGTCAGATATTACTCCGTCCGACTATAGCTTCTTGTGTCTAGGCCAACTCGCAGCTCTCCTTGTCACAGGTGAAGGCTTGCTTGACGTCGCTGCATAGGGAGAGTACTGTTGGTCAGGCATCTTGAGCATCTTCTAGGTGCAGTGGGGTATAGCCATCAATTTGGCCAGTGCCGGTCGCCCGAGCATGGTGTGGTAGGCTGTTTTGAAATCAGCAACCTCAAAACAGATGTTCTCTGTGCGAGAATTTTCTCGCGTGCCAAAGGTGACCGGCGGGGTGATGTAACCAAGTGGCATTGAAGACAGGCGGGGATTACCCTATGGAAGGGAGTTGTACTCGGCCGTAGCTCGAATCGAGGTATCTTCATTTCGTCGAGCGTCTTGACAAAGAGGATGCTGAGCGCGCTTCCTCCATCAATGAGAACCTTCTTCAGCTTGATGCTTTTGATTACTGGATCCAGGATGAGTGGATAACGCCCTGGATGTGCCACCCAATCAGGGTGATCCGTGCAGTCAAACATGATTGCCACTTCAGACCACCGTAGATATTGTGGGGCATCAGTATAAACCGAGTTTACTTCCCGTGCGGTTAACTTCTGCTTGCACTTTGACTCATAAGCTAACAGCCCTCCGAATATAGGATTGAGCTTAGCCTAGGATCTTGATAGTCGCCGGCTGTGCCCGAGTCTGGCTTTTCCTTGTCTTTTGGCTTGCCAGACATGGATATTTGCTTGGTGACAACCTTCTTGAGCATGAAACAATTTTTGGCCAAGTGTTTGCCTTTGGGTGGAAAGGGCATGGCCCATTCATGACCTTTTGGTAGTGGTCCGTCTTTAGGGGTTGTTGTCGGGTGCGGTCGACAGTGGCCACGATGTCTTCCGACTTGCGCTTGCGATTCCCGACTTTAGATGGGGCCTTGTTGTCCATGTCCCATTGTTCCTTCTATCTGGGCTCCTTGTTGTTGAGTGCCTCGGCGACTGCGTCGCTTAAATCACCATACTTGTTGGCCATGTCAAAGAGAGCTTTGACGGAGCTGGGCAGCTTCCATGTGAACTTGGTGATGAACAAGGTGTCTCTGACTCCCTTGTGGAAGGCAGCAATAACCACTTCCTCCTTGATCTTGGGGATAGAGTTTCTCTTTTTGGAAAAGCGCTTGATGAAGTCCCGAAGAGACTCGTTCTTCTTCTGGTGTCACTGATATAGGTCGTACTCGGACGCTGGCCTTTGGTATGTTCCTTGGAAGTTGGCCACGAAGCGCTTGTAGAGTTCCCCCAAGGAGCCAATAGACCCTCTAGGAAGCCTCATTAACCATGTTCGTGCCGAGTCAGCTCGGGCCATGGGGAGATAATTCGCCATAGCTTTGTGGTCACCTCCAGTTGCACGGATCACCAAGGTGTATGCCGTCAAGTAGGATTCCGGGTTGGTCTTGTCATCGTACTTCTCTATGCCAGTCGGCTTGAAGCCTGTAGGCCAGTCGACTTGCTGTAGCTCGTGCGAGAATGCAGGAACTCCTTTGTCTGAGTGAGGGCTCCAGCTCTGACTACGGTAGTGAAACCATTCATGGTGGTGGCCAAAACGTTCATGTTCGTCTTCAAGTCGGTGTCACTCGTCCTCTTCGCGTTCTCGGCGTTGAGCATTGATGTCATGGTGGAGATCTCATCGTGGTCATTCTCAGACGTCGCTATTGTCCCGATGACCATCATGCTGATACCACCGTCAATCATCTGTATGACCTTGTGATGTGCGGTTAGACTCTGAGTGGCGTTGGTCAGGGCCAGCCACTCATCATCGCGCCGCGGTAGATGAAGTTGCAGCATCTGAAGTTGTCTTGTTGGACGGGATGAAAGTGTCTCTAGAGTTGTCGATGCTTTGCACCGGCAATAATACTATGGGGCTACTCGGCGACCTGGAATTCGGTGGATTGCAGAGGAAGACAAGAGAATTATACTGGTTCAGGCCCTCGATGTGAGGTAATACCCTACGTCCAGTTGAGGTGTTATTCCTCTGAGGTGGTTTTTGTGATCAATGATCTTGCGTGCCCTCATGGGGCGCCCTGCCTCCTTTTATATACTAGGGGACAGGGGTACATGGTAAGGATCCCAGTCGGATATGACCAAGGGATTTCCTTCTTAGAGATAGAATCCTATCCGACTAAGGCTAGGTTTCCTTATTGTACAAGGCACAGCCTGCCGGGTGCTATCTTATCTCTAACTACATGATCTGGCCCATCCTCTATCCGAGTGGCCCATGTGCTGGTAATGAGGTACCCGGGGCCCATGGCTCCCACAGTAGCCCCTGAGACCTTCATAGTTGAGTCACAGCTGATGCCGAGTGCTCATCCTCCACGGTGAAGGTTTCCCGAGTGCGATGCCCCCGAGTACTCTTTGTCCGAGTAAGTCTTCCCGAGTCCTGCTTCATGTCAGCTGGCAGCGAGGCTATGAAGGGCTTCATGTAGATATATGAATAGTGTGCGCCGAATAGGCGCACCTATTAGGTGTAGCCCCCGACTTTGTGCTTAATTGTGAAGACAATTAAACATAAAGTCAAAGATCTTTAACCTGGAAGTCTTTCCCGAGTAGATTACTACTGGTATATGAGACTCTTCGGTATCATGTCAACCGGCATATGATTTACAGTCTTGCCGAGTAGGAAACTACTCGTATATAGGACTCTTCAACTTCATATCAGTCGAGATGTGTGTTTATAGTCTTGCCGAGTAGGAAGCTACTCGTATATGGGACTCTTCAGCGTCATGTCAGCTGGAAAGAGGGTGTTTATAGTCCTTCCCGAGTGGCGTCCCACCCGGAAGTTAGACTCCTCCGCATCATGTCAGCGGGAATGAGAAATTTATAGTCTCTCCCGAGTAGTGCACTACTCGAAAGTTAGACTCTTCAGCGTCATGTCGGCTGGAATAATGTTGCTCATGGCAACTGATGGCCACGCATGTAGGCCGAGTACCACTTTATGAAAATAAATCCATTACGTGGTCAGGTGTTCCCGAGAAAGATACCTGCATCCCCAATTTTAATGAAGACCAGCTTGTGATCCTTGTAAGGATATATCCTCGAGACCTGGTGGATAAAACAGATACCCAAACATATATGTTTAGCAGTAAGGCTTTCATGAAGCATATCTGTTTACCTCATCGGTTCCTGTGGGTAGCACCAGCACTATAATTTCAACTCAGCCTGCGGGCGGCCCACATGGAGCATGCTACTGTAGGAACTCAAATCTTGTCGGCCCAATTCCGACTGTGTAGGCCTGGTCCCATCTAGTCGGCACAGGCTATAAAAAGATGGGGAGAGAGAAAAAGATTCCATCGTCTTCCCCAAAGCAGCCAATCTCTTCGTCTTCCACCTTCACGCCTAGCTTTTCGCCTCTTGCCCGGCTAGGGTTAGCAGCAGCCGTTCCCCACCCGGACTCGGGCGATTTCAATCCTCTTTGTTTATTCCAAGCCCCCAATTTGCTTTCCCCCAAATCTCACCACCTCCAGTCATGCCAAAGGCGACGAATCCTGCGGGTGCGCCAGGGAGTTCTTGGCCAATCTCGGATTGCGGCTCGGTGAAGCTGAGACGGCTGGAGAGCGAGCTGAAGTTGCCCAGCCAAGAAGTGATCCATTGGCGGTCGGCGAGGGATGAATCGAGCCCCAACCCCCGGCCTGGTGAAACGGTAGTTTTCGCCTCTTTCTTTGATCGGGGCTTGTGTCTTCCGTCGTCTGATTTCTTCCGCTGCATCCTTGATTTCTACGGGCTGGAGTTGGTGCATTTAAATCCCAACTCAATCCTTCAGATCTCCATATTCGTCACTCTTTGCGAGTGCTTTCTGGGTGTTGAGCCCCATTTCATCCTCTTCCGACACCTGTTCCATGTCAAGCCCCAGCCTTCCAAGAATAATATCAGTGTGATTGGAGGGGCTGGTCTTCAACTGAGGAGTGATGGGAAGAAAACATATATCGATTTGCCCTTGAAATCTTCTCTGAAGGGCTGGCACAAGGAGTGGTTTTATTGCGCCGATCTGGCCCCTTCCTTGTGCCCGTTTACTGGTATGCCACCGGCGGTATTGCCAAGCTGGTCCTCGGAGCCAACCTTTGAAGAACTGGGCCAGGCACATATATTGCTGACAAAGATAGATGACCTCAAGAGGGCCGGCTTGACAGGGTCTTGGGTGGCTCGTCGCTTTCTGACGAGGCGCGTCCAGCCGCTGAAGTTGAGAAGCGCCTTCGGCTGGGCCTTCAAAGGTAAACACGATCCCGACCGAGTGAGCAGCGAGACGGCGGACAAGGGGGCAGTGACCGATACCTTGTTTGGCTACTTCTCCGAAGGGGTCATTGCCACCGAAGATGATAACCGCCGAGTTGCTGCCTATAGCTTCATCCGGCCGCGGACCAAGGTAACCTTCTTCTGTGATGAACGCCTGTGGAACGGTGATTGTTCAACCTGGCGTGATGAAATCTTGTCGACTTGCTTGTAGTGGCATGAGGAATTTGATGAAGACTCTCGTCCATTGTCGGCGGTCGCGTCGAGGAAGAGGCCGAGGAGTCCCTCTGCCGCCCAACCCGACTCCAAGAGAGCGGGGAAGAAGCCGATTTTATATCGGGGCGAGGGGGCCATGACAGCGCGCGCCGTGAGCGGCAGCTTGAAAATAAAGGACACCGCTGCCACAACGCCCACGCGGTCGAGTCCCAGGCTGAGATCAGCAGGCTTGGGCTCGACGTTGTCGTACTCAGCAACAGCGCCACCAAGGGGCCGACCAGAGCAGAGGCCGATTGGGGCGAAGGAACCCGAACCAACCATACCAAAGTCAGGGCCGACTCAAGCTGATACGCCTCTGCCATCGATGACACCGACCGGGGTGACTGCCGATGCTAGCGCTTCGCCGGGGAGCGGGCAGGCTGGCAGGAAGCTGAAGTTCTCCAAGAGGTGCGTTATTCCGGGTCTTCTGTAGTCGTTGTACGTTAGAGTACAATCCTGATGTCTTGCTTCGTCGTGCAGGAAGCGGGCCGATATCGATCTTAAAAAGGTCGATCCATCTGCTCCAATTGATGAGCCTGCCCCAGCCGAGGCAGCGGCGGCGAACACACCTGTTGAGCCGGCGGCCAGCCCGGTTGCTGAGACCGAGGTGGCTCCGACTACAGGGCCACTGCCGCCACCCGACCGAGAGGTGGCTGTTGAAACCAAGGCCCCAGTCCCCGAGGCACCGTATGTCGCGGAAGAGGGGGACGGAGCCCCCGAGCCGGTCCCCGATGTTGTAGGGGAAGGCGGTGCCGAGGCCAGGACACCGTCACCATCGTGGTTATCGTCATCGCCATCGTCGCCGCTACCGCCACCGCCGGAGATCCCTCATTTGCCTCGGATCGAAGCTCCCCCACGTGTGATGCCCCGGACCTTTACATGGACCACTCGTGACGGCACTATGAAAAGCTTCAGGCTCGATGAAGTCGTCGCAAGGAGAGAGCGCGAGAGCCTGCTTCGTGCCGCCATCAACGGGTCCCAAGGGGTCGCGGTATGACTCTTCTAGTGAAGCTCCAGCAATTTTCTTGTCTTGATTTTTGACTCTGTCATCGGTTTGTTCCTTGTCCCGAGCAGAAGCTCATTGACCGCAACGAGGCGATGACGGAGATCCTGGTCGAGATGGCTCCCCACCTCACGGAATTGCAACAGCTCCGGGCATTGAAGGCCGAGATGGAGGCGCGTCACACGAGGAGGGAGGCCTAGCTGAAGAGCAGCGCCGATCAGCTCAGGGCGGAGACATGGGCCCTAGCCGAGAAGATCAGAGGTAAAATCCTCGAGTATATCTTCCCGACTGGACCGTTGATGTATTCATCCAGCTGCGTCGATCCCGACTGCTCGGTGGTGACATGACTGCACGGTTGAGCTCTTGGCTAATCTGTGGTGCAGACCTCGAAGCGGAGTTAAAGACCCAAGCAGAGAGGGAGTCGCAGCTGAAGGAGGCCGAAGAAGCCAAGGCCGAGCTTGAAAGGGTCAAGGCCGACCTGACAAAGGCCAACACCGAGCTTGACCGGGAGAAGTCCGAGTTGGAGAAGGCCGTCGTCAAGCTCGGTAAGGAGAAGGCCGAACTGGAGAAGACCGTGGCCGGGTGGGAGGCCGACTACGAAAGTAAGTCCTCAACCCGACTGTGATCTCAGCCAATCCATTAGTCACCCCGTGCGTAGCCGAATTCTGACAAGCTTACTTGCCGACCAATCTGGGCAGGCATGAGAGCCAACGTCCAGGCCCAATACCGGTTCTACACGGAGGAGATAAGATCAATCAGGGAGTCACGGGAGGCCCTCGTCGGGTCCGTGAAAGGGCTCCTTGACCTTGTAGATCCCCGCCCAGAGGGGACCAGCTGTAGCAGAATTCCTCAGGTAATGGGGCGTCTTGAGGACGCGCCGAGTGCCCTGAAAAGGTACTCAGACGAGCGGGTTGCCGCTGGCGTGGCCCAGATCCTAGCAATGACCAAGTCCATCTACCCGAGGGCGGACATTGAGGCCATCGGGGAGGGATTTTCCGAGGAGACGACGCCCGAGGAAGCGCTGGAGCTGATCGCCCAGGCGAAGCCGACTGCTGAAGCGATTACCCGAGACCTGGGTCTGTAAAGGCAATACATTTTGTAGTCGGGATATATATATGCTTTCATATACGATCATGTGTAAATATATGTGTCGTGCCGCCAAGCTTATTATTCGGTTGTCATTAGCTTTACCCGACCATGTAGCATGCGCCGAGTTAGTCCGATAGAACTTGATAAAAAATGTTCGGAGTAAGATGCTATACTCGGGCGAACGCATCAGTCGTGGCAAGGCTTCATAACCGGGGTGAAATAAGCTTGTATGTTATTGACAGAACACATATATACATGCAGCCCCCGACTCACTACTCGGTTGAAACAAGCGGCGTAGTGAGTCAGGAAAAACTGTACACATGGAAAATGTAAAACTCAGGTATAGAAAGGACGTAGTTGTTCTATGTTCCATGAGTTGGTGATGAGGACGCCGTCTTTGGTCTTCAGTCGGTAGGCGCCTGGCCACGTGACCTCGGCTATAATGAACGGCCCTTCCCAGATGGGGGATAGTTTGTGCCTGTCCTTGGTGGTTTGTATCTTCCTTAGAACGAGATCCCCGACCAAAAAGGCGCGGCCAAGGACATTGCGATTGTGGTAGCGACGCAGGCCTTGAAGATACCTTGCCGACTGGATTGTTGCGGCGTCTCTTGCTTCTTCCAGCTGATCTAATTCGACCAGTCGGGTGCTGTTGGAGTCGTCTTCGGAGTAAGCCCGGACTCGCGGAGAGCCGAACTGTATCTCTGTCGGTAGCATGGCCTCGGTACCGTAGACCAGGAAGAAAGGGGATTGCCCTGTTGCCCAACTAACCGTGGTTCTGAGAGACCAGAGAACGGATGGTAGTTCTTGTACCCACCGACCCGCGTATGGTTATAGTCGGTCGAATATCCTGGCCTTGATGCCTTGTAAGACCATGCCGTTGGCTCGCTCAACTTGCCCGTTGCTCCGTGGGTGTGCCACAGATGCATAGCAGATCTTGATGCCGAAGTCGTCGCAGAAATCTTGGAATAGGCCCGCCGCGAACTGAGTGCCGTTGTCGGTTATGATGCGGTTAGGGACCCCAAATCGGTATAGTATATTCAGGATGAAGTCCTTTGCTCGTGCCGCTGTGATTGTTGCAACGGGTTTAGCCTCAATCCACTTGGTGAATTTATCCACTGCGACGAATAAATGCGTAAACCCTCCTGGCGCTTTCTTGAATGGCCCGACCATGTCGAGCCCCCATACTGCGAATGGCCAGGAAATAGGGATAGTCTGGAGTTCCTGGGCAGGGAGATTTGTCTGTCTTGCGAAGAACTGGCAACCCTCGCACTTGCGAACGATGTCTTTGGCGTCTGTAACTGCGGTGGGCCAGAAGAATCCCTGCCGGTAAGTCTTTCCGACTAACGTCCTGGATGCAGCGTGGTTGCCACATATGCCCGAGTGGATTGAATGCAGGATCTGCTTGCCTTCCTCGGTGGTGACACAGCGCATGAGGACACCGGATGCGCTCCTTCGGTACAGGTCTTCTCCGACTAGTAGGAAGCTTTTGCTTCGACGCTTGATCTGATCGGCTTGACTGCGATCTTCTGGGAGTTCATCGTCCCGGAGGAATTTGAGAAGAGGACCCCTCCAGTCTTGACATATGTGCAGCACTTCGTCGGTGGTCGGGATAAGCTCGCCTCCCGACTGCTCTTTTGCCGGTTTCTTCTTGACTGATGGCTCCATAAGTTGCTCGACAAAGATTCCAGTCGGAATTGCTTCTCGCTTGGATCCCATGTTTGCCAGCTCATCCGCCGCGTCGTTGTATTGACGCAGGACGTGTGTGATTTCCAGCCCGTCGAACTTGTTTTCCAACTTGTGAACCTCCTGACAGTATGCCGCCATTGTGTCGTCGAGACAGGTCCAGTCTTTCATGACCTGGTTGACCACGAGTTGGGAGTCTCCGCGTACAATCAGTCGACGTATGCCGAGTGATATGGCAATGCGGAGCCCGTGAACAAGTGCCTCGTACTCGGCGACGTTGTGGGAAGCCGGGAAGTGGATTTGTAATACGTACTTCAACTTTTCGCCAGTGGGGGATGTCAGTATGACTCCAGCCCCGGCACCGCCGATCCGTAGGGAACCGTCGAAGTACATTGTCCAGTACTCTAGCTTTGTTGTTGGTATTGGGAGTTGAACTTCTGTCCACTCGGCCACGAAGTCGGCTAGAGCTTGAGATTTGATAGCTGTCCGTGGCTGAAAGGTGATGTCGAACGCCATCAGCTCGAGTGCCCATTTAGCGATCCGGCCGGTGGCCTCGCGATTATGAAGGACATCCCCGAGTGGAAACGCTGTGACCATCGTGACTTGGTGTGCTTGAAAGTAATGCACCAGCTTTCGGACTGTAAGGAGTAGGCCGTATAGCAGCTTTTGGACCTGTGGGTATCTTGTTTTGGAGTCGGCAAGGACCTCGCTGATGAAATAGATTGGCCGTTGTATTTTCTGAATGTGACCCTGTTCGGATCGCTCCACTACCAGCACCGTGCTGACTACCTGTGTTGTTGCCGCCAGATAAAGCATTAGTGGTTCCTGGGGCAGGGGTGACGCCAGCACGGGGGGTGATGTGAGGAATTCTTTGAAGTCTTCGAAGGCTCGCTGGGCTTCCGGAGTCCATTGAAAGGTGTCCGCCTTTTTGAGGAGCTTGAAGAAAGGCATGCCCCTTTCGCCCAGTCGGGAGATAAACCGGCTGAGTGCCGCCATGCAGCCTGTCAGCTTCTGGACGTCTTTAAGGTTGGTCGGGGGCGCCATGTTCTTGATGGCGTTGACTTCCTCCGGGTTAGCCTCGATGCCGCGGTGCAAGACGATGAAGCCGAGTAACTTCCCAGACGGCACCCCGAAGGTGCACTTGTCCGGGTTCAACTTCATCTTGAATCTTCGAAGGTTTTGGAAGGTTTCTTCCAAGTCGGCAATGAGATCTTCTCTGGACTTGGTCTTGATCACCACGTCGTCGACGTAGGCTTCCACGTTGCGCCCGATCTGGGTGTGCAGACAGCGCTGTATGGCACGTTGGTAAGTTGCACCTGCGTTTTTCAGACCGAACGGCATTGTGATATAGCAATACGCTCCAAACGGCGTGATGAAAGATGTTTTTAAACAGTCTTGTTCCCTCAAGCTAATTTGATGATATCCCCAGTAGCAGTCGAGAAAACTGAGTAGGTCGCACCCCGCCGTGGAGTCAACCACCTGATCTATCCTGGGAAGACCAAATGGGTCCTTGGGGCACGCTTTGTTGAGGTCGGTGTAGTCGACGCACATGCGCCATTTACCGTTTTTATTCCGGACCAGAACTGGGTTTGCCAGCCAGTCCGGGTGGTAGACTTCCTTGATGAACCCGGCTGCGAGGAGCTTGGTGATTTCCTCCCGGATAGCATCCTTCCGGTCTTGAGCGAAGCGCCGCAGCCGTTGCTTGACGGGCTTGGCGTCTGGCTTGACGTGTAGGGCGTGCTCGATCACCTCCCTTGGTACGCCCGGCATGTCGGACGGTTTCCACGCGAAGATATCTTTGTTGGCTTGGAGGAAGGTGACGAGCGCGTCTTCCCATTTGGGGTCGAGTCCGGTCCCGACTAAGGCAGTCTTGGAGGAGTCGGAAGGGTCCAGGGGGATCTTCTTCGTGTCAGAGTCCGCTGAAATTCCCGACTTCGCTGCTTTTTTTGCCGGAACTGGATCTTGATCGACTTCAGGTGTACGGCTTGCCGGATGCTGTCGCGCCCGACTGCCGCTTCTTGTGTTTGAGCCAGTTCGCAGCTCTCCTTGTCGCAGGTGAAGGCTTGCTTAGCGTCGCTGCGGAGGGAGAGGACTCCTGCTGGCCCGGGCATCTTCAGCACCATGTACATATAGTGCGGTATCGCCATGAATTTGGCGAGGGCCGGTCGTCCGAGTATCGCGTGATACGCGGTCTCGAAGTCGGCGACCTCGAAGCAGATGTTTTCTGTACGGAAGTTGTCCCGCGTGCCGAAGGTCACCGGCAAGGTTATCTGCCCGAGTGGGGTTGATGACAAGCCGGGAATTATCCCATGGAAGGGCGCAGTGCTTGGCCATAGTTCTGAACGAGGAATTCTCATCTCGTCCAAAGTCTTGGCGAACAGGATGTTGAGCGCACTGCCTCCGTCGATGAGGGTTTTCTTCAGCCTGATATTTTTGACGACCGGGTCCAGGACGAGTGGATATCGTCCCGGGTGGGAAATCCGATCTGGGTGATCTGCGCGATTGAAGGTGATGGCCGTTTCCGACCAGCGCAGGTA
The DNA here is from genome assembly GCA_003991445.1 of Oryza meyeriana var. granulata. NCBI lineage: Eukaryota > Viridiplantae > Streptophyta > Magnoliopsida > Poales > Poaceae > Oryza > Oryza meyeriana. Next base: position 371,431 of record RYFJ01000520.1, on the reverse strand, counting down.
TTGGGGGGTGTCGGCTGTGGAGACCGCGTTAATGTCCCGCGCTGATAGCTTCTGCTTGCGCTTGGATTCGTACGCGAGTGGCCCCCCGAAGATGTGGTTGAGTTTGGCTTGGGGGTCCTGGAAATCATCAGCCGGACCCGAGTCTGGCTTGTCCTTGTCCTTGTCGGCGCCAGACGATGAAGCTTGTTCGGAGGCGAACTTCTTGAGCATGTGGCAGTCCTTGGCCGCGTGGCGGCCCTTGGGGTGAAAGGGGCAAGGCCCGCTCATGACTTTCTGATAGTCGTTGTTCCGCTGGGGCCGCGGCCGACTGCGCTCCATGTTGGCCACCTCGTTGTCCGACTTCCGCTTGCGGCTGCTAGGCTTGTTCTGAGGCGGCTCGTTGTCGGCTTTCGCCTTGTTGTCTCTTTGTCGGGGCTCCTTCTTCTCGTCGAAGGCCTCAGTGACGGCTTCAGCCGAGTCGGCGTATTTGTTGGCCATGTCGAAGAGAGTCCGGACAGTGGACGGTGGCTTCCGAGTGAACTTCGCGATGAGCGGGGCGTCTTTTACTCCCTTGCGAAAGGCGGCGATGACGACCTTGTCTTTGATGCTTGGGATTTGATTGCGCTTCTCGGAAAACCTTTTGATGAATTCACGCAGAGACTCGTTCTTTTTCTGATGCAGCTGGTAAAGGTCGTGCTCGGAAGCCGGTCTCTCGTAGGTCCCCTGGAAGTTAGCGATGAACCGCTCCCTGAGTTGTCCCTAGGAACCGATCGACCGCCTTGGGAGGCCTGTCAGCCATGTCCTTGCCGAGTCGGCTAATGCGACTGGGAGGTAGTTAGCCATGGCTCTGCTGTCGCCCCCAGCAGCTTGAACTGCTAGGACGTAAACGGTGAGCCAGGACTCTAGGTTGGTCTTGCCGTCGTACTTTTCGATTCCGGTAGGCTTAAAGCCGACTGGCCAGCGGACGTCCTGTAACTCCCGAGTAAAGGCTGGAATGCCTTCGTTATCGTGAGGACTTGGGCTTCAGTTTTGGCGGTGTAGCCGTTCGAAGTGGAGACCGAAGCGCTCGTGTTCATCCTCCAGTCGGCGGCGTTCATCCTCTTCGCGTTCTTCGCGCCGGGACCTTAGGGTGTGGCGAAGATCGCATTGTAATCGTATTCGGAGGTCTTGATTGGGTCGGCGGTCGTATTGGTGACGCCGCCGGTTGTCGTAGTTGGTGTTGCCGAGCGTTGTTTGGCGGGACTCTTCGTGCTGCCGGGTGGAGCCGGCCGCGCGTCGTCGCGCTGAGGCAGATGACTCCGCCGCTGGAGAGCCCGTCCGATGGGTCGGTATGTGGGTGTTGCCTGACTGTTCTTGCTGCTGGCAGGCGGCAGCAGTGATCATCGCCTTGATCTTGGCGATAGTTGGTGTGGCCTGATGATCCGGCCCAAGCTGGAGCGTGTCCTGCAGAGTTGCGGTGGCCACGACGTTCTGTTGTGGTGTGATGAAGACGTCGTGGTCGCCGACTTTGGTTTGGAGGATCTGCTGCTGGGCGGCTCGCCCAGCCTGTCGAAGCCCGTCATTGCGAGCTTGTCGGTTGGCCTCCTCTTGTTGTTATAGTCGACACGCCTCCTCTTGCTGCTCCTCTTGCAGTCGGCGCACCTCGGAAGGTGGCGTTGAAGCCATGAAGATCTCGCGAGGGAGGAGGAAGCTTGCCAAGGTGGAGTCCGAGTTGGTGCTCGAACCGCCATCCGACTTAGTGTCGGACTCCGAGTAGTTTATCGGAGTTAGGACGACTCCGACCTCCCTAGATCCAATCTGAAAAGGTGCATGACCGTGTCCAAACTGAATCGCTGGAGGTCGGGTCTGCTGCGCGGGTTGTAGATGCACAGCGTCGCCGAATCCGTACGGGAGATTGATGATCTCTCCCCCTCTTGGCCTAACCCGCGCTGGCTCAAGACCTAGCGCGAGTCGGACGCCGAAGGAGAGAGTTGTCCCGATGTCCGGCGATGTGAGGGACTGTCGTAGTAGATCGTCGAAGGAGATGGCGACGTCCCTGGGGCCGACTAGCGCAACGCCGGCTGGCTCCTCGGCTGGCGAGATTGGATCTGCTTCAGCCAAGGAAAGATTGCCGAGTTGATCGGCGACGAAGTCGAGACTCCCGAAGGTGATGGTGTCTCCATTGGAGAACTTGTTGCCCTTGACTCCGTTGATGGGATCCATCGAATCTATTGATGAAGAATTCGCCGGGCCCCTACCTGGCGCGCCAACTGTCGATGCTTTGCACCGGCAATAATACTATGGGGCTACTCGGCGACCTGGAATTCGGTGGATTGCAGAGGAAGACAAGAGAATTATACTGGTTCAGGCCCTCGATGTGAGGTAATACCCTACGTCCAGTTGAGGTGTTATTCCTCTGAGGTGGTTTTTGTGATCAATGATCTTGCGTGCCCTCATGGGGCGCCCTGCCTCCCTTTATATACTAGGGGACAGGGGTACATGGTAAGGATCCCAGTTGGATATGACTAAGGGATTTCCTTCTTAGAGATAGAATCCTATCCGACTAAGGCTAGGTTTCCTTATTGTACAAGGCACAGCCTGCCGGGTGCTATCTTATCTCTAACTACATGATCTGGCCCATCCTCTATCCGAGTGGCCCATGTGCTGGTAATGAGGTACCCGGGGCCCATGGCTCCCACAAGAGTGGTGATGTTGTTGACATGCTGCAGCTGTTATCATAGCCTTGATCCTAGCAATAGTCAGTGTGGCTTGGTGATCGGGTCCTAGCTATAGAATATCCAGAAGTGTAGCAGCGGCCACGACGTTCTGTTGAGGCGTAACAAAGACGTCATGGTCATCCACCCTGGTCTAGAGGATCTCCTATTGCGCTGCTCGGCTGGTCCTGCGTAGATCACGGTTGCGAGCGTCATGCTCAACCTATAGGTGTCTATTTTCTTCCTCCTATTGTTCACGCAGTCGGAGGGCTTCTTCCTCTTGCTGATCGCGTAGTCGGTGTGCATCTTGTGTTGGAGTTGATCCTTTTGATGGCATAAAGATTTATCACGTTTGAGAAAAACTCCCCAAGCTGCTGTCCGACTGGGAGTCGGATTCGGAGTAGTTTAGTGGTGTGATAATAAACCCAATGTCCCTGGACCCGATCTCGAGCGGCTCTAGGCCGTGTCTGAGTCGAATTCTAGAGGATTGGTCTTGCCGCATCAGATTTGAGTTGAAGATGGCTGCGGCGTTGTTGAGTCCATGTGGCAGATTGATGATCTTGTCTCCCCTAGATCCGATCTGGTGCGGCTCGGAGCCGGATCCGAGTCGAATACTAGGAAAGAGAGTTATCCCAGGGCTCATAGATCTTGGGTATCACCAGAGTAGGTTATTGAAAACCGTTGCGGCATTGAGTAAGCCAACTAGCGCTGGGTCGACTTGGCCCCTGGCCAATCAGGTTGAAACCGAGTCGGACAAGGTGAGATTGCCAAGATGGTCGGTGATGAAGTCGAGGCTCCCGAGGCTGATGGCTTGTCCGAGAGTGAAGCTGATGCCGTCGACTCCTGTGGTTGGATCCATCAGGCTTGATGACGATGATCTTGACAAATCCCCTACCTAGAGCGCCAACTATCGATGTTTTATATCGACAATATTGATTGTAGGGCTACTCGTTGGACCAAAAAGTTGGTGGACAAAAGACAAGACGATTTATACTGGTTTAGGCCGTCGGAGCGAGGTAATACCCTACTTCTAGTTGTGTGTATTGCTTTCGTTGTATTCTCCGGTGAGATTCTGTATGGAGTTGGTTCTACTCCACAGGGCTCCTTGCCTCTCCTTATATACCAAGGAGGCAAGGTTACTAGGTTGGAATCCCAGTCAGACTCAACTAATGGATTTCCTTCTAAGAACATAGATGTCGATGTTTTACACCGGCAATATAACTATAGGGCTACTCGGCAAGGGGAAACTCAGTGGACTGCAAAGGAACACAAGGGGATTTTATACTGGTTCAGGCCCTCGATGTGAGGTAATACCCTATGTCCAGTTGTGGTGGTATTCCTTTGAGGTGTTGCATTGATCAATGATCTCTCATATGCTTGTCTGTTGTTCTGCCCTCATGAGGCGCCCTGCCTCCCCTTATATACTGGGGGGACAAGGGTACAAGATAGGAATCCCAGCCGGATATGGCTAAGGGATTTCCTTCTTAGAGATATATCTTACTCGGCTAAGACTGTATATTCCTTTCTGTACAAGGCAAAGTCTATCGGGTGCTACTATATCTCTAATTACAAGTCTCGGCCCATCCTCTATCCGAGTGGCCCATATGCTTGTGATGAGGTACCCGGGGCCCATGGCCTCCACAGTAGCCCTTGAGACCTTCATAGTTGAGTCACAGCTGATGCCGAGTGCTCGTCCTCCACGGTGAAGATTGCCTGAGTGCATTGCTCCTGAGTACTCTTTGTCTGAGTGCTTCTTCTTCCCGAGTCCTGATTTATGTCAGCTGGCAGCGAGGCTATGAAGGGCTCCATATTGATGTTTGAATAGTGTGCGCCAAATAGACGCACCTATTAGGTGTAGCCCCCGACTTTGTGCTTAATTGTGAAGACAATTAAACATAAAGTCAAAGATCTTTAACCTTGTAGTCTTTCCCGAGTAGATTACTACTGGTATATGAGACCCTTCGGTATCATGTCAACTGGAATATGATTTATAGTCTTGCCGAGTAGCATGCCACTCGTATATGGGACTCTTCAGCTTCATGTCAGCTAGAAAAGGGGGGTTTATAGTCTTTCCCGGGTGGCGTCCCACTCGGGAGTTAGACTCATCAGCGTCATGTCAGCTGGAAAAGATATTTATAGTCTCTCCCAACTAATGCACTACTCGGAAGTTAGACTCTTCAGCGTCATGTCGGCTGGAATAATATTGCTCATGACAACTAGTGGCCAAGCATCTAGGCCAAGTACTACTTTATGAAAATAAATCCATTGCGTGGTCAGGTGTACTCGAGAAAGATACCTGCATCCCCAATTTTAATGAAGACCAGCTTGGGATCCTTATAAGGATATATCCTCGATACCTGGTGGATAAGACAGATACCCAAACACATGTGTTCAGCAATTAGGCCTTTATGAAGCATATCTGTTTACCTCATCGATTCTTGTTGGTAGCATCAGCACTGCGATTTTAACCCAGCCTGCGAACGGCCCATATTGACCGTGCTACTGTTGGAACTCATATCTTGGTGGCCCAATGCTGACTGTGTAGGCCCAAGCCCATTTAGTCGGCACAGGCTCTATAAAGGCTGAGGGAGAGAGAAAAGATTCCTTATCTTCCCCACATGACCAATCGTTTCATCATCCCAGCTCCGCACCGAAATTTCGCTTCCCGCTCCACTAGGGTTCATCATTGCTTGCTTCTCCCCACCGAAGCTCGAGCGATTCCGCATCCCTTTATCCATTCCAAGCCCCCGACCATATTTCTGTGGGCACCCCGGAAGTGCATTATGGAGAGTAATTATTACGACAACGCGAAATATCTAGATGGATGGGGTCTCGAATAAAAACCCAATTAAGTACGGTAACCATCCATCCTCATCGTAGCCTTGCCATAATCTATACCCACTCACAATACAAATCTAACGCGCCAAATTCAGAAATAAAGAGATATTTGGAGAGTTGATTCATCAGTACCAAACGGCAAAGTGTGCCCGTCAAACCACACGAAGGTGGCGACCAAACACGATACACACTTCTGAGGACATGGTCTACAGTTGAATCAATGTCCATGCATCTCATCATTTTTAAATTCGTACTCATGTTCAGCTAGTCTCCAGGAAAGCGATTAGCCTCACACTTTCATCGTAAGCAATTGATAAACATCACAAATACTCTAAGCATGGATAAAAGTACAGTAGGGTTATATATATTACATAGAGGGTTTACACACCCTAATTCATCACAGAGTAGCACAAAAGATAGCAGCGGAAAAATATAAACATAAAAGGTAAAACCAGTGGTGCCATACCCATCCCACAAGGCAACCGACTGGGGCAGAACTTAACTTCAACTACACATTATCCTCGCCACCCTCGGCAGGATAATAGTAGATCACATCAGCGTCGTCGATATCCTCACCTGAAAGATGCAGCGTGAGTACAACAAGTACTCAGCTAGACTTATACAATAATAATAGTGCAAAGGAGTAATGCTAGTCTCTACATCAAGGAGTATGGCTAGGTTGATCGATTTTGCATAAAGCTGATTTTATTGAGCAAGTAATACATTTAAAACATAAGCATTTGCGAAATAGATCAATCTGAAAATTTAGGACAGCAAGCTTATAGTTCTAAAATGCAAGTAAGAATGAGCACAAACCATGCTCTAATCATCATCCATGGGCCACCATTGCCCAAACCATTATGCTACACAAGCATATCATCTTTTATGACTAAACCAAGTCATATTTAACATCAAAGATTTTTATATACACCCATCCACCCATGACTATCCTAAGTCATGATATAACCACATAATCCCATAACCATATATCCCAAGTTGGATGCTAACATCATTGAGGAACACATCAAGCGGTCGTCCGTAACCGTAGACACAGCTATTCGAATAGTTCTTACTATGATCAGAGGTGTACATCTTTACCCACATGATGTGATAGAAGCCAAACGGCTACACTCTAGTTTGATCCATACCTGCCGGTACCCACACTCTACACATTGAGTGCGGACTAGAGGTCACAACACAACCTTTTGCACGCTTAGCCCCAACCACCTAAACCACGTCTGGGCCCCCGACGACTTAGTCGTGCGTGTGTGATGACTAAGGCGGGCTCTCCGTCGCGGGAGGCACCTCTGGCCAAAGCCAGGCGCGCTCGAGGCCCTCCAAAGGAAATCCCTCCTCATGACTGACGGACGGGCGTAGATGGCCACAGCCTCCCGTGCTACTAAGTTAAGCCGTCCCATACCGGCGTGTGGAAGTACGTAGGGTGCTTGAATAGACGTCAACATGTTTGGTCCTTAACGACCTAGACGGAGCTACGTGCATCGAGGAAACACCATCCCTTCATCGCCCTATCATCCGTCCAAGTCAAACATATTCTTAATTATAAATCAGAAGTTATTCTTTTCAGATTTTAACCCATCCATTCGCATTAACTAGTTTTGAACCGATAGCTCCATCTATTGGATTTTTCTGAGTCTAGAACTAAGCATGGCTCAGCATTCGGTAAAATAAAAATATCCCAAAGTCCTTAGCTAGTGGTGACAAGGTAACAACATGGAGTCAATAACCAAGGAATGGAAATGCATACAATTGGGTAATATAAACTCTACCCGCTTTTCCCATTTTAACAAGACCAAAACATGCATATAGATATTTCCTTTGCAAACAAATCAATTTATGGAAAATATAGGTTCAATATGCTTAGATGCTTGCTTTGCTGCAGCGATGGATCACTCTCAAGCTCTGGGTTAGCCTCCATGCACTCCGTATCCTCAAAATCTATCGATAAGAAGCAATATGCAAATAAGAGATGGAAATAGACATGCATATGCAACGTGCTCTAAAAATTATGCGATAAAAACAGAAGGTAGGTCATGTCCTAACAAGATTTTAGGAAAAAGAACCAAGTCATTTGCATCTCTGGTTTGGGAGATACAAAAATAATAAGCCATTTACGCTGAAAATGGCAGATTTGGAATTATTTGTGTATCACCCTAGTGTATTAGGGGTAACTTGCATTTCCCATTAAGGTTTTATTTGTGTGATCATTTTTAGATGAAAGTGTCTAACCTACTGGTTCTAACAAAATTTGGTTCACTGAAATTTGATTTAAGATGATTTAGTTGCGAATTTTACAAGTTTATCAAAAAGAAAGGTTAGAAAAATACTTAGGCTTATTTTGAGAGGTAGTTTTGTCAAATACAAATTATCCACAGTAAAGGTTACAATTTTCTGAGTTAAACAAAAGTGGTTTCACATTTTTAGTAGTTAGGATGAATTTTCTAGAAATTTATAAACTTCTAGGTTATAAAGATGTATACAATAGATATTTCCATTTTTAGAGAAAAATTCCACACAGAAGTTCTCACTTTTTATTTTACAAAATTAAAGAGCACATTTTTATGAATCCATAGAAATTTGGTTCACCTCAAAAGAATTTATAATGGATTTTATGGTAATATTTCAAGTTTCTAGGAACAAAATAAGGTATTTTTTCTTCACATTATTTTATAGGCATTCTCTGTACAGCAGTTGTCCTGTTTTATTCCACAGAATTAAAGTCCACAAATTTATAGAGTTAACAAAATTGGTTTCACTCAAAAAGGAGTTAAAATGAAAAAGTTATGGATTTACTAGGTTGGACTATTTTTCTGTTGCAAATTAAATCCTTTAATTATTTTCCCTATTTCTTTCTTCTTTTCTCTTTTCTCTTCCCGCTCGGGCCCGCATGTCAGTGGCATAGAATAGGGCAGGCGCAATCAGAGCGGAGGCGGCGGGCTTCTTGGCGGCGGCGATGGCTATGGCGGCGTCGGCTGCAGTCAGGGCCAAAAGAGAAAAGGAAGAGGAGTTCACGGCAAACACATCGATGGTCTTCTCATCGCCGGCGGTGGCTGGAATCGATGGCGACGACGGCGGTGGCTGGAATCGATGGCGACGATGGCGGTGGCTGGAATCGATGGCGACGACGGCGGAGGCGGTAAGCCGGCTCGGGTTGCATATGGATGTCACGTTACAGACTGAAACAAAGCAGGCACGCAATGTTTGAGGGACTGGAGAGGCTGACCAAAGCAGGCTCGGTGGTGCTGGAACGGCAGCGGTTGCTCCAGGAGAGGTCTGGCGGTGGTGGCGTGCTTCGGGACTACGTCGTCGGCCTTTTCTTGGGGTTCTGCGACGAAGCCGAGTTGCCAAAAAGGTTAGAGACCTCGTGGAGATGGGCTCAGTGCAAGGAATCGGATGGAGGCTCACCAAAGAGGACGAATCGGCGGTGGCGGAGCTCGGCCGGAGACGAGGAAGACGATGGCCGATCTTGGGACTTGGGGCTTCGCAGTCTAATTCCTTCGGGCTCTGGGGTTCTGGGGTTGAGGTGACAACGTTGGCACAGTGGCTCGGCCGGCAGCGTCCTGGATCGGCCGGAACGGCGACAACGTCAAGGCGGCGGTGTGACAGAGCAAAGAGCGAAGCACAGCGGCTTCAACCGGCGATCCTAGGGTGGACAAGAACAAAAATGGAACGATTAAAACTTGCAGATCACGTTCCTGGGTACAAAAAGGGATGGAACTCACCGGAGCTAGCTCGGGCTCAACCGAACACCTTCGGCCGAGGAGGAGATGAGCTTGCCGGCAGTGATCTTTGAGGATTTTCTTGGTCTACTCAGTGGGAACGTGGAGAGGATGAGAGGAGGTTGCTGCTGGCGAGATTTGGAGCAAAATGACCGAGGTTTCCAGTGGTTGAGCTCATCTCTATGCCTCTGTGTGCTGTGAGGGAGAGAAAGGACACGGTGCTGACACGTTGGCTCATGCACTACTGAGTTGCTTTGCTGCTACAGTGGTCCAAGGTGGGTCCCACATGTAAGAGAATATTTTTCACACACTTTTGGCTAGGTTTAGTCTATGACTTGTGGGTCCAAATAGTTAATTCCTAGGTGACAGTGAGGAGTGTGGTAGAATTTTGGGGTGAAACACTCTGTCCCATGCTGTAGTAAGGCTTACAAGTGGGCCAGGTCTTGTGGGGTCCACCTGGAAGTGAGAAAAGAGAGGAGAAATCTCTAGAGACTGAAGTGTTGTGAGCTGTATGGACAGCTGTCTTGCATCTGTGATTCCAGTAGGTTAATAAGGGATATAAATTATGGGAACATTATTGGAGATAGAGAAAGATGTGTTTAACCTGCTGGCCAAATTTCGTGGTTAGAAGAGGTCTGGTTAATCTGTGGTGAAATTGCAAATTAGGCATGCTCGTCCAGTTCTTCTGCAGCGCAATTTATATCCCTAGGGCTTTGCTCTTATTATTTTATGTAGTTCCTTTGGGAATTAAATTGTGCCAAAATTACTGGTGGTAGGGTTTATGTTGGCACACACTTTGGCTAAAGGGCTCTGTCTAATTAGTCTCCATTTCCATTTGGTGAATTTTAGAAGTATACCCATTCATTTTCAGCTAGCTCCCTAGTCTAGCTGATTTGAGAGATTTTATTGAGGTATTTATTGAAGTGATAAAATCATGTAAAATTTACAGTGGATTAATTAAGTGAGATAATGTTTACAGGAATTTTTCCATGATTTTATGTGCAACTAAACATCTTTAGAAAATCCTCAGACTACACAAATGCATAGGTCAAGGAAAAGGATCCAGGCTGAAAACTGTTTGAATTTTTAAGAGGTCTAAACTAATGAAATAAATTCTGGAAATATTATATTAATTCATGATAAGTAAACTAGTATTTGAATAAATTATTTCCCACATATTCTTCTGTTCAATTTGATGCACTATTTGGTAGTATTTTGTTTTTGCCGATTAGGGTTTTACTATTCATCTAGAACAAACTGGTACTGATCTATTTAATTGAGGTGCTCCCAGAAGGGATAAAATTATGAAATCTTTACAGGGGCTTACTCACATCACCTGACATGTTTAGGAATTTTTCTAGGATTTTTAGATATACAGAACTTGGGAAGTAAAAACTAGCACAAAGCAAAGGATTAGCTAGGGCTTAATTTAATTTGAGTTACATGAAAAGATGATTCAACATTTTAATTAGAAGACATCGATGGTTCTAGGAAACTTAAATAATTACCTCTATTAGATTGGGGATGTTACAGGTAAAATGTAGGACATATATAAAAGGGATGCAATTTTATCATAGGTAGGATGTAAACAAGGAGTAAATTGTACATAACAGAATGTGTAGCACTTATGGTAGAGATGTAACTTTCACACAAGCGGGATGTGAAAACAAGTATATTCAATGCAGAAAACTTTAGGGACTTACCATGATGTACAGAAGGCAGTACTTTGTAGGACTTGACTTGGTTTTAGAGGACACAACTTTCTGCATGGTTGAAATCACAAACTTGCACCAATTGAGGTCTTTGATCTTAGACACATCAACCATAGACGGATAACATCTAGGGCTGACTGTTGTCGCCATGGTTGGTGCTAAAATAGAAGACATGGAGTAAATGATCCAAAGCCGCACATACTTGTCATCAGAAGATTTCATCTTCTATAATATTTCTTCAAGATTAGAGAGCTACGGCGAGTTCCCATCTTCAATTCCCATGTCAGCTAGGACTTCTGTTGCATGTGAATCCAGCTCATAAGGCACATCTATACCTCCCCGCGGGATACCCAAAACTCTCCTCACTGAATCCTCAGTAACCTCTATAACTCTGCGTCCAGGGAAAATAAGCTGATTGGTAGCAGGATTAAAGTGCTCCACTGCCCACAAGCAAAGGTCAGGGCGAAGCTTTGAACACTTCAACTCCAAAAAACCGGGAAAACCGGCACCATCTATTACGGTCTTCTAGTAATTGTCCATGTGAGCATACAATTTAGTAATCTTCATAGGAGAGTGTGGAGGCCATGGGTCCTGGGTACCTCATGAAAAGCATTTAGGCCACTCAGACAGAGGATGGGCCTAACCTTGTAATTAGGGATACAATAGGACTCGGCATACATAACCTTGTACAACATGGAAAGGATATAGTCCTAGTCGGGCACGTTGTACTCCTAGAAGGAAATTCTTTGGTCGGAGTCCGACTGGGATTCCTATTCTGTAACCCTGTCCCCCGGTATATAAGGGGAAAGTACAATCTCACCAGAGAAACCTTAAAGGCAATACACCACAACTGGACGTAGAGTATTACCTCATCTCGAGGGTCTCAACCAATATAAATTGTTCGTGTTCCTTTGTAGTCCATCAAGTTTAGGTCTCACGAGTAGCCCCATATTATTATTGCCGGTGTAAACATCGACAATTGGCGCGCCAAGTAGAGGGCATCGGCGAGATCATCTTCGACAAGCCTAATGGATTCAACCACCGGAGTCGACAGCATCAACTTCCTCCCCAGAGAAACAATCACCTTCAGGAGCCTCGACTTCGTCGCCGACAAATTCAGCAACCTCACCCTATTCGACTTGAATCCAATCCGGTCGGCCAGGAACCAAGCCAACTCTACGCCGGTCGGCCCACGTAACGCTGCAGCAATCCTCGTCAACATGCTGCGGCTCTCTTCAACATGCCCGGGTCTCAGGACAACTCTTTCTTTCGGTGTTTGACTTGGACTCGGCCTTGAGCCAGCCGAGATTGGGCTAAGAAAGGAGGAGATCATCAATCTCCCGTTCGGACTCGACAACACCACGGATATCCTCAATCAGCATTCGATGCGGCAAACCCGATCCCCTAGAGTCCAACTCGGATACGGCCTAGAGCTGCTCGAGATTGGATCTAGGGAGGTCGGAGTCATCATTACCCACATCAACTACTCTGATTCCGACTCTAAGTCAGATAGTAGTTCAGACAACAGTTCGGCAAGCTTCTCCCCACCCCACAAAGTCTTCATGGCGTCCAAGGGCTCAACTCCCACTCAGGAGGCACACTGACTACATGAGCAGCAAGAGGAGGAAGCCCGCTGACTGTGAGAACAACAGGAGGAAGAATCAAGATGCCTGCACGCCGAGCACGACGCACGCAATGACGATCTGCACAGGGCTGGGTGGACTGCTCAACAGCAAATCCGCCAAACCCGAGTCAGTGACCACAACGTTTTCATAACCCTTCAACAGAACATTGTGGCCGTTGCAACTCTACTGGATATACTCCAGTTTGGGCTTGATCACCAGGCCACACCGACCATAACAAGGATAAAAGCCATGATCACTGCTGCTGCATGTCAATAGCATCAATAGTCGGGTGACACTCTCATACCGACCAATCGGTCGGCTCCTTCAACAGCAGTCTTGTTTGCCTCGACATGATGCCGAGCGGCCAACTCCAGTCGGCCGCACACGGAGTCACGCCTAACGTCACTCGGTAACCCCAACAATGATCGGTGGCGTCGTCAGAACAACCGTCAGGACAACCAGGATCTCCAAGGCCGACTATGGCGTGATCTCCCGCAAGACATCAACGCATGGCGACACGAACGCGAGGACGACGAACGTCGCTGACTAGAAGACGAGAATGAGTGTTTCGGCCTCCACCACGAGTGGTTTCACCGCGGTAGTCGGAGTCGGAGTCCTCATGTAGATGAAGGAGTACCGGCCTTCACCAGGAGCTGCAATAGGTCGACTGGCCGTCAGGCATCAAGCCGACTAGAATTGAAAAATACGGCAAGAAGACCAACCCTGAGTCCTGGCTCACAGTTTACACTCTGGCGATCTGAGCTGCTGGAGGAGATCACAAAGCCATGGCTAACTACCTTCCAGTCACTCTAGCTGACTTGGCGAGGACATGGCTAACGGGACTTCCCAAGCAATCAATCAGTTCCTGGGGAGAACTCCGAGAACGCTTCATCGCCAACTTCTAGGGAACTTATGAGAGGCCATCTTCTAAGCACGATCTCTATCAGTTGCACTAAAGGAAGAACGAGTCTCTTCGTAAGTTCATCAAGAGGTTTTCTAAGTAGCAGAATTTGATACCAATGATCAAGGACGAGGTCTTCATCGCCGCCTTCCGCAAGGGAGTCAAAGATGCCCCGCCTTGTTCATTGCCAAGTTTACTCAGAAACCTCCCGCTTTTGTCAAGACTCTTTTTGACATGGCAAACAAATACGCCGACTCGGCCGACGTAGTTGCTCAGGCCCTCAACGACAAAAAGGAGCCTCGGCAGAAGGACAAAAAAGACAATGACGAGGCAGCACAGAACAAGTCTAGCAACCGCAAATAGAAGTTGGATAACATGGTGGCTGCCGTGGAGCGTACTTGGCCGTGACCCCCAAGGACAAATGAACACCAAAAAGTGATGAACGGGCCATTCCCCTTTCATCCAAAGGGCAGACAAGTGGCTAAGGACTACTTCAAGCTCAAGAAGTTTGCTTCTGAGCAGGCTTCAACATCTGGCGATAACAAAGACAAGGAAAAGCCAAATTCGGGCACAGCCGGCGATTACCAAGACCCTCAGGCTGAGCTCGACCACATCTTTGGAGGGTCATCTGCATATGAGTCCAAGAGGAAGCAGAAGCTTATAGCATGTGAAGTCAACTCGGTCTCTGCAGCAGACGCCCCTGGTACCTGCGTTGGTCAGAAACGCCAATCACATTTGACTGTGCAGATCATCCCGATCGGGTTACTCATCCCGGATGCTATCCACTCATCCTGGACCCAGTCATCAGGAGCATCAAGCTAAATAAGGTTCTCATCGATGGAGGAAGTGCTTAGAACATTCTGTTTGCCAAGACGCTCGACGAGATGAAGATTCCTCGTTCCGAGCTACGGCCAAGCACAGCGCCCTTCCATGGGGTAATCCCCGGCCTGTCTTCTACCCCACTCGGACAGATAACTCTGCCAGTAACTTTTGGCACGCGGGATAATTTTCGTACAGAGAACATCTGCTTCGAGGTCGCCGACTTCGAGACCGCATATCATGCGATACTTGGACGGCCGGCACTAGCCAAATTCATGGCAGTGCCGCATTACACCTACATGATGCTCAAGATGCAAGGACCAGCTGGAGTTCTTTCTGTTCGTAGCGATGTCAAGCAAGCCTTCACCTGCGACAAGGAGAGCTATGAGCTGGCTCAATCTCAAAAAGAGGCAGTCGGCTGCAACAACATCCGACTTGCTGCCACAACAGCAAGCGAGGATGATCAAGTTTCGGCAAGAAAAGCAGCCAAGTCAGGAATTTTAGTAGACTCTGAAACAAAGAAGATCCCCCTGGACCCTTCCAACCCCTCCAAAATTGCTCTTGTTGGGACCAGACTCAACCCAAAATAGGAAGACGTGCTCGTCACCTTCCTCCAGGTGAACAGAGATATCTTACTTGGAAACCTTCCGACATGCCTGGTGTACCAAGGGAGGTGATCGGGCATTCCCTCAATGTCATGCTAGATGCCAAGCTAGTCAAACAACGACTGTGGCGCTTCGCACAGGACTACAACGATGTTATTCGGGAGGAGATAACCAAGCTTCTTGCAGCCAGGTTCATCAAAGAGGTCTATCACCCGAATTGGCTGGCAAACCCAGTCTTGGTCCGGAAGAAGAACGTAAATGGCGCATGTGCGTCAACTACACCGATTTGAACAAGGCGTGCCCAAAAGACCCATTTGGTCTACCCAGAATAGATCAGGTGGTGGACTCAACTACGGGGTGCGAACTTCTCAACTTTCTCGACTGTTACTCGGGATATCACCTGTGGAGGCCATGGGCCCTAGGTACCTCATGACAAGCATATGAGCCACTCGGACAGAGGATGGGCCTAGCCTTGTAATTAGGGATATGATAGAACTCGGCAGACTTAACCTTGTATGATAAGGAAAATACAGTCCTAGTCGAGTACGTTATATCTCTAGGAGAAGATCCCTTGGTCGTAGTCCGACTAGGACTTCTACTTTGTAACCCTGTCCCCCAGTATATAAGAGGAGGCAGGGCACCCCATGAGGGTAGGTTCAAGAGAATCACCAGAGAATACTCAAAGGAAATACACCACAACTGGACGTAGGGTATTACCTCACCTTGAGGGTCTGAACCAGTATAAACTCTTCGTGTTCCTTTGCAGTCCACCAAGTTTCGATCTGACGAGTAGCCCTATATTCTTATTGCCGATGTAAAACATCAACAGTTGGCGTGCCAGGTAGGTGCTTCGGTGAGATCAACCTCAACAAACTCGTTGGATTCGACAACCGGAGTCGACGGCAGCAAATTCTCCCCTGGAAACACGATCACATTTGGGAGCCTCGACTTCGTTGCCGACAAGTTTGGCAACCTCACCCTAGCCGACTTGGACTCGATCCGATCTGCCAGGGAACCAGCCGACTTCGCGCCAGTCAGCCCACACGACGCTGCAACAACCATCGTCGACTTGCTGCGGCAATCTTCCACTTGCCCGGGTCTTGGGACAACTATTTCCTTCGGTGTTCGACTCGGACTCGGCCTTGAGCCGGCCGGGATCGGGCTAGGAAGGGCGGAGGTCGTCAATCTCCCATGCAGACTCAGCAACGCCACGGACATCTACAATCTACATCCCACACAGCAAACCTGATCCCCTACGGTTCAATTCGGACACGGCCAAGAGCCGTTCGAGATTGGATCTAGGGTGGTCGGAGTCAAAATCACGCCCATCAATTACTCCGATTCCGACTCTAGGTCGGACAGAAGTTCAAACAGTAGTTTGGACAGCAGTTCGGCAAACCTTTTACTGCCCCACGAAATCTTCATGGCATCCAAGGGTTTCACTCCCTCTCAAGAGGCGTGCCGACTACGCGAGCAGCATGAAGAGGAGGCCCGCCGACTGTGACAACAACAGGAGGCCCAGCACGATGCCCGTAATGACGAGCTACGCAGGGTTGGGCGGACTGCTTAGCAACAAATCCTCCAAACTCGAGTCGGTGATCACGACATCTTCATCACACCTCAACAGAACATCATGGCCGCTGCAACTCTACTGGATATGCTCTAGTTTGGGCTTGATCACCAGGCCACCCCGACTATCGCATGGATCAAACCCATGATTACCGCTGCTGCATGTTAGCAGCACCAACAGTCGGGTGACACCCTCATACTAACCCACCGGTCAGGTTCTCCAACAGTGGTCTCGTCTGCATTAGTGCGACGCCGGGCAACTGGCTCTAGTCAGCTGCACACGGAGTCACGGCTGATGTCTCTCGGCAACCCTAACAACAACAATTTGTGGCAACCCCAGAATGACCGCCACGATAACCAAGATCTCCGAAGCCATCTATGACGCGATCTCCACCAGGACATCAACGCTCGGCACCGTGAATGCGAAAACGACGAGCGTCGCTGACTGGAGGATGAAAATGAGCGCTTCGGCCTCCACCATGAGCGGTTCAACCGCCGTAGTCAGAGCCGGAGCCCTCTTGCAGATGAAGGCGCACCAGCCTTCACCGAGGAGCTACAACAAGTCAATTGGCCATCGGGCTTCAAGCCCATAGGAATCGAAAAATACGACGGCAAGACCAATCCTGAGTCTTGGCTCACGGTCTACACTCTAGCAATTCGAGAAGCCAGAGGCGATCACAAGGCCATGGCTAACTACCTCCCGGTCACCCTAGCCGACTCGGCGAGGACATGGCTGACAGGGCTCCCAAAGCGGTCAATCGGCTCCTAGGGAGAACTCTGGGAACGCTTCATCGCCAATTTCCAGGGGAATTACAAGAGGCCATCTTCCAAGCATGATCTCTATTAGCTACACTAGAGGAAGAACGAGGCTCTTCGTGAGTTCATCAAAAGGTTTTCCAAGAAGCGCAACTCGATCCCAATGATCAAGGACGAGGTCGTCATCGCCGCCTTCCGCAAGGGAGTCAAAGACTCTGTTCATCGCCAAGTTCACTCGAAAACCTCCCGCCTCTGTCAGGGCTCTCTTCAACATGGCAAATAAGTACGCCGACTCGGCCGAAGCAATCACACAGGCCCTCGACGACAAGAAAGAGCTTCGGCAGAAGGACCAGAAACCCAATGACGAGCCAGCATAGAACAAATCCAGCAACCGCAAGCTGAAGTTGGAGAACATGGTGGCCAACGTGGAGCGTACTTGGTCACGACCCCCAAGGAACAACGAATACCAAAAAGTGATGAATAGGCCTTGCCCCTTTCATCCCAAGGGCAGGCACTCAGCCAAGGACTGCTTCATGCTCAAGAAGTTTGCTTCCGAGTAGGCTTCAACATCTGGCGCCGACAAGGACAAAGACAAGCCAGATTCGGGCGTAGCTAGTGATTATCAAGATCCCCAGGCTGAGCTCAACCATATCTTCGGAGGGCCATCTGCATACAAGCCCAAGAGGAAACAGAAGCTAACAGCACGCAACGTCAACTCGGTCTCCACAGCAGACACCCCCAATATTTGCGTTGGTCAGAGATGCCCATCACATTTGACCGCGTAGATCACCCTGATTGGGTTACACATCCTGTACGCTATCGTCAGGAGCATCAAGCTGAAGAAGGTCCTCATAGATGGAGGCAGCACTCTTAACATCCTGTTCGCCAAAACCCTGGATGAGATGAAGATTCCTCGTTCAGAGCTACGGCCGAGTACAGCGCCCTTCCATGGGGTAATCCCTGGCCTATCTTCAACACCTCTCAGACAAATAACTTTGCCGGTCACCTTTGGCACACGGGATACCTTCCACACAGAGAGCATCTGCTTTGAGGTCATCGACTTTGAGACTATGTACCACGCGATACTTGGACGGCCAGCGCTAGCCAAATTCATGCAGTGCTGCACTATACCTACATGATGCTTAAGATGCCTGGGCCAGCCAGAGTTCTCTCCCTTCGCAGCGACGTCAAGCAAGCCTTCACCTGCGACAAGGAGAGTTGCGAGTTGGCTCAATCCCAAGAAGCGACAGTCGGACGCAACAGCATTCGGCAAGCCGTTACAACCATAGTCGAGGATGATCAAGTTCCGACAAAAAAAGCAGCAAAGTCGGGAATTTCAGTGGACTTTGACACGAAGAAGATCCCCCTGGACCCTTCCAACCCCTCCAAGACTGCTCTAGTTGGGACCAGACTCAACCCCAAATAGGAATACGCGCTAGTCACCTTCCTCCAGGCAAACAGGGATATTTTCACTTGGAAACCTTCTGACATGCCTGGGGTACCAAGGGAGGTTATCGAGCACACTCTCAACATCAAGACAGATGCCAAGCCAGTCAAGCAATGGCTACGGCGTTTCACACAGGACCGCAAAGATGCTATTCGGGAGGAGATAACCAAGCTCCTCGTAGCTGGGTTCATCAAAGAGGTCTACCACCCGTATTGGCTAGCAAACCCAGTCCTAGTCCGGAAGAAGAACGGTAAATGGCGCATGTGCGTTGACTACATCGCCGACTTGGAGGAAACCTTCCAAAATCTTCGAAGATTCAAGATGAAGTTGAATCCAGAAAAGTGTGCCTTCGGTGTGCCATCCAGAAAGCTACTTGGCTTTATCTTATCGCATCACGGCATCGAGGCCAATCTAGAGAAAATCAATGCAATCATGAACATGGCACCCCCAACTAGCTAGAAGGATGTCCAGAAGCTGACAGGCTGTATGGCGGCACTCAACCGATTCATCTCCCGACTGGACGAATGGGGAATGCCCTTCTTCAAATTACTAAAGAAAGCAGACAATTTTCAATGGACTCCCGAAGCCTAGCAAGCCTTCGAAGACTTCAAGAAGTTTCTCACATCACCTATGCCCCAAGAGTCATTAATGTTATATCTGGCGGCAACCACTCAAGTAGTCAGCACAGTGCTGGTGGTTGAGAAATCAGAGCCAGGTCATATACAGAAAATTCAACGGCCAGTCTACTTCGTCAGCGAAGTCCTAGCCGACTCAAAGATGAGATATCCTCAGGTCCAGAAGCTACTATATGGCCTACTCATTACTGTCTGGAAGCTAGTGCACTACTTTCAATCGCATCAAGTCACGGTGGTCACATCGTATCCACTCGGGGATGTCCTACACAACCGCGAGGCCACTGGAAGGATCGCTAAATAGGCGCTCAAGTTGATGGTGTTTGACATAGTCTTTCAACCATAGACAGTAATCAAGTCTCAAGCTCTAGCCGACTTCATGGCCGAGTGGACAGAAGTCCAGACGACTACAAACACGAATAAGCTAGAGTACTGGACGATGTACTTCGACGGTTCTCTACGGATCGGCGGCGCAGGGGCTGGCGTCGTGTTGACGTCACCCACTGGCAAAAAACTCAAGTACGTCCTCCAGATTCACTTTCCGGTTTCCCACAACATTGCCGAGTACGAGGCACTCATTCACGGGCTCCGCATTGCCATATCACTCGGCATTCGTCGACTGGTCGTGCACGGGGATTCTCAACTTGTGGTGAGCCAAGTCATGAAAGACTAGACATGTCTCGACGCTAATATGGCGGCATATTGTTAGGAGGTCCGAAAGTTGGAAAATAAGTTCGACGGGCTGGAGATAACTCATGTATTGAGACAATGCAACGAAGCTACAGACGAATTGGCCAATATGGGATCCAAATGAGAAGTGGTTCCGACTGGGATTTTTATCGAGCAATTATTGGAGCCATCAGTCAAGAAGAAACAGGTGCTTAAACAGTCGGGGGCGGAACCTATCTCGGCAACAAATGAAGTGCTAGTCATCTCTCAAGATTGGCGGACTCCAATTGTCAAATTCCTCTTGGACGATGAACTCCTAGAAGATCACAGTGAAGCCGAATGCATCAAATGTTGAAGCAAATGTTTCCTGGTAGTCGGAGAAGACCTATACCATCGAAGTGCATCCAGAGTCTTCATGCGATGCGTCACATCCGAGGAGGGCAAGCAGATTCTGCAATCGATCCACTCGGGCATTTGTGGCAACCATGCTACATCCAGGATGTTAGTCGGAAAGGCTTACAGACAGGGATTCTTCTGGCCGACTGCGGTAACAGATGCTAAAGACATAGTTCGAACATGCGAGGGATGCTAATTCTATGCAAGGCAGACATATCTTCCAGCTCTAGAACTTCAAACAATTCCAATCTCTTGGCCCTTTGCAGTTTGGGGGCTTGACATGGTCGGGCCATTCAAAAAAGCGCCAGGAGGGTTCACACACTTGTTCGTCGCAGTGGATAAATTCACAAAGTGGATTGAGGAAAAATCCGTTGCTACCATAACAGCGGCACGAGCAAAGGACTTCATCATGAGTATTTTATACCAATTTGGGGTTCCTAACCGCATCATAACGGACAATGGTACTCAGTTCACTGGCGGCGTGTTTTAGGATTTCTATGACGACTTTGGCATCAAGATCTGTTATGCTTCTATGGCGCACCCACGGAGTGGTGGGCAGGTCAAGCGTGTTGATGGCATGGTCTTACAAGGTATCAAGGCTAGCGTGTTCGACCAACTACAACCATAAGTAGGGCGGTGGGTACAAGAACTCCCATCCGTTCTCTGGTCTCTAAGAACCACGGTTAGTCGGGCAACAAGGCAATCCCCTTTCTTCCTAGTCAATGGTGGCGAGGCTGTGTTACCAACCGAGTTGGAGTTCGGCTCTCCGTGAGTTCGGGCCCACTCAGAAGACAAATCAAACGAAGCCCGATTGGTCAAACTCGATCAGTTGGAAGAAACGAGGGATATTGCAACTATCTAGTCGGTAAGGTATCTTCAAGGCCTGTGTCGTTATCATAGTTGAAATGTCCGTGGCTGCGCCTTTTTGGTGGGAGATCTCGTCTTGAGAAAAATACAAACCACTAAAGACAGGCATAAACTATCCCCTTTGTGGGAAGGGTCGTTCATTATAGCTTAGGTGACACGTTCGGGCGCCTACCGACTAAAGACCGAAGACGGTTCCCTCATCAGCAACTCATGTAATATAGAACAACTATGTCCTTTCTATACCAGAGTCTTGTTTTTTCTCTCTACATATGTATAAAGTTTTTTCTCTGACTCACTACATTGCTTGTTTCAACCGAGTATTGAGTTGGGGGCTGCATGTATTATGTGTCTTGTTAATAAAATTTGTGCTTGTTTTATCTAAGTTACGAAGTTCTACAACGATTATGCTAAGTTTGCCCGAGTATAGTTTTTGGTAGAGAATGTTTTTTCTTAAGTTCTTATTGATCTACTCGGTGCAGACTACATAGTCGGGTAAAACTGATGACAACTTAGAATAAGCAAGTACTCGACAACATCATACAGATATTTACAAATGTCTTTACAAAGTTATATACACCGACTACATAATTGTTTGTTCTTACATACCCAGTCCTTTGCTATGGTCTCCACAGTCGGCCTCACCTGGCTAATCAGCTCCAGTGCCTCTTCGGGAGTCGTCTCCTCAGCAAAGCCCTTACCAATGGCCTCAATATCAACCCTAGGGTATATTGACTTGGTCATGGCAAGAGTTTGGGCAACGCCGATAGCTACACGCTTGTCCGAGTATTTCTTCAAGATACTCGGAGTTTCGCTAAGGCGTGCCTGCACCTAGGAGACGGTACTGGAGCTGGTACCAAGATGGTGAGGTTCCATAATATCAAGGAGCCCTTTCACAGATTCGACAAGGATTTCCTATGACTCCTTGACGATCTTGATCTCCTCTGCAAAGGCATTAAACTGGATCTAGGCATTGGCTTTTGAAGCTGTTCAGATGCATCAACAAGAATACTTGTTAGCCAAGACATGCAGTCGGAGCAACAAGAAGACGGGGTAAGATCATTGTCAAGCAGGAGACTTACTCGCATAGTCGGCCTCCACCTTGGCTTTGGCCTTCTCCACCTCGGCTTTGACCTTCTTTATTTCCTTTAGCTTGTTATCTTGTTGTTTTTTCTCCTCTGCTTGGGTTTTTAACTCGACTTCGAGGGTTGCAAATCAACACAGTCAAGAACTCAGGATTGCAGTCAAAGCTCAACAAGGCAGTCGGGAATCAACAACGCTAGAGAAGTACTACTCTGGATTTACCCGGGAGGACAATACAGAAGACTTACTTCTGATCTTCTCGCCTAGAGCCCAATTTTTGTCCCTGAGCTTATCAACTGATCCCCTTAGCCATGTCTCCCTTTCTTGGCTCATCTGCTCTAGGTCGTCCTTGGCGACCTGGAGCTAGTTCAGTCATTGGAGATGGGGAGTGAGCTTGGTCAGGACTTTATTTATCTTTTCCGAGCGGTCGATGATGTTTTGCTCAGAACAAAACAGAGGAAAATAGAGTACCAGGTCAACGGAAACTATCTAGAACTCAACATGGCAAGATTTGCTACATACCTGGACTCCCCTGGACGCAGCGATTGCAGCACGTAGAAGAACTTCGCGCTCTCTTGATGCTGCTTGCTCATCGTGCTTGTAGCTCTCCGCAACTCCCTCAGGGGTTACCCTATGAAAGGTTCTCGAGAAGTTGCACGGAGGGGCTTCGAGCTGGGGGAGGTCTACTTCATCAGAAGACGACGACGATATTGTTGGTGATGGGGTCCTGGCTCCAGACTCGGCAGCTGCAAGGGCTTCAGTGACTTGTTCGGGGGCTAGAGTAAAAACTACAGCGCTTGTTTCCTGGTTGGCCGGCGCTGGCGATCCTGTTGTCAAGACTGCTTCAACTTCAGCAGCTGGAGTAGTCTCTAGCTCAGCAGGAGCAATGGCTGGAGCTATCTCAACTAGGATTGGCATGGTGACAGGAGATGCTGGCATAGTACCCTTGGGATCTATGTCAACTCATTCCTGCATAATATATTAGATATCAAGATATTATCACATCATTCAAGATTCTTGGAAGATTGAAGATTGCTTATCTCTAGGAAGTCTTGAACTTCCACGAGGGGGCTCCAGAAGATATCAGCGGCGAAGAGCTACGGCTGTCGGGCCAATTGGCGCGGCAGTCGGTAGTGGCGATTTGGCTCCAGTCAACTCTGTTCCTGGCATAGCCGACTAGGGTGTCGAGGTACTCAACGGTGCTGCCCTTGGGCTCGATGTCACTGATCTTGTACTCGGCGGAGCTGCCCTTGGGCTCGATGTTGCTGATTTAGAGCTCGGCAATGCTAGCCTTGGGCTCGATGTTGCTGGCCTCGGGCTTGGAGACGCCGGTCTTAGGCTTGGCGGCCTAGGAGCTAAACTGGCGGGGTCCTTGATCTTCAGGCTCCCTGGCGCTGCACTCGGCGTGTTTGTCTTCTTCTTGCCCGGGTCTTCAAATGGTTTCTTCCCAGCCCTCGTGGAGCTGGGTTGGGCAGCAGAAGGACCAGCTAGCTACTTCTTCATTTTTGTGGCCGGCTGAGTTTGGGAGTCGTCATCAAACTCCTCACAATCTTGCAAGTGTTTGAACGACATGCATCATGCATTGCAGAACAATTCAAGATAGACATCCACAGACATTCATCACAGAAGGATAAAGATTTATCAAGATTACATGTGGCCAAGGCCTATTATGGCTATAGGGCGTGGTGGCGCGCTCTGTGTCTTCAGTTTCCACCACCCCGTCAACAAAAAATCCAAGCAAGGCATCGGTGACCTTGTTCTTATCAGCCAAATCAGGATATTCGCGGCTAGGATCATCTTTGCCTTGATAATCCCAACCGAAGTGGCTCCTAAGCTTCAAAGGCCTGATGTGGCAGTTCAAAAAACATCTCGTCACTCAGGGACCGGTTAGCCCTGAGCTCTTCAGCTGATCTATTTTCTCCATCAGTTGGTATATTTGGCCCATCTCTTCATAACTTGGCACTGAAGACCAGCTGGGCAGAACTGCTGGTAGGGAACCAGTGAAAGGGGGTAGAGAAGGTTCAAGATTGGAATAGTAGAACCATTCTTTATGCCAGCCCTTGAGAGAGGTTTTCAAAGGAACATGGAGATATATTTTCTTCATTTCATTCCTGAGTTGGAGACCGGCTCCCCTAATGACCTGGAGTTTATTTTTGGATGACTGGGGCTTGATATGGAAAAGATATCGGAAAAGATTGAAATGGGGTTTCACCCCCAGAAAAGCTTCACACAAGGTGGTGAAGATGGAGATTTGTAGGATAGAGTTGGGATTCAGATTTACCAACTCTATTTGATAAAAAAGAAAGAAGTTGGCGAAGAAAATCCGAAGAGGGGAGGGCAAGACCGCAATCAAAGAAAGAGGTGAAGACAACAGTCTCACCAAATTAGGGGGCCAGCATGGATTCCCCCTCAGCGGAACGCCAATGAATGACCTCATGACGCTTCAATCTCAGTTGGTTCTCCAAGTACTTCAGCTTCAATGAACCGCAGTCCGAAGTCAGCCAAGCCCTAGCGGACATCTCCGGGATCTCAAACGGGGCTCTTGGCATTGCTAGGAGTTAGGAGATTTGGAGAAAATGCCTCTAGAGGTTTGGAATGGGCGCGGAGGAGCAGAATCGCGTGAGTCTCAAGTGGGGGCGCGAGCTATTGCAAACCCTAGTGAAGAGGAGTGCGAAAGTTGGGCACGGAGGCTGGAAGACGAAACGATTGGCGGATTGGAGAATATGAGAGAATCTTTTCTCTCTCCCCCCGCTTTTATAGAGCCTGTGCTGATAAGTGGGCTTGGGCCGGCAAATTCAGTACTAGGCCACAAGATATGAGTTTCTAAATGGCATGCTCTATTGGGCCGACCGCTGGCTTTGTTAAAATCACAGTGCAGATGCTGTTTACAGAAACTGATTAAATAATCAGATATGCTTCATGAAAGCCTAATTGCTGGACACATGTGTTTAGATATCAGAATTATTTATCAGGTATTGAGGATACATCCTTATAAGGATTGACAGCTTGTCTCCATTAAAATTGGGGATGCAGGTATTTCTCAAGTACACCTAACCACATATTGGGTTAAAATCCATAACGTGGTACCTGGCTTACATGCTTAGCCAACAATTGCCCTGAGCAAAAATTATTCCAGCTGACATGATGCTGAAGAGTCTACATACTGTGTAGTATACTACTCGGGAAAGACTATAAGGTTAAAGATCTTTGACTTTATGTTTAATTATTTCACAATTAAGCACAAAGTCAGGGGCTACACCTAATAGGTGCGTCTATTCGGTGCACATTATTCATATTTTTATATGAAGCCCTTCATAGCCTCATTGCCAGTTGACATGAAGCAGGACTCGGGAGAAGAAGCACTCGGACAAAGAGTACTCGGGAGCAATACACTCGGGAATTCTTCATCGGGGAGAATGAGCACTCGGCATCAGCTGTGACTAAACTATGAAGGTCTCAGGGGCTGCTGTGGAGGCCATGGCCCTGGGTACCTCATGAGAAGCATTTGGGCCATTCGGATAGAGAATAGGCCTAACCTTGTAATTAAGGATACAATAGGACTCGGTATACATAACGTTGTACGACAAGAAAAGGATATAGTTCTAGTCGGGTACGTTATATTCCTAGAAGAAAATCCCTTGGTCGAAGTCCGACTGGGATTTCTACTTTGTAACCCTGTCCCCTAGTATATAAGGGGAGGCAGGGTGCCCCTGAGGGCAAATTAGAAGAAGTACAATTTCACCAGAGAAACCTCAAAGGCAATACACTACAACTGGGCGTAGGGTATTACCTCATCTCAAGGGCCTGAACTAGTATAAATTATTCGTATTCCTTTACAGTCTATTAAGTTTAGGTCTCACGAGTAGCCCCATATTATTATTGCCTATGTAAAACATCGACAGGAAGGCTCTAATATGCTCTTTCCGCAAGATAAAACAGTTATGTCAGAGATGTAATTTTCAAACAAACATAATGTAAGAAAAAATCCATCATAATGTAAGATAGTTATAGACAAGATCCATAGTAGACAGATTGTATAGCAGAGTGAAAAATAAATAGAATATAGTAACTTATTTCTAGTCCTTTTTGCAGAAGGATGCTCTACCTCCTCTGCACGATCATCTCTTGGGTCCCTTTTGGTACCATGTCGTGCCACTTCCTTTGTTTGTACAGAATGTAAGATAGTTATAGGCAAGTTGCATAGTAGACAGATTGTATAGCAGAGTGAATAATAAATAGAGTATACTACCTTATTCCTTGGCCTTTTCGAAGAAGGTGTTGTACCTCCTTTGCATGATCATCTCCTAGGTCCCTTTTGGTACCATGTCGTGCCGCTTGCTTTGTCATTACAAGTGGAACATCCTTCCTTGCCGCTTTATGTACTTTACACTTCATTCTAACCATCCTGCTTTCTATCGCAAACAGTAGGGAAAAGGGAGAAAAATAGAGTCAATAAATAAACAAACACACAGAAAAAATGCAACTATATAAAAGTATCCATTCAGAACTAGTAAAAATGAAAAAATCACATGCCATCAATGTGCTACATGTAGAAAAAAGATTAAATGTCCACTAGATTATGCAGAGAAAAACTACTACTCATTACTAAATGATCCTTCAAACATCCAACCAGATTGGTACCACCTACTTGAACAGACAGAACACCAATTTCAGGCATTCATTTCGACACTTGCAAACACATGTTTCTTTCTCATCCACGACCCGGTTAACCTGAGATATCAAGCCACTGAATTAGCAACAAGGGTTAAAACCTAACCTAATTATCAAAACTCTAAGCTAGAAGCCAACCAACAACCATTCCCAGACAGAACAAAACAAGGCAATGGACTTTTATACATGGGGATCACACTGATGGCATGCAAGCCAAAATAAGAGTTTTAGAGATAGAAAAATAGCAGAAAGGGAGCACTTCACCTAATCCCAGTCCCTGTGTTGAGTGCTATCCCAATATCAACAGATGAAATGAGCAAATCGCCGCTCTCGGTTAAACCAAATCTCACACAGTTAAGTCGCTGCCACACGCGCTTGAGGTAACTCTCCCACAAACCTTCCCACAAACCATCCCACAAGCCCTCCCACGGAGCACAAACCTCACATCTCGCAACGACAAAAAACCCTAGGCGCACAAGGAAACTCACCTTGAGACCGCACCCCCCCCCCCCCCAAATGCCATGGCCGCCCAAAGCACCTCCGGGCCTTCAGCACAACCGAGAAACCCAGCAAAATCGCCGCCTTGATTTGGGATTTGGGGAGGAAATCGACAGATTTGGGGGAGAAATTGGTGCTCTCCCCTTCTCTGCCTCTCTCTCTCTCTCTGGCGCGGTTATCGAAATTTGAACAGTAATAGGCGATGGACAATTTTCGGACTGGATGAAGACAACGTGGCTGGCGTGGAAATTGCTACAGTACAGGCACGCGCGGATGCGTGACACGTGTGTCGATCGGAGGGCTGTCACTGTGTGCTCCCGATAGAGTAGTTGAGAGTATACGCACCGATTAGATTAAGTGTTTTTTAATTTGTTTCATTTTCTCTAGAGCATATATAACAAAAATTCACATTTATATTTATATTGCTCATACACTCAGATGGAAAAGGATCACAGAAACTAGGCAGCAGCTATATATTGGCGCAGAAATTAAGTTGATGGAATTGAATAAAGGACATAACAGTAATATATATATATATATATATATATATATATATATTCAGCTAAGCATGCAGACCAAATTAATTAATCCGCGGATTACATATATTTAGGTAATAAGAAGCACGCTACTGAAATTAGGTAGCAACATGCAGGAGCTGATCAACAACAAAAGTAGCAGTCTCCTTGCAAAATGTTAGCGTGCTATGATAGTTGAGAGCATCTGATTAGTAGGAGGAGGAGGAGGAGGAGGAGGAGGAGGAGATGTGCACAAGTTCAACTTGTGGGGGCTGGAGCTCCGGCCAGACCTTTGTGGACAGGTCCATAAGCGTCTTGTCCTGTGGACGGCGGCGAGCGACCGGTGGCCTGTAGAGCTCGTCCACGTACCTGTCCCTGAGGTTTGCCACCTTCTTGTATAGGTCCCTCGCGGTGAACCTCTCCCGGCTAAGTTGATGTTTCAGTTCATCGAAGAGCGCGCGCTCCGACGGTAGCTCCTCGCCGGCCTGGCGGTGAGCGGCGAGTGCGGTGAGGATCCTGACCTGGTCACAGAATGGCCAGTTCTCTCTGCGGCTCTTTTTTCTCGCCGGCTCGTCCTCGTCCTCGTCGGAGGAGGAGAGGACGATGGGGCCAGAAGCAGAGCCGCCGGATGAGAGGACGATCGGGTTCGGGCCCGAGTCGTCGTCGGATGAGATGACGATGGGGCCCGAGTCGGAACCGGATGGTGGTGCGGCGGGTGGAATGGTGGGAGCCATCTCGCCGGCGGGTGGATGGATTGATGGAGGTGGACAGACTTCACTGGACTCTGGAGGAAGAAGAGAATACGAAGCGACTCGGAAGCTGTGGCAACAACAGAGATTTTTACTCCAGTAATATCGTTTTCTTTTCGTTATGTTTATTATTATATTATATATACTATAGACCGGGAAGGTGGAGAGGCCGCGCGTTTGGCGCGCTCAGGTCCCGCCAAATGCCAATATCATACTACTACTAGTCTACTGGAGTACACTAGAGTATAGACAAATTAAGGTGGCTGCAGAAATCTCCCACCGACCGCCATGGCTCCCACCATCCCACCTTTGGCCCGCGCGCAGCAGCGGCACTCTCCATCCATCATCGTCATCTCCTCCTCTTCTTCCTCCTCCTCCTCCGTCAGCGGTGATGACGAAGCCACCAGTCGGCTGAGGAGGGGGCCCTACCGCCGCTGGGCGGTGGACGACGAGATCAAGATCGTCGACACCATCGCCGCGCTCCGCAGGGAGAACATGGGCCACCCGCCGGCCGCCGCCGTGCTCCTCCGGGCGCTGCAGGCCGCGCGCCCACCGCTCCTCCGCCGTGGCCTCGACGCCTCCGCCCTCTCCCAGAAGGTGTACAACCTCAAGAAGAAGTTTATATCCGCGGCCAAAGCTGCAGCCACCAACGGCGGGAAGTGCCTGCGCAACAAACGCAACAAGGCGCTCTACAAGCACTCCAAGGAGGCGTGGCCGAAGGAGCTGCAGCAGGCTACCGCCGCCGCCGCCAACAACATCGTCCGCCGGGTCCGTACATCCTACGGCGGCACCAGGGTCGGCTTCTGATTGATCTCATCAGATACACACATATATATAGGCTGCCTACCTTTACTGTTTATATATGCAGGTCAATTATATAATCTCACCATTATATATGCTAGTTAATTTGTGACCCCAAGTTAGGTAGACATAGGGCGTGCAAATGTCTCCGATTAGCTAGAAATGGCTAGGTACTTGGATATATGGCTAATCGTAATTATCGTCTCGTGTTTATCACCTAATATAGACCAAGCACTCTGTTTGGATTGTGTAGTAGTATGCGTGGCTGTTTATTATCTCTTCCTTCTTTTCTTACTATGTTTCTACTCTAGCTATCGGAGTATGTTCTTGTGCCAATGACAAGTTTAATTTACTTCTATCTCGGCACTGGATGTTGTGTGCTACTGTCTTTGTCTCAAAATACTAATATTTATAGGACTCAAATTTGTCTCACAATATTACTACTTCTCTCATACCCCTTCATCTCAATCAATCACAATATTTTCATTTAATTTCTTCATCTACTTTTTCATCTCAACCAATCACAACCTGCTATAGACGTCTTGTCTGTGCCGAGGCCTTGGCACATGGGCCAGCACGGCATGATCCGCTATAGGAGCCATGACTTAACGGGCCGTGCCGGCCTGGGAAGCCCATTTGGACATGTATAAAACCAAACCTTAATTTCTTCTAAAAAATGACATAAGTTGAAGTATTTTGAGACAGAGGCAGCATTATTTAATTACATGATTATGTGCTAGTAAATTAGTCTTATTTTGAAGAAAAATTATAAGTGCAATGGAAATATCTGTCATTTCCTTCAATTCCAGGTAGTGAAGTAAGTTAAGTCATATGAAATTGCTGCTAGCTATTACATGAACAGCTCAGCTAAGATAAATGTACAGGTTCACACAATTATGTCTTCCCCTGTATCCTAGGACAAAATTTAGCATATTGTTCTTGATTGATCATCACTTTGTGTCATCTCTCTGTGTCATATTGGAGTCTGAAATAGCTATATTATCAGCTATCTGAGTTCAATTCCGATGCTTGTGCTCTAATGAATTTTCCAGGTCCTACAGCCTGATCGATAACAAGCTTGCCCTGTTGCAATGCTCAAAATTTCAAATTGCTTGTGAGGCCAGGGTCATTTTGTCAGTAGTGCGTGAGACCGAATTAATGTTTTTACTTTTCACGGGAAGTTGTCTGTTACTTTTCACGGGAGTAGGTTAGTAGATCGATTCTGTACAATTCAACTAGTGTATATAACTCAAGGGATTCGCGGAGGTAAAACTTTTAGTAACATCAGAGGTTTAAAACTTTGGACTTTTTAATTTGAGAGGTTGAGAATGTGGGGCCAACAGAAACTGCTAAATTAAGGAACACCATGTTTTGTGTCGTTTTGTTCTTTTCTTTCATCAGCCTGTTTGCTGAAGTTTTGAGCAGATAGTGCAGGCGATACTGTCGACATTACGGAGTAGTATCAACTGTATTGATCCTATTCGTGGGAATACATCAGTTCCTTATGTTTTTATCACTATGATATTGTGCCAGTGGTAAACTTGGCTCTCAATCAGGGAGGTTGTGTTGTAGTGTCATGGTATAAAAGCAATATATGTTGCAAGAAAATATATCACTTTGGTGTCACCTCTCTAAACAGCCTTGAGTATTATCAAATACCACACCCATGCTTTCATGAATGGAGTGTCCAGGCAGAGCCTGATCAATGACAAATTTTCAGTGAAGCGGTCCGTTGCAAAAATTCGAAGTACTTGGATGCAAGACAAATTGCTTGCTTGAAATTGAAATTTGCATTACTGCTTCTGGATGCTTGAGAGCAGATTGATGTTTTATTGATCAGGGTGAACTGAGGTATTGTCTTAAAAAGCTAGTGAAACAACTCTGTTTAATTGAACTGTTGCACACCATATTACCTCGATGTGATCCTTGCATTACCAGAAAATAGGTCTAGCTTGACGGGGACCATTTTACTATTTTCTACGTCATTCTACTGTTGTCGGGATATCCCTGTCGGGTTTTCCAATATCCCTAATGGTTTTTGGCTGTTGCCAAAGATGCCATTGCTGGCAGTGTTGGTAGTAAACAGATTATTTTCTCCTGTTTTTCTAGAATCTTAATTAACTGTTTTTTCTGAGGGGAGTTTAAATTTTGAAAATATGGAAAATGTTGGATTCAAATTTTGGACTTCATTAATATAGTTTCTGGAGGAAACTGTCTGCACGATATATTTGTTAAGTCCAAGAGAATTGGTAGATTAAGGCATTAAGCAAACCCTCCTCCCTCGCCCCTTTCATTACTTTTATTTTTATTTATACGTTTGTTCAACCCAATTTTTATTAAGTTAAAGTGCAAAAATAATGAAAATATTGTACCGGGAATTTTTAATTTTGCAACGTGTAAACATTAAAACACAATGCCAACCGTAAAATTGTTGACGGCTTCATCGTCAATTTGGGGTCCTGGTCTCGTTGATACTAGCTAGAGTTATGAACATTGCTTGGCTAGTTATGAACCTCGTAATATTGTGATTTGTGACCATTTCAAGGAAATATTGTGCCGATGGGGTTTCTTTCTTGGGACAAGCTAAATTTATGGCACCACATTATTCATAAAAAAGTGAATTTTTTAGACTATAAATTTCAAAACTTATACTATAATTTTTCTTGTACACATTATATAAGAGAACTAGATGATACCCAGCGCGTTGCGGCAGGATTTACAGTAAAATAAGTTTGTTGGTTAAATTAAAGAATATTGCAATCTAGCTATATAAGCTTAAAATTTAAAAAGTAATAGCCAAACCGTATAATTGACATCAACCAAAAGAAAATAACACAACACTTCTCCAGTTTTTTTAGATAATACATATTTTTTTAGATAATACATATAGTGAAGCTAGTAGTAATAACTTCAATTTTTCTGGATTGGACATGTAGTTGATGCTTAGCTTCATGGAACCAAATAGCTTATGTTCTCTTCGGTTGCAGTTTTTTTTCAACATCGAATAAAATCATGTTTTGTTTACATCAAATGTGGCTCTTGAAGTTGCATCTCAGTTACGCATGTTAGGTAAGAAGCCTAACAATTACGTCTGCATCCAAAGAGACATGTAAAATATTGCCCTTGTTAGTTATCCGGTAAATCCAGTTGTAGTGATAACCTGATGCAATGAAAATAGAAAGTTAGAAAAACAACAGTACACAGAGCAGATGGGGCTAAATGAAAGCCAAATCCTTTTTTTTTTTGCATAATAGCTTAATAAAATGAGATTTTGTAATTCCTCTTACTATCTGGCTACAATTAAATAATGATGGACAGCTTTAA
This sequence comes from Oryza meyeriana var. granulata, assembly GCA_003991445.1. Taxonomy (NCBI): domain Eukaryota; kingdom Viridiplantae; phylum Streptophyta; class Magnoliopsida; order Poales; family Poaceae; genus Oryza; species Oryza meyeriana. The sequence goes on along the minus strand of RYFJ01000520.1, from coordinate 338,548 downwards.
TGATGGACAGATTTTGTAATAAAATGAGATTTTGTAGTTCGCTTCCGAGCAGATATTAACGTCTGGCGACACCAAGAACAAGGACAAGCTAGACTCGGGCGCAGCTGGCGACTATCAAAATTCCCAGGTTGAGCTCAATCATATCTTCGAAGGGCTGTCTGCCTACGAGTCCAAGAGAAAACAGAAGCTAACAGCCCAGGAAGTCAACTTGGTTTCGACAGACGCCCCTCAATACCTGTGCTGGTCAGAGACAGCAATCACATTTGACTATGCAGATCACCCCGACCAAGTCATGCATCCAGCGCGTTATCCACTCATCCTGGATCTGATCATCAGAAATATCAAGCTAAAGAAGGTTCTTATCGACGGAGAAAGTGCTTTCAACATATTGTTCGCCAAGACGCTCAATGAGATGAAAATTCCTCAATCTGAGCTACAGCCGAGTACAACGCCATTCCATGGGGTAATCCTCGGCTTCTCTTCTACTCCACTCGGACAGATCACTCTGCCAGTCACCTTTGGCACGCGGGAGAATTTCCGCACCGAGAATATCTGCTTTGAGGTTGCCAACTTCGAGACCGCGTATCATGCCATACTCAGACGGCTAGCACTAGCCAAGTTCATGGCAGTACCTCATTACAGATACATGGTGCTCAAGATGCCAGGACTAGCAGGAGTACTTTCCCTGTGCAGTGATATCAAGCAAGCTTTCACCTGCGACAAGTAGAGCTACAAGCTGGCCCAATCTCAAGAAGCGGCAGTCGGGCGGAACAACATCCGACTACCCGCGACAACTGCAAATGAGGACAACCAAGTTCCAGCAAAAAGAGCAGCCAAGTCAGGAATTTCAGCGGATTTGGAAACAAAGAAGATCCCCCTGGACCCTTCCGACCCCTCCAAGACTGCGCTCGTCGGGACCGGACTTGACCCAAAATAGGAAGACGCACTCGTCACCTTCCTCTAGGCGAACAAGGATATTTTTGCTTGAAAACCTTCCGACATGCTTGGTGTACCAAGGGAGGTGATCGAGCATTCCCTCAACGTCAAGCCGGATGCCAAACAAGTCAAACAACGGTTGCGGCGCTTCATACAAGACCGCAAAGATGCTATTCGGGAGGAGATTACCAAACTCCTTGCAGCCTGGTTCATTAAAGACGTCTACCACCCGGATTGGCTAGCAAACCCAGTTCTGGTCTGGAAGAAGAACGGTAAATAGCGCATATGCGTCGACTACACCGACTTGAACAAAGCATGCCCCAAGGATCCATTTAGTCTACCAAGAATAGATCAGGTGGTTGATTCAATCCCAGGGTGTGAGTTACTCAATTTTCTCGACTGTTACTTGGGATATCATCAAATCAGTCTGAAGGAAGAGGAAGACTTCTTTCATCATGCATTTGGAGCACACTGCTATGTCACTATGCCGTTCGGGTTGAAAAACGCTGGTGCAACGTACCAATGTGCTATCCATCGGTGTCTTCACACTTAACTTGGGCGCAATGTGGAGGCATATGTCGATGACATGGTAATTAAGACGAAAGTCAAGAAAGACCTTATCGCCGACTTGGAAGAAACTTTCTAAAGCCTTTGGAGATTGAAGATGAAGTTGAACCCGGAGAAGTATGCCTTCGGAGTACCTTCGGGAAAGTTACTCGGCTTCATCATATCACAGCAAGGTGTCGAGGCTAATCCAGAGAAAGTCAACGCTATCATGGACATGGCACCCCCGACTAGCCAGAAGGACGTATAGAAGCTGACTGGCTGCATGGCGGCACTTAGCCGATTTGTTTCACGACTCGGCGAACGGGGCATGCCCTTTTTCAAATTACTGAAGAAAGCCAACAATGCCGATAATTTTCAATGGACACTTGAAGCCCAACAAGCCTTCGAAGACTTCAAGAGGTTTCTCACGTCACCACCGGTATTAGCATCACCTATGCCCTTGGAACCACTTATGTTATATCTAGCGGCAACTACTCAGGTAGTCAACACGGTGTTGGTCATAGAGCGGGCAGAGCCTGGGCATATACAACAAGTGCAGAGGCCAGTTTACTTCGTCAGTGAAGTTCTAGCTGACTCCAAGATAAGATATCCCCAAGTTCAGAAGCTGCTCTACGGATTACTCATAACTGTCCGGAAGTTGGTGCACTATTTCCAGTCGCATCAAGTCACAATCGTCACATTGTATCCACTTGGGGACGTCCAACACAAACACGAGGCCACTGGTAGAATCGCTAAATGGGCGCTCGAGCTGATGGCGTTTGACATTGTCTTTGAACCTTGGATAGCAATCATGTCACAGGCCTGGTCGATTTCGTAGCCGAGTGGATGGAGGTTCAGACGGCTACACCAACGGACAAGTTAGAATATTGGACGATGTACTTCGACGGTTCTCTACGGATTGATGGAGCAAGGGCGGGCGTTGTTCTGATGTCACCCACTAGGGAAAAATTGAAATACATCCTCCAGATTCACTTTCCAGCATCCCACAACGTCACCAAGTATGAAGCACTCGTCCACGGGCTCCGCATTGCCATATCACTCGGCATCCACCAACTGGTAGTACGCGGAGATTCTCAACTCGTGGTCAACCAGATCATGAAAGACTAGACGTGTCTGGATGACAATATGGTGGCATATTATTAGGAAGTACGAAAGCTGAAAAACAAGTTCGACGGGCTGGAGATCACAAATGTGTTGTGCCAATATAATGAAGCTGCAGACGAGTTAGCCAACATGGGATCCAAACGAGAAGAGGTCCCGACTGGAATCTTTGTCGAGTAACTATTGGAGCCGTTAGTCAAGAAAAAACTAGTACTCAAGCAGTCGGGGGTTGAACCTACCCCGGCAACAAATGAAGTACTAATCATCTCTCAAGATTGGTGGACTCCAATCATCAGGTTCCTCCTGGAAGATGAGCTCCTAGAACATTGCAACGAGGCCGAGCGGATCAAACATCAAAGCAAAAGTTTCCTCGTAGTCGGCGAGGACCTTTATCGAAGAAGCGTATTCGGAGTCCTCATGCGCTACGTCACACCTAAGGAGGGCAAGCAGATACTGTAGTCCATCCAATTGGGCATCTGTGGCAACCACACTGCATCAAGGATGTTAGTCGAAAAGGCTTATAGACAAGGTTTCTTCTAGCCGACTACAGTTACCACAGTGCATCAAGGATGTTAGTCGGAAAGGTTATAGACAAGGTTTCTTCTAGCCGACTACGGTTACAGACGCTAAAGACATAGTTCACACATGCGAGGGGTGCCAATTCTTTGCACGGCAAACACATCTTCCAGCTCAAGAACTACAAACAATTACAATCTCTTGGCCCTTAGCAGTTTGGGGGCTTGACATGGTCGGGCCGTTCAAAAAAGCGCCAGGAGGGTTCACACACTTGTTTGTCGTAGTGGACAAATTCACAAAGTGGATAAAGGTAAAACCTGTTGCTACCATAACAGCGACAAGGGCAAAAGACTTTATCATGAGTATTATATACCAATTTGGAGTTTCCAACAGTATTATAACGGACAACGGCACTCAGTTCACCGGCGGCGTCTTTCAAGATTTCTATGATGACTTCGGCATCAAGATCTGTTATATTTCTGTGTCAAACCCATGAAGCAATGGGCAGGTTGAGCGTGCCAATGGCATGGTCTTACAAGGTATCAAGACTAGGGTGTTCGTCTGACTACAACCATATGCAGGGCGATGGGTGCAAAAGCTTCCATTTGTTCTCTGGTCCTTAAGAACCATAGTTAGTCGGGCAACAGGGCAATCCCCTTTCTTCCTAGTCTATGGTGCTGAGGCTGTGTTACTAACCAAGTTGGAGTTTGGCTCACCATGAGTCTGGGCCCACTCAGATGCAAAATTAACTAAAGACTAATTGGTCGAACTAGATCAGTTGGAGGAAGCAAGGGACATCGCAACCATCCAGTCGACAAGGTATCTTCAAGGCCTATGTTGTTATCACAATCAAAATGTTTGTGACCGCGCCTTTTTGGTGGGAGATCTCGTCTTGAGAAAAATTCAAACCACCAAAGACAGGCATAAATTATCTCCCTTGTGGGAGGAGCTGTTCATTATCGCTGAGGTGACATGTCTGAGTGCCTACCGACTGAAGACAGAAGACGGCGTCCTAATCAACAACTCATGGAACATAGAACAACTATGTCCTTTCTATACCTGAGTTTTGTACTCTTTTTGTACATATAAATAATGTTAGTTACTCTGACTCACTACGTCGCTTGTTCCAACCGAGTAGTGAGTCGGGGGCTACATGTTAATACATGCCTGTTGTCGGTAATAAAGTCTAAGCTTGTTTTATCTAAGTCATGAATCTTTACAACAGCTATGTTAAGTTTTCCCAAGTATAGTCCTGAGAGGTCAACGATTTTTAAGTTAATCTCAATTCACTCAGTGTAAACTATCTAGTCGGGTAAAGCTAATGATGGCTCAGAAGCAACAAGTACTCGGCAATACTTAATGACAAACAGCAAAAATATTTACAATATTCACATATTGTATTTGGTAAACACCAACTACATAAATGTTTTTGTTTACATCAACAGGTCCTTGGCTATAGCTTCTGCAGTTGCCCTAACCTGGCTGATCAACTCCAAGCCCTGCTCCGGAGTAGCCCCTTTGGCAAAGCCTTCACCAACAGCCTCAATATCTACCCAGGGGTAGAGAGACTTGGTCATGGCCAGTGCCTGGGCAATCCCAACAGCGACGCGCTCATCCGAGTACTTCTTTAATAACTCTGGAGCTTCCTCGAGGTGTTCTTCTATATGAGCAATTAAGCTGGAGCTAGATCCGGCCTGGAGTAGCTGCATGATGTCAAGCAAGGTCTTCGTGGAGTCAACAATGATCTGTCATGATTCCTTTATGACCTTTATCTCCTCTGCAAAAGCGCCGAATTGGATCTGCGAGTTGGCCTTGGAAGTTGTTTACACATAGACAAGAACATCAGCAAACCAAGACACCTGACTGGGTTGAGCATGCAGTCGGACGAGTGACTTACTGGCGTAGTCGGCATCCAGCTTTGCATTGGCCCTCTCAAGTTCCTTTAGCTCCTTTTTGAGGCACTCGACCTCCTTGGTCTGGGCGCCAAGGTCTGACTCGAGAGCTGCAACACAAGACAATCAAGACTCAATAATGCGGAGAAGCCTGCTCAAGTTCACTTGGGAAAACAACAAGGAGACTTACTTCTTATTTTTCTCAGCTTGGGCCCAATTCTTGTCCCTGAGAGTGTCTACAGATCCCCTCAGCCACTCCTCCCTCTCCTTGATGGATTTCTCTAGGTTTTCCTTAGCAGTCCGGAGCTGTTGGAGCTGAGTAAGCTGAGAGGTGAGTTCGGTCAGGACTTTGCCCATCTTCTCTAACCAATCGACCACCTTCTGCTCAAGAAGTATCGAAGTCAAGCAAAACAAACAACAAGGATGCAAACCTTTGGTGAATCGCCAATCAGTAGACATAGCAAGAGTAACCGTGTACCTGGATCCCGTTTGACGCGGCGATGGCGGCGTACATCAAGTTGACTCTTTCTCTCTGGGCCGCCTGCTCGTCATGCTCGAAGCTTTCCGCTTGCCCCTATGGGGTAACCCAATAAAATGTCCTGGGAAAGTTCTGCGAGGGAGCTTTAAATCTGGGGATATTGCTCTCATCAGAAGATGATGACAGTGGAGGCGATGGAGTCCTGGCCCTAGGCTCGACTGGTGGCACGCCTTCCTGGGCAAGCTTAGGGACTGGGGCTTCAATCAAGACATCCTAGCTGGCTGGCACTTGTGGCTCGGCTGGTGGGATCACTTCGGCTTAAGGGGCTAGGGTGATCTCCAACTCGACCTGCAGCTTTGCTATTTCGGGCTCAGCTGGGGCAGGATTTGCCATGGTGGTTGGTGGCGCTGTCCCCTTGGAGTCAGCGTCACTCGGCTTCCTGCAGAAAACATACAACGTTCAAGATATTGCAAGAATGTTCAAGTCTCTTTGAAGATTGAAGATTTTTCAGACCTCTTGGAAGTTTTAAACTTCCATAATGGCGCACTGGAGGAAGTCGGCGAGGAGCTCGATAGCCTGCTTGGCAGCGAAGAACTGTCGATTTTCGGGCACATCGGCACAACAGTCGGCAGGAGCGAGCTTGGCCCAGTTGGTACTGTGCAAGACGTAGCTGACTGGGGGGTGGCGGCACTCGGCGATGCTGTCCTGGGGTTGGAAGGCCTAGGGACGGTGCTGCTAGTGTCCCTGATTCTCAAGCTCCCAGGTGCCTTACTTGGCACATCCTTCTTTTTGCCTTGGTTAGTTGCTGGTCTTTTCCCAACTTATTTGGGGCTGGGTTGGGCGGCAGAAGGGCTGGCTGGGCGTTTCGTGGATCCCACGGCCGACTGGTCTAGGGAATCAGAATCAAATTCTTCACAGTCTTACAAATGTTTGGATACATTACCTTGCACATTAAGGAAAGGATATAGTTTTAGTCGAGTACGTTGTATTCCTAGAAGGAAATCCCTTGGTCAAGTCTAACTAGGATTTCTACTTTGTAACCTTGCCTCCTCGGTATATAAGGGGAGGCAGGGAGCCCCTGAGGGCAGAAGTGAGAACATCATACACAATCTCACCAGAGAAACCTCAAAAGGCAATACACAATAGCTGGAAGTTGGGTATTACCTCACCTCGAGGGCTTGAACCAGGATAAATTGTCTCGTGTTCCTTTGCAGTCAATCAAGTTTAGGTCTCATGAGTAGCCCTATATTATTATTGCCGATACAAAACATCGACACAAGGACTTTCGTTATCAGTACATAGAGTATCCAGCTAGGATTATATCCCTTTCCTTGTCATGCAAGGTAATATAAAGCTGAGTCCTACTCTATCTCCAATTGTAGGGACCAGCCCACCCTCTGTCCGAGTGGCCGTAATTGCCTTCCTTGAGGTACCCAGGGCCCATGGCCTCCACACCTTCACATTGCGCCTGTCATGCCTGAAAAATTGCCAAAGATACTTTCCATGCGTAAGTATATAATTCCTCATCCTAGGAGGCAAGGTACACCACAGAATTGCTAAATAACGGAGTTTACATTAGCGGAAGCGTAAATGAGTACTTTATTACAGGGGTGACCAAAGGCCCAACATTCAAAGATAAACAAATAAAACATTTAAATGGGCTGGGGACCAAGTCCACAGGCACAAGATGGAAGGAACGAGCTAATTTTCAAACCCTTCATCTCCGGGGAACACCTCATCTGGATTGGAGGGAGTGAGCAAGATTGAGTACAACCACAGTACTCAACAAATCATACCGACAAATGCAATTATAATGCAAGGGAGTCCAAGGAATATTCATAAGGTTACATTTTTGCAGATAAATGGGCAGGTAGGAGTACTTTTCAAACATTAAGGCATTTTATATAAAAATGTCCTATTTCTACAACAATATTATGAACAAAAGCTACACACCTACGCCATCATGCCTTTTCCCAGGCTACACCAAGAATCTAACCAGTTGTGCCATAAAGTCATCAAGAGAGGAAAAACTCTAACTTGGGTATATTGCTAGGCTTGTCCATAACCGAGGGCATGGCTATTCGAATAGTTCATACTCTGGCCAGAGGTGTACACTTTACCCACAAGACACGTCTCACACACGTTACCACATGCTGTGCACCGCCGTGGTGCGTTGGGAGAGAATGTGACATAACCCTTCACTCAGTCCAACTCTAAACAACAGATCGACCTAGACCTCTTGTCCCCCACCAGGCAAACTAGGTTGAGAAGACGTGGTCTAAGCCCACATGCATCTTTGCCATCTTGGCCTTCACTTGCGGAGACATCAGACCCATTCTGGGCATCGTTTGCCACACCGTGTCAAATCGCTTAAAGCTGGACTAAGATTACAGATTAAGCCTTACCCATTAGACATGTGGTTGTATGATTTATGCTTTGCAACAGAGGCCCGAAGACCGGTCGTTATGACAGCCGAGGTACTACTAACAAAACCACGTACCCCGAGCCCAGCCAAAAACAGAGTTTGAGAATTTTGAATGGGGGTTTAATATGTCCTGGCTAACTGCCAAAATTTCAACATTAAGCAAGATTTTAGAGTTATTCCCAAAGTTTATCATTATAGAAAAATTCTCTAAATTTTTTCTAATTGGCATGGTTAAGCATAAACCTAAAAGTTCTAGTAAGTACTACACATAGAGTTCTCACTAGACAATTTTGATACTAGGGTTGACAAGGAAATAATATAACAATTATAAGGCCATAACAAGGAATATAGGAGGGGCTAAAATAAAATAGTATTTACGCGGGAATTTAATTGTAACATACCCAAAACTGTAAAGAAATAAAAGTGATGTATGAAAAGTGGGAGGCAATAAAAACACATTATTTATCCTAGTATTATCCACATTTTGATTGAGCATTTGCATATGTATTTCTAGGAACCACAATTGCCATTTCAAATTTTTGAAGGAACTCTTTGGAGGAGTAAAAATCTAGGAAAATTCCCTTAGAAACTAAACCATATCAGTCAACCATTGTGATTTTCACTGAATTTTATCAATTCAATAAGTACCACAAATAAATACTCTTAACTCAGCAAAATATGGAAAACTTTCACCTGCAGACAGACTACATGACATTTTTTCCAGAATTAATCCATCAATCATCTTCTCACCAAAATTTACCAGAACCTGGATCAGATTGTGAACTAATTACAGTAAAAATTTCAGTACAATCTTCACAAAGCTTGAACATAAAATAATAGGACAAAGCCTACTGACTCAGGTTAGAATACAGGGAAGACTGAATTTTGGCCGAACATTGAAAATTTATCAGGAAAAATCTACAAGCCACATACTCTGAAAATTGGCACAGAGCTAGCCATTACCACTGACTGCTCACAGTAATTTTTCCACGATTTTATCTACACTGTAACTCGGCCAAAATGCCAGCTCAAGTGACCTCCCCAACTACTCCATTGACACTTAGTCTCTAGAAGGTGTTCTCTCTAATTTATCATTGCCAAGTGGGTCCCAGCCACTGTGGGCCCCATCTATCGGTCACAGGCATCCTCCAACCTGGCCCCACCTGTAGAACCCGCATGCCATGCGCCAGGCCACGCGCCATGCCGCCGACCGAGCTCCTCTCCACCTCACCGCGCGGGGAGCTCCGCCATTTAGCTAGTCCTCTCGCCCTTCATCTCTCTCACTCGTCCTGGTCCTGTTCCGCGGAGAAGCCAAGGAATCCCACCTCGGGAGCTCCAGGAACAGAGGCATCTTCCTCAGCACCGGTGAGATCCTGACCACCGCGCTCCTCCTCTGGTGAGCTTTACCGCAGCCAAACTATGGGAACGTGACCACCTCTAGGTCCCTGATCCATTTTTGCCATCTTCTTTCCCTGTCTTCAAGGTTGAAGACGACGCGTCGCGCACTGGCTCCGGCGACCGCTGCCCAAGCATAGCGGCGTTCTCGCTAACCGAGGCGAGATCAGCGTCGATCTTTGGACAGTAGTGTCGCAACCCTAAGGGAAGCCCAAGGCCAGAGCACGGGAAGCCGCCGAGCTCCGAGGCACTAGATCCATGTCTTCTTCCTCTCCGCCGGCCGCCGTGCCCCCTTCTTGCTCTCTCTGACCACGGTGAGTTACACCTCGATTCCTCGCGCATGAAGCTACTGCAGGATATCACTGAGCTAACGCCGACGGCCTTCCTCTGGATTGTAGCCCAGATCCGGCTGTCGATGATCAACCGAAGTACTCCGCTACTGTGAGACCTCTTCCGACGCGCTCGCCACCGTTCCAACACTGCCGAGTAACCCAACACCTTCGGTGAGCCTCTCCGGTCCCTCAGACATCACATGCATGCATCCATTCGGCCCGTGAAATGCAGTCCATATGCATGCCGAGTGAGTTCGCCGCCTCCGCCATCGTCGCCATCGATTCCGACCACCCCAAACAGTGAGACTACCACCGACAGTTGCGCAAGAACTTGTAGAACATTTCTCCTTTTGGCAACTCGGCAAGATCGACCGCCGTTCGCCGTCGCCGAGTCCGCGAAGTTCGTCGGACGCGTTCGCTGTCACTTGCTCTGTCCCTGGCCACTGGCAAGCGGGCCCCACTGCATTAGCACGTGAGAACATTGTCAGCGAGAGTTTAAAACAGCCAAGTCCCTTTTTGTAAAAATATCAGTCACTGACGAGTGGGCCTTGGACCTAAATGTAAAACTTAGAAATCCCGGGGACTCTTAACAAAGTCTAGCTCTCACACGTGGTAAAGGACTGCGGGTTGATTCCTGGAAATTCTGAGGGCCTTTCTACAAAGTCACTCTGACTGACATGGGGGCCCCATCCTTTATAAAACCCAAAAAAAATAAAAGAAATGGATAAAAGACTTTCTGATGAACTAGAAAATAGGCATAAACTTGTAAAAATTGTAGAAAATTCATTCTAACTTCAAATTGAGTGAAACCAATTTTGTTGGTCTTGTAATTTTATTCTCTACAATTTGGTAAATTAAAAAGTAGCACTTTCTGTACAGAAAACCTGCATAAAATTATGGGAATGGAAAAAGGGTGAAAATAGGACTTTTAACTAGAAAATTCATAAGAAAATCAGTCTAGCTCAGAAAAATGTCAAACCAATTTTGTAGTTCTTAGAAAAATGAATAATTTCCATTTATAAAGTTATTTTGCTCAGAATTAAGCCACAGGTAATCAGTACATTTTATACTCTTAAAAGGATACATAAAACTTGTAAAAATCATATCTCACATATGGTAAGTGCAAAAATAAAAATAATTTTACCAAAAGTATCTGAAACTAGTACCAAATCACTGCACAAAAATCATACATATTAGAACATTTTTACATTATTTATTGATTTTGCCTGAACTTTAAAATTTAAATTAGAAGAAGAGCCTTTGGAGTTTGAGGAGGTAGAATTTATTGAGGAACCTGAAGCAAACCTGAACCAAGGCAAGAATCCCACTACCTTTGAACATATTGCTCCTAAATTTTGGGATTATCAGTGATTTTATTTTAACTTGCATTGTTATTTTGCTATGTATATTATATAGATTGTGGGCAATGGTAGTTAATCCCTTTTTCTGCATAACCCACCTTGAAATGTTGATAACGTACTACTTGTAACCTTAGGATGGGTGGAAGTACTTGTTAAGTGCTTGCTATAAGGTATATACTTGTATATATGCTTAGACATGCCTAGCTACTTACAAATTAAATCATGGTCATCTAATTATGTTTGAAATGGGAATTTATTTACTTCTGATTAGAGATGAATATTTATGATATTTGTGAACTAAAATTGAAGAAAAACCATTTTAAAACTTGGGCAAGCAAGTGGTACACATATGTGATAGTTGTGTATCGATAGGGGGAGTGTTTGCCTGGGTTGCTTAAGGACCAAACTCAGTGTCATTTCTCATGTTAAACAGTACAACCACATGTGCTAGTATGGGATAGCTATAGTGGATTAAGTTACTTAATGTTTAGCCTTGTATTTTGGTAGGCAGAGTAGTATGGGTAGTGCCTACAACGGACCATAGGACTGTTTAGTGGAGCTACCTATATCCCATAACGGAATAGGCGTCTAAGTTTGTCCAATACAACGTTGTGTGCCTCGTGGGGAGCCGGGTAGGCTGCCGCCACGGCGTTGGGTTAAGGTGTGGGCCCGCCACCCACGGCATCGGGATAGCACCCCGATGTGGAGTAACACACCTCGTGCTGGTGCAAGGCTAAATGTTAGGTAATGTAAAAAGCTATGTTATGACCTCTAGACCGCATTCAATGTGTAGAGTGTAGTGGTACCGACGGGTACCGGACAAACTAGAGCGATCATATCATGTGGGTAAAGTTGTACAAACTCTGCAGAGTCAAAACTAATCGGTTAGCCATGCTCACGGTCATGAGCGGCATGGTTGTGTCCATTGAGTATAGATTTATGCTTTCAAAATGCTTTATGGAATGGGATGGTTGGGTGAAGATTTATACTGATTTATACTCGGTGATTGATGAAATGATAATGGAATGGAGCAGAAATATTAAGTTGTATTATAGTCTTGCTACCAAGGAGGGTAGTGAAGTCTTTATTTATGAAAATCGATGCCATGATGTTACTCTATTAGTTTGTTATGCAATTTGATTTATGAATTCCTCTTTTAAATTATTGCGAAATAAGATTGGCTTTATGCAATAAAACTAAGCCTCTTCATACAACCTTTACCTTGATTACAGCTCACATGTATAGTTAGGTTTGATTGTGGCCTTGCCAGTACCTTGCATACTGAGTTATATTTTATCTTTGTGAATGCTCCTATAGATCCATGCACAGGTGAAGATGAAGACTTGTATGATGAATGTGTGGGTGAATAGGTTGATCAGGATGGTCCTATCTAAGGGTTTACTCTTAGTCAGTTGCCTGAGGGTTATGGGTAGCCAAGCTTCCGATGGACTAACTATTTAGCCTGTACGGCTTATGTAAACATTAGTTAATATGTATCTGTATATGTACTTTTTGTTTAATTAGCTAAATACCCTCTATCTTGGATATTACTTGCTAAGATGAACGTGTGGGACTAGAGCTTTCCTGGGCTAGTCACACATTAGTAAGAATTTAGAAATGATGAGATGCATGGATGTTGATTCAACCGTAGACCATGTCCCCAGAAGTGTGTATCGTGTTTGGTTGGCACCTTCGTGTGTTTTGACGGGCACACTTCGCCGTTTTGGACGGTGAATCAACTCTCCAAATATCTCTTTATTTCTGAATTCGACGCGTTGGATTTGTATTATGAATGGGTAAATATTATGGCAAGGCTACGATGAGGATGGATGGTTACTGCACTTATTTGGTTTTTATTCGAGATCCCATCCATCTAGATATTTCGCGTTGTCATAGTAATTACTCTCCATAATGCATTTCCGGGGTGCCCACATTAATAAAGCAAAATGTAATAATTTAAATATACATAGATTTTCACAATATAAGGTACACAACCTGATCGTGGGATGGTATGACTTGCCTAGGTCGAACACAGCGTCTTCATAGTCGACCATGAGGAACTGCGGATCGTCCGAATCGGCAACGTCTACACGACCAAACTCAAACAAGGGCCAAAAGGTAAGTAAAACCATAAGAATAGAAGAAACAAAGTGCATAAATGGGTTCTTGATATTTTAAGGAAAATTTAGAGACGTAAACGGGTCAATTCGGAGTTCAAACGACCAAGATATGGCCGTTCAAAGTTTAGGTGAAAGCTTCCCGAGTGCCTTGCTCCTGAGTACTCGTTGTCCAAGTGCTTCTTCTCGAAGTCTTGCTTCATATTGGCTGGTAACGAGGCTATGAAGGGCTTCATGGAAAAATAGGTATAGTGTGAGCCGAATAGGCGCACCTATTAGGTGTAGCCCCTAACTTTGTGCTTAATTGTGAAACAATTAAACATAAAGTCAAAGATCTTTAACCTTTCAGTCTTTCCCAAGTAGTATACTATAGAGAAACTAGACTCTTCAGCATCATATCAGCTGGAAGAATTTTTGCTTAGGGCGATTTTTTGGCTAAGCATGTAAGCCGAGTATCACTTCTTGGATTTTAACCCAATATGTGGTTAGGTGTACTTGAGAGATACCTGCATGCCCAATTTTCATGGAGACTAATTGTCAATCCTTATAAGGATATATCCCCAATACCTGGTAAACAATGCAGATATCTAAACACATTTGTCCAGCAATTAGGCTTTCATGAAGCATATTTGATTATTTAATCGGTTTCTGTTAATAGCATCTGCACTACGATTTTAACACAGCCAGCAGTCGGCTCAATAGAGCATGCCATTTAGAAACTCATGTCTTGTGGCCTACTACTGAATTAGTCAGCCTAAGCCCACTTAACAGCATAGGCTCTATAAAGTGGGGAGACAGAAAAGATTCCCCCTTCTTCTCCAATCCACCAATTGTTTGGTCTTCCAGCTTCTGTTCCCAAATTTCACGCTCCGCCTCTCTAGGGTTCACAGTAGCCCGCACCCCCGCTCGAAACTCGCCCGATTCTGCTCCGCCACATCTATTCCAAGCCTCCACAAGTCTTTCCCCCAAATCTTTTCACCTCCAGCAATGCCGAAGGCCCCATTTGAGATTCCTGAGATGACCACCGGAGTCTGGCCGATGTCGGACTACAGTCCGGTGAAGCTAAAGCTGCTGGAGAAATGGTTGATGTTGTAGTGACAAGATGTCATCCATTGGCGCACCGCAGAAGGGGAATCCATGCTAGCGCCCAAATCTGGTGAGACCATCGTCTTCACCTCGTTCTTTGATCGCTGTCTTGCCCTCCCTTCTTTGGATTTCCTTCGCCAAGTTTTGTCTTTCTATCAAATAGAGAATTTGAATCCGAACTCTATTCTGCACATCTCCATCTTCGCCACTTTGTGCGAAGCCTTTCTAGGGGTCAAGCCCCATTCCAATCTCTTCCGATACCTTTTTCATATCAAGCCCTAGCCATCCAAGAACAAGATCCAAACCATTAGGGGAGCCGGTCTCCAACTTAGGAATGAGATGAAGAAAACCTATCTCAATGTTCCTTTAAAAACGTACCTCAAGGGCTAGCACAGAGAATGGTTCTACTATTCTAATTTTGAACCTCAGCGAATGGCCGAGTAACCTCAGCGATGATGAACGGCCCTTCCCAGATTGGGGATAGTTTATGCCTGTCTTTGGTGGTTTGTATTTTTTCTCAAGACGAGATCTCCGACCAAAAAGGCGCGGCCACGGACATTGCGATTGTGATAACGATGTAGGCCTTGAAGATACCTTGCTGACTGGATTGTTGCGATATCCCTCGCTTCTTCCAACTGATCTAGTTCGACCAATCAGGTATTGTTGGAGATGTCTTCTAAGTAAGCCCGAACTCACGGAGAGCCAAACTCTAACTCGGTTGGTAGCACAGCCTCAGCACCATAGACCAGAAAGAAAGGGGATTGCCTAGTTGCCCGACTAACCATGGTTCTTAGGGACCAAAGTATAGATGAGACTTCTTGTACCCACCGGCCTGCGTATGGTTGTAGTCGGTCAAATATCCTGGCCTTGATACCTTGCAAGACCATACCGTTGGCTCGTTCAACCTGCCCATTGCTCCGCGGGTGTGCCACAGACGCATAGCAAATCTTGATGCCAAAGTCATCACAGAAATCTTGAAACACGCTGCTCGTGAACTGAGTACCATTGTCGGTGATGATGCGGTTGGGGACCCCAAATTGGTATAGTATACTCATGATGAAGTCCTTTGCTCGTGCCGCTGTTATGGTTGCAACGGGTTTGGCCTCAATTCACTTGGTGAATTTATCCACTACGATGAACAAGTGTGTGAACCCTCCTGGCGCTTTCTTGAAGGGCCCGACCATGTCAAGCCCCCATACTGCAAAGGGCCAAGAGATTGGGAATGTTTGGAGTTCATGGGCTAGGAGATTGGTTTGTCTTGCGTAGAACTGGCAACCCTCACATGTGCGAACAATGTCTTTGGCATCTGTTACTGCTGTTGGCCAGAAAAATCCCTGTCTGTAAGCCTTTCCGACTAACGTCCTGGATGCGGCATGGTTGCCACATATGCCCGAGTGGATCGACTGTAGAATCTGCTTGCCCTCCTCAGTGGTGACGCAGCGCATAAGGACACTGGATGCACTTCTTCGGTACAGGTCTTCTCTGACGACTAGGAAACTCTTGCTTCGACGTTTGATTTGTTCGGTTTGGCTGCGATCTTCTGGGAGTTCATCGTCCAGGAGGAATTTGAGAACAGGAGTCCGCCAATCTTGACATATGTGCAGCACCTCGTCTGTCACCAGGGTAGGTTCGCTTCTTGACTGCTCTGGCGCTGGTTTCTTGTTGACTGATGGCTCTATAAGTTGCTCAACAAAGATCCCTGTCGGGACTGGCTCTCGCTTGGATCCCATGTTTGCCAATTCCTCTGCAGCATCATTGTATTGTCGTAGGACATGTGTTATCTCCACCCCGTTGAACTTGTTTTCTAGCTAACGGACCTCCTGACAGTATGCCACCATGGTATCGTCGAGACATATCCAGTCTTTCATAACTTGTTTTACCACGAGTTGAGAGTCTCCGTGCATAACCAGTCAACGAATGCCGAGTGATATAGCGATGTGGAGCCCGTGGATGAGTGCCTTGTACTCGGCAACGTTGTGGGAAGCCGGGAAGTGGATTTGTAGAACGTACTTGAGTTTTTCGCCGGCGGGGGACGTCAGTACGACGCCAGCCCCGGCGCCGCTGATCCGTAGAGAACCGTCGAAGTACATTGTCCAATACTCTAGCTACGTTGTTGATGTAGGCATTTGAACTTCTATCCACTCAGCCACGAAGTTGGCTAGAGCTTGTGATTTGATTGCTGTTCGTGGCTGAAAGGTGATATCGAACGCCATCAACTCGAGCGCCCATTTAGCGATTCGGCCGGTGGCCTCACGGTTATGCAGGACATTCCCCAGTGGATACCATGTGACCACCGTGACTTGATGTGCTTGAAAATAGTGCCCCAGCTTCCGGATAGTGATGAGTAGGCCATATAGCAGCTTCTAGACCTGCGGATATCTCGTCTTCGAGTCGGCAAGGACCTCACTGACAAAGTAGACTGTCCATTGAACTTTTTGGATGTGACCCGGTTCGGATCGCTCGACCACTAGCACCGTGCTGACTACCTAAGTAGTTGCCGCCAGATATAGCATTAATGGTTCTTGGGGCATTGGTGACGCCAACACGGGTGGTGATGTGAGAAATTTTTTGAAGTCTTCGAAGGCTTGCTGGGCTTCGGGAGTCCATTGGAAATTGTCTTCTTTCTTCAATAGCTTGAAAAAGGGCATGCCCCATTCACCCAGTCGGGAAATAAACCGGCTGAGTGCCGCCATGTAGCCTGTCAGCTTCTAGACGTCCTTTTGGTTAGTCGGGGGTGCCATGTTCATGATTGCATTGACTTTCTCCGGGTTGGCCTCGATGCCGCGATGCGAGACGATGAAGCTGAGTAACTTGCCGGATGGCACACCGAAGGTGCATTTTTTCGGGTTCAACTTCATCTTGAATCTTCGAAGATTTTGGAAGGTTTCTTCCAGGTCAGCGATAAGGTCTTCTTTGGACTTGGTCTTGATCACCACATCATCGACGTAGGCTTCCACATTGCGCCTGATTTGAGTGTGAAGACACAGCTGAATTGCGCGTTGATACGTTGCTCTAGCGTTTTTCAAACCAAACGGCATAGTGATGTAGCAGTACGCTCCAAATGGCGTGATGAAAGACGTCTTTAGGCAGTCCTCCTCCTTCAGGCTGATTTGATGGTATCCCGAGTAACAGTCGAGAAAGTTGAGAAGTTCGCACCCCGCAGTTGAATCCACCACATGGTCTATTCTCGGTAAACCAAATGGATCTTTGGGGCACGCCTTGTTGAGATTGGTGTAGTCGACGCACATGCGCCATTTACCATTTTTCTTCCAGACCAGAACTGGGTTTGCCAACCAATCCGGGTGATAGACCTCTTTGATGAACCCGGCTGCGAGGAGCTTGGTTATCTCCTCTCGGATAGCATCTTTTCGGTCTTGGGTGAAGTGCCGTAGCCGTTGCTTGACTGGCTAGGCGTCTATCTTGACATTGAGGGCGTGCTCGATCACCTCCCTTGGTACGCCCGGCATGTCGGATGGTTTCCACGCAAAGATATCCTTGTTGGCTTGGAGGAAGGTGACGAACGCGTCTTTCTATTTGGGGTCGAGTCCGGTCCCGACTAGAGCAGTCTTGGAGAGGTCGGAAGGGTCCAAGGGGATTTACTTCGTGTCAGAGTCCGCTGAAATTCCTGACTTCGCTGTTTTTTTGGCCGGAACTTCATCTTCCTCGACTTCGGTTGTGACGGCTTGCCGAATGCTGTTGCGCCCGACTGCCGCCTCTTGTGATTGAGCCAATTCGCAACTCTCCTTGTCGCAGGTGAAGGCTTGCTTGACATCGCTGCGGAGGGAGAGGACTCCTGCTGGCTCGGGCATTTTGAGCACCATGTAAGTATAGTGTAGTACCGCCATGAATTTGGCGAGCGCCGGCCATTCGAGTATCGCGTGGTACACAGTCTCGAAGTCGGTGACCTCAAAGCAGATGTTTTCTGTGCAGCAATTATCCCACGTGCCGAAAGTGACCGGCAAGGTTATCTGCCCAAGTGGGGTTGAAGACAGGCCAGAAATTATCCCGTGGAAGGGCGCTGTACTCGGTCGCAGATCTGAACGAGGGATCTTCATCTCATCCAGGGTCTTGGCGAAGAGGATATTGAGCGCGCTGCCTCCGTCTATGAGAACCTTCTTCAACTTGATGTTCTTGACGACCAGGTCCAGGACGAGTGGATAACGTCCCGGGTGCGAAACCTGATCTAGATGATCTGCACAGGTGAACGTGATGGAGGTCTTTGACTAGCGCAAATATTGGGGGGCGTCTGCTGTAGAGATTGCGTTGATGTCGCGTGCTGTTAGCTTCTGCTTGCACTTAGACTCGTACACAGACGGCCCTCTGAAGATGTGGTTGAGCTCGGCCTAGGGATCTTGGAAATCGTCAGCTGGGCCTTGATCTGGCTTATCTTTGTCCTTATTGGTGCCAGATTGTGAACCCTGCTCGGAAGCAAACTTCTTGAGCATGAAGCAGTCTTTGGCCGCGTGCTTGCCTTTGGGGTGGAAGGGGCATGGCCCGTTCATGACTTTCTGGTAATCGTTCTTCCATTGGGGCCACGACCGAGTTCACTCCATGTTGGCCATCTCGTTATCCGACTTCCGTTTGCGGTTGCTGAACTTGTTCTGTGATGGCTCGTTGTCAGCTTTCGCCTTCTGGTCCTTCTGCCGGGACTCCTTCTCGTTGAGGGCCTCTGCAACTGCTTTGGCTGAGTTGGCATATTTGTTTGCCATATCGAAGAGAGCCCGGACGGTGGCTAGAAGCTTCCGAGTGAACTTCACGATGAACGGGGCATCATTTACTCCCTTGCGGAAGGCGGCGATGACAGCCTCGTCCTTGATCATTGGGATCTGGTTGCGCTTCTTGGAGAACCTCTTGATAAAGTCATGTAGAGACTTGTTCTTCTTCTCATGCAGTTGGTATAGATCATGCTCAGAAGACGGCCTCTCATAGGTCCCTTGAAAGTTAGCGATGAACCGCTCCCTGAGTTCTCCCCAGTAACCGATCGACCGCCTTGGGAGCCCTGTTAGCCATGTCCTCGCTAAGTCGGCCAGGGTGACCGGGAGGTAGTTAGCCATGGTTTTATGGTCACCCCCGGCAACTTGAATTGCCAGGGTGTATACGGTGAGCCAGGACTCGGGGTTGGTTTTACCGTCGTATTTCTCGATCCCCTATGCTTGAAGCCCGACGGCTAGTCGACGTCCTATAGCTCATGGGTGAAAGCTGGAACGCCTTCATCTTCGTGAGGGCTCCAGCTCCGACCGCGGCAGTTAAACCGCTCGTGGTGAAGACCGAAACGCTCGTTCTCATCCTCCAGTTAGCGGTGCTCGTCTTCTTCACGTTGACGGAGCCGGGCATTGATGTCATATCGGAGGTTGCGTTGTAGAAGAACTCGGAGGTCTTGGTTGAATCGGCGATCGTATTGGTGACGCCGCTGATTGTTGTTGTTAGTGTCGCTGAGTGATGTTTGCCGCGATGCCTCGTGTGGCCGATTAGAGCCAGCCGCCCGACGTCGTGCTGACGTAGGTGATCCTGCCGCCAGAGAACCTGACCGGTTGGTCGGTACAAGTGTGTCGCCCAACTGCTATTGCTGCTGACAGGCAGCAGCTGTAATCATCGCCTTGATCTTGGCGATAGTCAGGGTGGCCTGGTGATCAGGCCCAAGCTGGAGCGTGTCCAGCAAAGTTGCAGCGGCCACGACGTTCTGTTGTGGCGTGACAAAGACGTCGTGGTCGCCGACTTTTGTCTGGAGGATCTGTTGCTGAGCGGTTCGCCCAGCCTTGCGTAGCCTGTCGTTGCGAGCCTCGCGGTCGGCTTCCTCCTATTGTCGTAGTCGACACGCCTCCTCTTGTTGCTCCTCTTGTAGTCGGCGTACCTCTAGTGGAGGGGTCGAAGCCATGAAGATCTTACGGGGGATAAGGAGACTTGCCAGACTGGAGTCCGAACTGGTGTTCGAACTGTTGTTCGACCTGGAGTCGGAGTCTGAGTAGTTCATTGGAGTAAGAACGACTTCGACCTCCCTAGATCCAATCTGAAACGGCCCTGGGCCGTGTCCAAACTGAATAGCAGGGGATTAGGTCTGCCGCGTAAGATGTAGATATGCGGCGTTGCCGAGCCTGTGTGGGAAATTGACGATCTCTCCCCTTCCTAGCCTAACTCGGGCTGGCTCAAGGCCTAGCGCGAGTCGGACACTGAAGGAGAGAGTTGTCCCATGGCTCGGTGAAGTAGAAGATTGCTGCGTCAGATTGATGATGGTTGTTGCAGCGTCTTGTGGGCCGACTGGCCCGGAGTCGGCTAGTTCCTCGGCCGGTTGGATTAGATTTGCATCGGCCAAGGTGAGATTGCTGATCTGGTCGATGACAAAGTCGAGGCTTCCAAAAGTTATTATGTCTCCAGGGGAGAATTTGTCGCCGTCGACTCTTGTTGTTGGATCCATCGAGATTGTTGATGCTGATTTCACCTAGCCCCCTACCTGGTGCGCCAACTGTCGATGTTTTACACCGGCAATATGAATATGGGGCTACTCGGCGGATGGAAACTCGGTGGATAGCAGAAGAGGTTTATATTGGTTCAGGCCCTCGATGTGAGGTAATACCCTACGTCCAGTTGTGGTGTTATTCCTTTGAGGATTTGTGTCTGCTTCTATGAGCTCGTGTCCTCAGGGGGCGCCTGTCGGACCCGGGTTTGACCCCGAACCCTATGTGTGTACCGTGCTAGTCCCACGATCAATTGCTAGCACACACATTCAACATTGGCATCATAATCCATATATCACAGGTTCAGCTCACAGCAGTCCAAACATAAGTCGTACAAGAGTCTAGACTTTAGCGATTACATAGAGGCCGACCGGCCAAATAGAACAGCAAATTAACAAAGAGTTCAACAGCGGAAACAAGATAATAGAGGCACCAAAAACCAGCAAGTATGCCTCTGCCCGCCCACAGGCAACCAACCGGTAAGCCCTAGTAAGCACCGTCGTCGTCGTCTCCAAAACCCGCTGCATAGAAGTACCCGATTGTCGGGTCCTCCTCAACCATCTCTAAAAAAAGAAGTCACACAAGCGTGTGTGAGTACAATACGTACTCCGCAAGACTTATAGTGTTTGCAATGGTATTCCATAATATGCGAAGATAAACAAGGAATGGTTCAGGTCCTGCAGTTTGCATAAATCATAATATACATAGCGAAAACATTGCGGTTTTGCAACGAAATTTTTGTAAATCAAGCTAGCACAGCAAACAAGTATATAAGCATCAATCCCCAAGTGTTTCCAACCATATGGGCTCCCTGCCCATGCCAGCCAGCAGTGGCAACACGCTGCCACAACCATCCCAGCGAACTCCTCGTTCGCACCAAGATCTTTCCCCAAAACAGTTCCCAAAAATTAAAACTACTACGGTGGAGAATTTCCTAAGTCGTCCATAACCGAGGACACGGCTATTCGAATAGTTTTAACTCTCGAGAGTGTGTACAACTGTACCCACATGACAAGGACAACATGAGCTACCACACAGGAGGCTCACACCATCAATGACAAAGCCTTTCCACCGTTGACCTAGCAATATCCCGCGCTTATGATCCATCCCTAGGGAGTTGGGAGGCCTCCCAAAATCCCCAAGGCTCATACAATGTGCTGGTCACCCTTGAACAATAATCAAGGTACCTTCGAGCTATGGACAAAAACCATAACCCGCACTATCCCAATGTCAACAAAAATGACCTACTACTACCACCGGCGGGTCTATTGCTAGGTATCAACAATATACTAAGCTAGGAACTCCCCATAAGAGCCACATGTGGTTTGCACTGTGCTTCTTGGTTCTAGCTACACCATAGAATCGGTCCTTAGTGACCCGGCGAGACAACCACCTAATCGGTACCACAACAAGGCACCGAACACTACATCCACTCGCCCAAGTCAAAAGCATGTTTTCAGTTTTTGTTTTCCACCAAGAGCACAGGGGAATTTACCCACTGTTTTTCATTTCATAATTTCGCAAATGCTTCTTTTTCCAACATCCCAAATCAAGTAACAAGTAGCCTTGATTAAAAAGCAAACTAAGCATACCTATTGACATCTTCCCAACTACATGAACCCAATTTTTCAGTGGCAACATAAGTGACAAGGAATTCATGATACTCAAGTAACAAGGATAGGGCATATGCAACAAAGAGGTTAACTACCAAGAATCCCACACATTTTCAAGTAAAACATCGCATGCATAATAGTTTGCAATCAATATAGTTTGTAAGTTTGAAATATAGGAGCAATTGATCAAGGGGGTGCTTGCCTTGTTCCTGACTCTTGAACTCTTCTGATCCTTCCACAACCGGGTCAACGACGTCGTGTTCTACGAGAATACCAAACGAATGCAATGAAAACAACGGCAAAATATTAACAGAACAGGAAGTACGAATATTTTTGCAGAATATGCAAGTGCATGATTTTTAGATGAATTTAGGAAAAAGAATCGCTTGAATCCGAGTTTGTATGAGGGAGATACGGCTAAACGAAGTCTGCTCTGTCCTAAATCGAAAATAAATGAGAAACAGCGTTTTCGCTCGACCGAACTGCAGAAACGGCTGAAAACATTCTACCGACTTAACGGGTGGTCTATTTGAGATGTTTTCGGTTCTAGGGCATTTTTATGGTACGAAACCTACATGTGTGCTGCTGTGAACCTAAGGACAACTCCCAAAAGTGGATATTCTCCAACTTGCTAGGATATTAATCGCGCACGCTCACACGTCACTAAAATGGCCTAACACGTGAAATCCACCGGCGTGAAGTTTAATCTAAGGCATTTGGGGGCGTGGAGGGTTTCTAGGGCCTAGGAGTCACTGGATGTACAGGTGGAACCTACGGAAGGCTTCGGTAGTGGCGAACACCTCGGTCCAAAAACGATGTCTTCGTACGCGCGAACTACATATTCGCACGTTAACGACAACCGCCAAAAACGGGAAAACGACAGCAGCTACTCTACTCGGGGTTTTATCCTGCTCTGACGCTAGAGGGGCCAACCCGGCTTGCATGGGGCTGATGGGGTGGCTGCTACTCACTCAAACACAAGCGCACCTTAGGTGTTTGATGAAAAGCCAAGCTAATGCACAGCTTGTCTACCTCTGTCCTCTCATGCTCTAGTGAATGGCTAGTGATGCAGGGGTGTGGGGAAGCTCTAGGGGTCCTGCATGCAAGATCGAAGGCTCTACTACATGTGGCCATGCTCCGATGGAGCCTCATCCACACATGCGGCCACGGTGGTGACGCTTGGGTGGATGGCAAAACAATGGCGTGACAGGCCAAGCCAAGGACGTGGGGAGAACTAGTGGCCTCCCAGGAGTAAAAAGAAAGTACATGCAGAAACAGAAGCTCACCGAAGAGTACAGGCCGTGGGGTGCGACGTTGAGGCGGTGGTCGGCTCAGCAACAGGGTCGCTCGTGATGGAGGCTGCAGACAAGTGCTATGATGAGCTCAAAGAGTGAAGGGAAGATGGTGATACGGCCAGGACAGCGCTAACTCACCCGGGCGCAGTTCAGCGGCTGGAAGGTCACGGCGGCACCCGGTCGGCGTTGCAAAATGCGATGGGGCTGCGGTGGTGCCTGCTGCTTGCCGAGGATGAAAACGGAGTTAGGTCGGGCAGGAACACGGGGTGACACAGCTGAGACACGGCAAAACTCACCGGAGCTCTCAGACGGAAAGCGTGTGCTCGCCGGCGCCGTGGGCGGCACCTCACGTTCTCAGCGAACCAAGGGGCAAACCTTTGGGTCCTTGGCAGGTGAGAAAGAGGGCGAGCTGGGGAAGCAGAAGGACATAGGCTTGGTTAAAAAGGAAGGCAGGGAAGGGAGAGGAGAGGGGAGGGCGCTGCTCTGCTCCACGGTCTCGCGATGGCATGCACGCGGGCAAGCGTGCAGCAGACAGATGGGATAGGGCAGGGCGCTGCTGAGGCTGTCGGGGGCATCTCGCGAGGTCCCAAGGCGGCTCTGCCTCTCCCTCTCACGTGGTCTGGGGCGCGCAGAGGAAGCCACCTGGTCGAGCCGCACGGGCGGAGAGAGATCCTGGCGTGATCTCGTTTGGACGATGGAGGACAGAGCACAACAGATAGCATCACGTGTCGAAGATTCACACTTCAGGACTGTCTCTGGGTTGAAGCCGAAACCAATCGGCCGATACAGATTGATACAAACCGATGATGTTATAAGTGAGAAGCAAACCGGCCGATTGCCGATAGCATTCGCATACTTGAGCATCAGCTAGAAGCCGATGATAACATAGATAGGCGGACTAAAAAGCCAGCTGACTGGCGCGGGCTCGCGAGAGAGGGCACGGGCGCGAGCTCGGGAGAGAGGGAGCACGGGCGCGGGCTCGGGAGAGAGCACAGGCGCGGGCACAGGCGAGGGCGCGGGCGCGGGCGCAGGCAAGGGCGCGGGCGCGTGCTTGCGAGAGAGAGGGCGCGGGTCGGGCTCGCAAGAGGGCGCGGGCGCGAGAGAGTGCTGGCGGGGCGCGGGGTCGGGAGTGAGAGGGCGCGGGCGCGGGGCTCGAGAGCGAGGCACGGGCTTGAGGTCGGGAGCGAGAGGGCGCGGGCGCGGGCTCGAGGTCGGGAGCAGAGTCCGGGCGCGAGCTCGGGAGCGAGAGGGCGCGGGCGCAGGCAAGGGCGCGGGCGCGAGGTCGGGGTCGGGACGATGGCGCGGGCGCAGGTCCGATCGGGAGGCGGCTGGTCCGATCGGGAGGCGTCTAGTCCGATCGGGAGGATTCGGACCGTCCAATCCCCAAGAGGATGGTCCGATTGGGGCAGCTTGCTTCCAACCGAAAGAAACTTGGGGACAAGGCTGGGTTTTTCATGCATGAAAGATGACATGAAGAGCATGCAGATGGAAAAACGGTTTTATGCACCAAACAACAAAAGTGGGCTGTTACAGCGCCCTGCCTCCCCTTATATACTGGGGGACAGGGGTACAAGGAAGGAGTCCCAGCTAGATATGGCCAAGGGATCTCCTCTTAGAGATACAATATACCCAACTAGGACTGTATTCCTTATCGTACAAGGCAAAGTCTACCGGGTGCTACTATATCTCTAATTACAAATCTCGGCCCATCATATGCTTGTGATGAGGTACCCGGGGCCCATGGCCTCCACACTAGGTGGCGAGGTGCTTCCTGAACCGCCGCACCAGGCCACTGGAGGCTAGGAGCCACTTTGGCTGGGACTACCAAGGCAAGGATGATCCCAGCCATGAATAGCCCAACATAGCCGACAAGAACAAGGTCACTGATACCCTGCTCGGCTTTTTCATCAATGGGGTAGTGGAGACTGAGGATGAAGAACGCGCCCCCACTCCCTACAGCCAGCCTCGGCCACAGGTAATCTTGAAAGATTGATATTGGATTGTTATCCTTCTGTGACGAATATTTGTGAATATCTGTCTTGGATTGTTCTGCAATGCATGATATATGTTGTTGAAACACTTGCAGGAATGTGTGGAATTTGATATTGACTCCCAAAATCGCCGGCCACCAAAACGAAGAAACAACCAGCCAGCCCTTTTGCTGCCCAACCCTGCCCCAATAGGGTTGGGAAGAAGCCAATTGAAGACCCAGGCAAGAAGAAGAAAATCATGCCAATTGCAGCACCAGGGAGCCTAAAGATCAAAGATCCTGTCAGTTTAGCTCCTAGGCTACCAAGCCCAAGACCGGTGTCTCCAAGCCCAAGGCTAGCACCGCCAATCCCAAGGCTAGCACCACCAAGCCCAAGGCCAGCACCGCCGAGTGCCTCGACACCCCAGTTGGCTTCGTCAGGAACATACCCGACTGGGGCCAAATCACCACCACCGATTGCCACGCCGACTGGCCCCACAGCCGGCAGCTCTCTACCGCCAAGTAGGCTATCAAGCCCCTCGCCGACATCTTCTAGAGCTCCCCTATGGAAGTTCAAGACTTCCAAAAGGTAAGCAATCTTCAATCTTCTAAGAACCTTGAATGATGTGGTAGTGTCTTGATATTTGACATATTATGCATGAAGCGAGTTGACATAGATAACAAGGGGACTATGCCACCAGCTCTTGCCACCGAGCCCATCCCAGCCGAGTGTTCACACCAAAATTTGGTACGGTTCGTTGTCATGTTCGGTTAAGGAAAGAGGCTCTATCAGCTGATGGAAGCTAATCCAGAAGAGCCCGAATTTGGAAAGGAATCGTGAAGACCACAGCATGGCAGTTAACTATTTTATCTATAAAATAGGTAGCTTTAATAATTTTTAGGAAAACCTGATCTCGTGTCCGATCAGGGCTTGTTAATTTTCCTTTTATAGTTAGGAAACTCCTGTTTCGTATCCGATTAGGACTGTATCAACTCGAGGTATAAATACGTATGCCCGGGGACCATGTAAACTATCTCACAGATCAATACAACTTTGGCACATCGCCACCCTTTTTGACGGGTTCTTGCTTCTCGAGCCGGGCTGTATTGGTTAGGTCCGAACTCCTGTGAGAGGGTAAGTCTCGTTACCCCGACTACCTTATCAGCTAGGACTTCCTCGGTTAGGTCCGATATTCTAGCTGATCTACGGTAGTCAGCTTACCACGGTGTATCTATTCTGTCTACGGCTACATCAGTTAAGTTTGATCTCTTAGGCCGAGTGGATATATCACATCATGCGTGCCTAGATTTATCAGCTTACTGGGTGTAATTTATCATCAGTTTGTGCTGCATCGGTTAGGTCCGACCTACTAAACTGCCTGCGATAAGTTATTCCTGCTAGGTTGATAGATTTTATGCAAGCGTCTTATTGGGATGTATAGCCGGTAAGTTATCTTTTAGTAGATAAAGCCGACTGCATTGTCTTGATTATTATTTTGATTATCTACACTATCATCGGCTTTCCAACCGATGCACATGTTCTATTGGTAGTCGGCTGATTTATTTATTTATATCGTTATCGGGTTCCTAGCCGATACACAAGTGCTGTCGGTTCTCTTTTTATATTATCGGTTTTCTAGCCGATATATAGGTACCATCGGCAATCAGCTGGAAGGAGTCTGTATTGGCTTGTTGGCCGATTGGATCAATGATCTAACTTTTCTCTATCTCCTTGTCAATTGTTGGGTCAAATTGACTGGAACGCCCACGAACCTCAAATTTAGGACCTGCATTGGAGCTAAGCAGATCTCCTAGGCCTTCGCGTGTCTAGTGCACCGAACTAGATCATCAACTCGTCATCAGCGCTGATCGGTGATTTTCAGTGTCAACACATTTTTGGCACGCCCAGTGGGACACAGAACTTCAACATGGCTGGAAAGGAGGTCAGCGCAAACAATGTGATCCCAGTCACAATGGAAGACTTGACTGCAGAACAAAGACAACAAGTGGAGCAGAACATTGCTGAATTTCAGAAGCTTTGTCTAGAATCCTTCGGTATGACAGATCAAGGGCTGATTCAGAAGTCACAATTACCCAAAACTTGTTCTAGTTGGCGAATCGAGCCATACATCGCCTGCAAGTTCACAGAAGCCACTTCAAGAGATGATTAATGAAGCAGTTCACCATGCATTGATCAATCAATCTGGGATATTGGTGAACACATTACAGAGCTTGATCATGAAGGCGGTGGAGCCGATTCAATTGGCTGGGGGGCAACAAGATGGAATTCCTCAAGGATATCGTCAAACTGCATACTATGGGGGGCATCGACAGAGTCATCCAGGAGCTGTCCCTGAGTACAATTATCAGAGAGAATATTAGAAGCAGAATCGGCTACCAATTCCACCTCTGCGTTATCACTTCGAAGATCCAAGGGAAGAAGATTGGACAACAAGAATCACAGAGGTGGTGAGAGAAAAAATCGGCCTAAAACCAAAGGAGGAAATATTTATGTATCGGCATCCATATCCGGATTGGTTTGATATAGTTCCATTGCCGCGCCGATACAGAGTACCAGACTTCTCCAAATTCTTAGGGCAAGATGATGTATCTATAGTGGAGCATGTCAGCCGATTTTTGGCTCAGTGTGGGGAGGCATCGGCTGAAGAAGCTTTGAGAGTTAGATTTTTCCCGCTATCATTGACCGGATCGGCCTTCACATGGTTTTCTTCGTTACCACCAAATTCAGTTTGGGGTTGGGCCAATTTGGAAAAGCAATTCCACAAATATTTCTTTACTGGGATTCAGGAGATGAGTTTAACAGATTTAACATCGGTAATACAGAAGCCGGATGAATTAGTCGCAGAATATATCCAGCGTTTTCATGATGTTAGAAGCCGATGTTATAGTTTAAGTCTAGATGATGCACAGCTGGCTGAGTTAGCATTCCAATGTTTGTTCACTCTGATCAAGGAAAGATTTTCATCACAAGACTTTGAGAGCCTAGCACACCTAGTACAGAAGGTATCGGCTCATGAAAGCCGATTTCAAGAGGCCATGGAGGAATTGCTGAAGCCCAAACAAAAGAATTTTGAAGTTCGATAACAAACTCCGAAATTGGGGGGCATGTGTTAACACCAAAATTTGGTACGGTTCGTTATCATGTTCGGTTAAGGAAAGAGGCTATATCAGCCGATGGAAGCTAATCCAGACGAGCCCGAATTTGGAAAGGAATCGTGAAGACCACAGCATGGCAGTTAACTATTTTATCTATAAAATAGGTAGCTTTAATAATTTTTAGGAAAACCTAATCTCGTGTCTGATCAGGGCTTGTTAATTTTCCTTTTATAGTTAGGAAACTCCTGTTTCGTATCCGATCATGACTGTATTAACTCGGGGTATAAATACGTATGCCCGGGGACCATGTAAACTATCTCACAGATCAATACAACTTCGGCGCATCGCCACCCTTTTTGACGGGTTCTTGCTTCTCGAGCCGGGCTGCATAGGTTAGGTCCGAACTCCTGCGAGAGGGTAAGTCTCGTTACCCCGACTACCTTATCGGCTAGGACTTCCTCGGTTAGGTCCGATATTCTAGCTGATCTACGGTAGTCAGCTTACCACGGTGTATCTATTCTGTCTACGGCTGCATCAGTTAAGTTTGATCTCTTAGGCCGAGTGGATATATCACATCACGCGTGCGTAGATTTATCAGCTTACTGGGTGTAATTTATCATCAGTTTGTGCTGCATCGGTTAGGTCTGACCTACTAAACTGCCTGCGATAAGTTATTCCTGCTAGGTTGATAGATTTTATGCAAGCGTCTTATCGGGATGTATAGCCGGTAAGTTATCTTTTACTAGATAAAGCCGACTGCATTGTCTTGATTATTATTTTGATTATCTACACTATCATCGGCTTTCCAACCGATGCATATGTTCTATTGGTAGTCGGCTGATTTATTTATTTATATCGTTATCAGGTTCCTAGCCGATACACAAGTACTGTCGGTTCTCTTTTTATATTATCGGTTTTCTAACCGATATATAGGTACCATCGGCAATCGGCTGGAAGGAGTCTGTATCGGCTTGTTGGCCGATTGGATCAATGATCTAATTTTTCTCTATCTCCCTGTCAATTGCTGGGTCAAATTGACTGGCACGCTCACGAACCTCAAATTTAGGACCTGCACTGGAGCTAAGCAGATCTCCTAGGCCTTCGCGTGTCTAGTACACCGAACCAGATCATCAACTCGTCTTCAGCGCTGATCGGTGATTTTTGGTGTCAACACCGAGGTAGAACTAGTAATGTTATTTGCCGAGCCCGAGGCTGCCCCAGCTGCTGAAGCTGAAGCAGTCCTGACTGCAGAGTTACCAGTGCCGGCCAAACAGGGAGTAGATGCTAAAACTGTTGCCCCAGCCCCTGAGCAGATCACTGAAGATCCTACAGCTGCTGAACTCAGGGCTCGGACCCCATCGCCGTCAATATCATCGTCTTATGATGAAGGAGATCTCCCTAGGCTCGAAGCCCCACCGTGCAACTTCCCAAGGACTTTTTATTGGGTCACCCTCGAGGGAGTTGCAGAGAGCTATGAGCACGACGAGGAAGCAGCATTGAGGGAGCACAGAAATCTCATACATGCAGCAATCGCTGCGTCCAAGGGAGTCTAGGTATGTAGCGAATCTTGCCATACTGGGTTCTTGACAGTTTTCATTGAATAAGGTCCTGACCGAGCTCGCCCCCCAGCTCCAACAACTGCGCTAGCTCCAGGTAGCCAAGGACGACCTAGAGCGGACTAGCCAAGAGAGGGAAACATGGCTGAGGGGATCGGTAGCCAAGCTCAGGGATGAAAACTGGGCCCAAGCTAAAAAGATTAGAAGTAAATCTTCTATGTTGTTCTCCTGAGTGAATCCCAAGTAGTATTTCCCCCGCGTTGTTGATTCCCCACTGCCCTGTTGAGTTTTGATTGCAATCTTGAGTTCTTGACTGTTTTGATTTGCAGCCCTTGAAGCCAAGTTAAAAGACCAGGCAAAGGAGAGGGAAAAACAAGATGAAAAGCTGAAGGAAGTGGAGAAGGCCAAAGCCAAGGTGGAGGCCAACTATGCTAGTAAGTCTCTCGCTTGACAATGATCTTGGCTCGACTGTTTGTTGCTCCGACTATGTGTCTCGGCTAACAAATGTTCTTGTTGATGCGTCTGAACAGCTTCAAAAGCCAACGCCCAGATTCAATTTGGCGCCTTCGCGGAGGAAATCAAGACGATCAAGGAGTCATGGGAAATCCTCGTTGGATCCATGAAAAGGCTCCTAGACATCATGCAACCTCACTATCCCGGGACCAGCTCCAGTACTGTCACCCAGGTGAAGGAACGCCTAAGCAAAGCCTCGAGTATCTTGAAGAAGTACTCGGATGAGCGTGTAGCTATCGGTGTCGCCCAAGCTCTTGCCATGACCAAATCGATCTACACTAGGGTAGACATCGAGGCCGCTGGTGAGGGTTTTGCCGAGGGGAAAACTCCTGAAGAGGCGCTAGAGCTGATCAGCCAGGTGAGGCCGACCGCAGAGGCAATAGCCAAGGACCTGGGCATGTAAAAACAGAATGATTATGTAGTCGGTGACTATTGATGAGCATATATAACTTTTGCAAAGGCTTGTATAAATATCTTGTAAAATGCTACCGAGTACATGCTTATTCTGAGTCGTCATTAGTTTTACCCGACTATGTAGTCTGTGCCAAGTAGATCGGGTGGAACTTAAGAAAAAAGTTCACTTCTGAGAGCTATACTCAGGCAAACTTAGCATGATAGTTGTAGAACTTCATAACATAGATAAAACAAGCTCGGATTTTATTAACAAGGCGTATAATACATGCAGCCCCGACTCACTACTCGGTTGGGACAAGCAATGTAGTGAGTCAGAGAAAAAACTTTATACATATGTATAGAGGAAATACAAGACTCAGGTATAGAAAGGACATAGCTGTTCTATATTCCATGAGTTGCTGACTAGGGAACCATCTTCAGTCATTAGTTGGTAGGGACTCGGACGTGTTACCACAGCGATAATGAATGGCCCTTCTCATAAAGGGGATAGTTTATGCCTGTCTTTGGTGGTTTGTATTTTTCTTAAGACAAGATCTCCCACCAAAAAGGTGCAGCCACGAACATTCCGATTGTGATAACGACATAGGCCTTGAAGATATCTTGCCGACTAGATAGTTGCGATGTCCTTTGCTTCCTCTAACTGATCAAGTTCAACCAGTCGGTCTTTGTTTGATTTGTCTTCTGAGTAGGCCCGAACTCGCAGAGAGCCGAACTCCAACTTGGTTGGTAACATAGCCTCAGTACCATAGACTAGGAAGAAAGGGGATTGCCCTGTTACCCAACTAACCGTGGTTCTTAGAGACCAGAGAACAGATGGGAGTTCTTGTACCCATTGCCCTGCATATGGTTGTAGTCAGTCGACCTGCCCATTACTCTGTGGGTGTGCCACAGAGGCATAACAGATCTCGATGCCGTAGTCATCACAGAAATTTTAAAACACGCCGCTAGTGAACTGAGTACCATTGTCCATTATGATGCGGTTAGGAACTCCAAATCGGTATAAAATACTCATGATAAAGTCCTTTGCTCGTGTCGCTGCTATAGTAGCAACTGGTTTTGCCTCAATCCACTTAGTGAATTTGTCCACTGCGACGAACAAGTGTGTGCACCCTCCTGATGCTTTTTTGAATGGCCTGACCATGTCAAGCCTCCAAATTGCAAAGGGCCAAGAGATTGGAATTGTTTGAAGTTCTTGAGCTGGAAGATGTGTCTGCCTTGCATAGAATTGGCATCCCTCACATGTGCGAACTATGTCTTTAGCATCTGTTACTACAGTCGGCCAGAAGAAACCCTGTCTATAAGCCTTTCCGACTAACGTCCTGGATGCACCGTGGTTGCCAGAAATGCCCGAGTGGATTGACTGCAAATCTGCTTGCCCTCCTCAGGTATGACGCAGCACATGAGAACTCCGGATGGACGGTAAAGGTCTTCTCCGACTACAAGAAAATATTTGCTTCGATGTTTAATCCGCTTGGATTCACTATGATCTTTTGGGAGTTCATCGTCCAAGAGGAATTTGAAAATTGGAGTCCGCCCGTCTTGAGAGATGATTAGCACTTCATTTGTTGCTGGGGTAGGTTCAGCCCCCGACTATTCAAGCACTGGTTTCTTCTTAACGGTTGGCTCTAGTAGTTGCTCGACAAAAATCCCAGTCGAGACCACTTCTCATTTGGACCCCATATTGGCCAATTCGTCTGCAGCTTTGTTGTATTGTCACATTACATGAGTTATCTCCAGCCCATCGAACTTTTTTCTAGCTTTCGTACTCCTCACAGTATGCTGTCATATTATCATCGAGACATGTCCAGTCTTTTATGACTTGGTTGACCACGAGTTGAGAATCCCTGCATACGACTAGTCGGCAGATCCTAAGTGATATGGCAATGTGGAGCCCATGGATAAGTGCCTCGTACTCGGCAACATTGTGGGAAGCCAGAAAGTGAATTTGGAGGATGTATTTTAGTTTTTCACTAGTGGGTGATGTCAGCACAACGCTAGCCCTTGCACCGCCAATTTGTAGAGAACTATCGAAGTACATTGTCCAGTACTCTAGCTTGTTCGTGTTTGTAGTCGTCTGGACTTCTGTCCACTCGGCCACGAAGTTGGCTAGAGCTTGAGGCTTGATTGCTGTCCGTGGCTAAAAGATGATGTCAAACACCATCAACTCGAGCGCCCATTTAGCGATTCTGCCAGTGGCCTCACGGTTGTGTAGGATGTCCCTGAGTGGATATGATGTGACAACAATTATTTGATGCGACTAAAAATAGTGCACCAACTTTCGGACGGTGATGAGTAGGCCATATATCAGCTTCTGGACTTGAGGATATCTCATCTTGGAGTCGGCAAGGACCTCGCTGATGAAGTAGACTGGCCTTTGTATTTTCTGTATATGCCTTGGCTCTGCTCGGTCGACTGCCAGCACCATGCTAACTACCTGATTGGTTGCCGCCAGATATAACATTAGTGGTTTCTAGGGCATGGTGATGCCAACACTGGTGGTGATGTAAGAAATTTTTTGAAGTCTTCGAAGACTTGCTGGGCTTCGGGTGTCCAGTGAAAATTGTCTGCTTTCTTCAATAGTTTGAAAAAGGGCATGCCTCGTTCACCAAGTCGGGAGATGAATCGGCTGAGTGCCGCCATGTAGCCTGTTAGCTTTTGGACGTCCTTCTGGCTAGTTGGGGGTGCCATGTTAATGATAGCATTGATTTTCTTTGGATTGGCCTCGATGCCTCAGTGTGATACGATGAAGCCGAGTAGCTTTCTGGACAGTACACCGAAGGCGCACTTATCCGAATTCAACTTCATCTTGAATCTCCGAAGGCTTCAAAAAGTTTCTTCCAAGTCGGCGATGAGGTCTTCCTTTGATTTTGTCTTGATTACAACGTCATTGACATATGCCTCCACGTTGCGCCCGAGTTGAGTGTGTAAACACCGCTGAATTGCTTGTTGATATGTTGCTCTAGTGTTTTTCAACCCGAACGGCATAGTGACATAGCAGTATGCTCCAAACGGCGTAATGAAAGAAGTCTTTAGGCAATTCTCCTCCTTCAAGCTGATTTGGTGATATCCCGAGTAACAGTCGAGAAAGTTGAGAAGTTCATACCCCGCAGTTGAATCCACCACCTAGTCTATTCTGGGTAGACCAAATGGGTCTTTGGGGCACGCCTTGTTTAAGTCGGTGTAGTCGACACACATGCGCCATTTACTGTTCTTCTTCTGGACCAAGACTGGGTTTGCCAGCCAATCTAGGTGGTAGACCTCTTTGATGAACCTGGCTACAAGGAGGTTGGTTATCTCCTCCCGAATAGCATCTTTGCGGTCCTGTGTGAAGCGCCGTAGTTGTGGTTTGACTGGTTTGGCGTCTGACTTGACGTTGAGGGAATGCTTGATCACCTTCCTTGGTACACCAGGCATGTCGGAAGGTTTCCAAGCAAATATATCCCTGTTCGCCCAGAGGAAGGTGACGAGCTCGTTTTTCTATTTGGGGTCGAGTCCGGTCTCGACAAGAGCAGTTTTGGAGGGGTCGGAAGGGTCTAGGGGGATCTTTTTGTTCCAGAGTCCGCTGAAATTCCCGACTTGGCTACTTTTTTGCCAAAACTTGATTGTCCTCGCTTGCTGTTGTAGAGGCTAGTCAGATGTTGTTGCACCCGACCGCTGCTTCTTGAGATTGGGCTAGCTCACAGCTCTCCTTGTCGCAGGTGAAGGCTTGCTTGACATCACTATGAAGAGAAAGCACTCCAGCTGGTGCTGGCATCTTGAGTATCATGTATGTATAGTGCGGCACTGCCATGAATTGGGCTAGTGCTGGCCATCTGAGTATTGCGTGATATGCGGTCTCGAAGTTGGCAACCTCGAAGTAGATATTCTCGGTGCGGAAATTATCTCACGTGCCAAAAGTAACTAGCAGAGTTATCTATCCGAGTGGAGTAGAAGACAGGCCGGGGATTACCTCGTGGAAGGGTGCTATACTCAGCCGTAGCTCGGACCAAGGTCATCTTGGCGAGCAAAATATTGAGAGTGCTTCCTCCATCAATGAGAACCTTCTTCAGCTTGAAGTTTCTGATGACCGGGTCTAGAACAAGTGGGTAGCGTCCTGGATGTGCCACCCGGTTAGGGTGATCCGTGCGGTCAAACATGATTGGCACTTCGGACCAACGTAATTATTGGGGGGCGTCGGTGGAGACCAAGTTTACTTCTCGCGCGGTCAGTTTTTGTTTGTGCTTGGACTCATATGCTGACGGTCATCCAAATATGCGGTTGAGCTCAGCTTGGGGGATCTTGGTAATTGCCGGTTGGGCCTAAGTCTGGCTTGTCCTTGTCTTTTCGTTTGCCAGATGTAGATGTTTGCTCGGAAGCAAATTTCTTGAGCATGAAGCAGTTTTTAGCCACATGCTTCCCCTTTGGATGGAAGGGGCATGGCTCGTTCATGACCTTCTGACAATCATCCGTCTTAGGGAGTCATGGTCGGGTGCGGTTGACGGTGGCCACGATGTCTTCTAACTTGCGCCTTAGAGGGGGCCACATCATCCGTGTCCCGTTGCTCCTTCTATCATGGCTCCTTTTTGTCATCAAGTGCTTTGGTGACCGCATCAGCTGAGTCAGCATATTTATTGGCCATGTCAAAGAGAGCTCTGACGGATACAGGCGGCTTCCGAGTAAACTTGTCGATGAACAGGGTGTCTCTGACTCCCTTGCGGAAGGCTACAATGACTACCTTGTCCTTGATTTTGGGGATTGAGTTCCTCTTCTCAGAAAAGCGCTTTATGAAATCCCTGGGAGATTCATTCTTCTCCTAGTGCCACTGGTATAGGTCGTAGTCAAAAGCTGGCCTTTGGTATGTTCCTTGGAAGTTGTCCACGAAATGCTTGCGGAGTTCCCCCTAGGAGCCTATAGACCCTCTGGGAAGCCCCGTTAACCATGTTTGTGCTGAGTCAGCTAGCGCAACAGGGAGATAATTTGCCATAGCCTTGTGGTCACCTCCAGCTGCTCGGATCGCCAAGGTGTACACCGTCAACCAGGATTCTGGGTTGGTCTTGGCATCGTACTTCTCTATGCCAATTTGTTTGAAGTCTGTGGGCCAGTCGACTTGCTGTAGTTTGGCGCGAGAGGGCGAGGACTCCTTTGTCCGAGTGAGGGCTCTGGTTCCCACTGCGTTGGTGAAACCACTCGTGGTAGAGAATGAAGCGATCATGTTCATCTTCAAGTCGGCGATGTTCATCCTCCTCGCGTTCTCGGCGTTGGGCATTGATGTCATGGTGAAGGTCGCATAGTAGTTGCTCTCGGGCATCGTGGTTATCCTAGTGGCCGTTACGCTAGTACCGCCATCGATCATCATTATGCCCTGGTGATGCACGGTTGGATTCCTAGCGGCGTTGATTGGTACTCGCTGCTTGGCGCTGTGCAACGGTTGACGAAGTTGTGGCATCTAAAGTTGTCTTACCCAAGGGGACGAGGATATCTCCATATTGCTAACGCTGTTGACAGGCTGCAGCCGTTATCATAGCCTTGATCCTTGCGATAGTTAGGGTTGCATGGTGATCAGGTCCCAGCTGCAGGGTGTCGAGGAGTGTAGCAGTGTCCACGACATTCTGCTGAGGTGTTACAAAGATGTCATGGTCACCCACCCTGGTTTGGAGGATCTCCTGTTGCACCGTTCGGCCGGTCTTGTGTAGGTTGTCGTTGCGAGCATCGCGCTTGGCCTACAGGCATCGATTTTCTTCCTCTTGTTGCTCACACAGTCGACGGGCATCCTCTTTCTGCTGGTCATGTAGTCGGTGCGTATCTTGTGTTGGAGTTGATCCTCTCCCTGAGCTGCTGCCCAACTGTGGAGGCCATGGGCCCTGGGTACCTTATCACAAGCATATGGGCCACTCGGATAGAGGATGGGCCTAGCCTTGTAATTAGAGATATGATAGAACCCGGTAGACTTTGCCTTGTACGATAAGGTATATATAGTCCTAGTCGGGTAGGTTATATCTCTAAGAGGAGATCCCTTAGCTGTAATCTGGCTGGGACTCCTACCTTGTACCCCTGTCCCCCAGTATATAAGGGGAGGCAGGGCACCCCCTAAGGGCATGACATACGAGTTCACCAGAACCACCACCATAATTCCTCAAAGGAATACACCACAACTGGACGTAGGGTTACTTGGGATATCACCAAATTAGATTGAAGGAAGAGGACAGCCTGAAGACTTCTTGTATCACGCCGTTTGGAGCATACTGCTACATCACTTTGCCGTTTGGGTTGAAAAACACTGGAGCAACATATCAACAAGCAATTTAGGGGTGGCTACACACTCAACTCTGGTGCAATGTGGAGGCATATGTCAACGACGTGGTAATCAAGACAAAATCCTGGGAAGACCTCATCGCTGACTTGTAAAAAACTTTTCAAAATCTTCGAAGGTTCAAGATGAAGTTGAATCCAGAGAAGTGCACTTTCGGTGTACCGTCCAGAAAGCTAATTGGCTTCATCGTATTGCATCGTGGCATCAAGGCCAATCCAGAGAAAATCTCCTGACTAGCCAGAAGGACGTCCAAAAGTTGACAGGATGCATGGCGGCACTCAGCCGATTCATCTCCTGACTTAGTGAAAGGGGCATGCCCTTCTTCAAACTACAGAAGAAAGCGGACAATTTTCAATGGACACCCGAAGCCCAACAAGCCTTGGAAGACTTCAAAAAATTTCTCACATCACCACCAGTGTTGGCGTCACCTATGCCCCAGGAACCGCTAATGTTATACTTGGCGGCAACCACTCAGGTAGTCAGCACGGTGCTAGTAGTCGAGAGATCTGAGCCAGGTCATATACAGAAAATTCAACGGCCAGTCTACTTCATCAGCGAGGTCCTAGCTGACTCCAAGATGAGGTATCCTCAAGTCCAGAAGCTGTTGTATGGCCTACTCATCACTATCCAGAAATTGGTGCACTATTTTCAGTCGCATCAAGTCACCGTTGTCACATCATATCCACTCGGTGATGTCCTACACAATCGCGAGGCCACCGGCTGAATCGCTAAATGGGCACTTGAGTTAATGGCATTTGATATCATTTTTCAACCATGGATAGCAATCAAATCTCAAGCTCTAGCCAACTTTGTGGCCAAGTGGATAGAAGTTCAGACAACTACAAACACGGACAAGCTAGAGCACTAGACGATGTACTTCGACGGTTCTCTACGGATCGGCGGCGTGGGGGCTGGCGTTGTGTTGACGTCACCCATCGGCAAAAAACTCAAGTACGTCCTCCAGATCCACTTTCCGGCTTCCCACAATATCGCCGAGTACGAGGCACTTATCCACGGGCTCTGCATTGCTGTATCACTCGGCATCCATCGACTGGTTGTGCACAGGGATTCTCAACTCATGGTCAGCCAAATCATGAAAGACTGGACATGTCTCGACGATAATATGGCGGTGTATTGTCAGGAGGTCAGAAAGCTGGAAAACAAGTTCGATGGGCTGGAGATAACTCATGTATTACGACAATACAATGATGCTGTAGACAAATTGGCCAACATGGGATCCAAATGAGAAGTGGTCCCATCTGGGGTTTTTGTTGAACAACTACTGGAGCCATCAGTAAAGAAGAAACCAGTGCTTGCATAGCCGGGGGCTGAACCTACCCTGGCAACAAATGAAGTACTAATCGTCTCTCAAGATTGGCGGACTCTAGTTCTCAAATTCCTCTTGGACGACGAACTCCCAGAAGAACGCAGTGAAGCCGAAGGGATCAAGCGTCGAAGCAAATGTTTCATTGTTGTCGGACAAGACCTGTATCACAGAAGCACATCCGGGGTTCTTATGCGCTACGTCACACCCGAGGAGGGCAAGCATATTCTGCAATCAATCCACTCAGGTATCTATTGCAACCATGCCGCATCAAGGATGTTAGTTGGAAAGGCTTGCAGGCAGGGTTTTTTGTGGCCGACCGCAGTAACAGACGCAAAAGATATAGTTTGCACATGCAAAGAATTCCAATTCTGTGCAAGACCAACAAATCTTCCAGCTCAAGAACTTCAAACAATTCCAATCTCTTGGCCCTTTGCAGTATGGGGGCTCGACATGGT
Source organism: Oryza meyeriana var. granulata (assembly GCA_003991445.1). Lineage (NCBI taxonomy): Eukaryota > Viridiplantae > Streptophyta > Magnoliopsida > Poales > Poaceae > Oryza > Oryza meyeriana. The sequence goes on along the minus strand of RYFJ01000520.1, from coordinate 299,342 downwards.
CGGGCCGCTCAAAAAAGCGCCAGGAGGGTTCACACACTTGTTCATCGCAGTGGATAAATTCAAACAGTGGATTGAGGCAAAACCCGTTGCAACCATAACAGCGGTACAAGCAAAGGACTTCTTCATGAGTATTTTATACCGATCTGGGGTTCCTAACCAAATCATAATAGACAACAGTACTCAGTTCATGGGTGGCGTATTTCAAAATTTCTGTGACAATTTTGGCATCAAGATTTGTTATGCTTCTGTGGCACACCCACGAAGCAATGGGTAGGTTGAGCGTGCTAATGGCATGGTCTTACAAGGTATCAAGGCTAGGGTGTTCGACCGACTACAACCATATGCAGGGCGGTGGGTACAAGAACTCCCATCCGTTCTCTGGTCTCAAAGAACCACGGTTAGTTAGGCAACAGGGCAATCCCCTTTCTTCCTAGTCTATGGTGCTGAGGCTATGTTACCAACCGAGTTGGAGTTTAGCTCTTCACGAGTTTGGGCCCACCCAGAAGATAACTCAAACAAAACCCGATTGGTCGAACTCGATCAGTTGGAAGAAGCGAGGGATATCACAACTATCCAGTTGGCAAGGTATCTTCAAGGCTTGCATCGTTATCATAGTAGAAATGTCCGTGGCCACCCCTTTTTGGTGGGAGATCTCGTTTTGAGAAAAATACAAACCACCAAAGACAGGCATAAACTATCCCCCCTATGGGAAGGGCCGTTCATTATCTCTGAGGTGACACATCCGGGCGCCTACCAACTAAAGACTGAAGATGGTGCCCTCATCGGCAACTCATGGAATATAGAATAGCTACGTCCTTTCTATACCTGAGTTTTGTATTCAATATATATGTACAAAGTCTTTTCTCTGACTCACTACATCACTTGTTTCAACCGAGTAGTGAGTTGGGAGCTGCTTGTATTATTGTAGGAGTACGCGTAGGCTACGATAGCAGAAAACAAAATTTTCTACTGCGCACACCAGGACATCATGCGAGAAAGGGATCATGGATCGTTACCACTAGACGCGCAGTGCAGCGGAAGAAGGGTTGGAGAAGCCAGTCCAACCACGCGCGCGTCGAGGTAGTAGTGGAAGTAGTCGATCTCGGCCGATCAACACCGCAACGAGCAGCGCCTCTACCGGTATCCACACGTCCGGGGCTGGAGCGCCGATTGCGAGTGTACTAGCACTCGTGAGCGGCTAGGGTTTGGCTTGGAAGGTGGCGGCTAGGGTTTAGCCCGAGGTCTATCAAAAACGTACGTACCCTCAGCCCCTCGCCTCCCTATATATAGACCTCCTCACTTGGACCTCATGGACCGAGGCGCAGTAAGAGTCCACTCGGATCTCTATCCGAATCAAGCCCATATTCGAATCACATTCGAATAAGTGTTCCAGCCCGTTAAGTGTGCGACCCTGTAGATTCACGTATATTTTGTCACGACTCGGAAATGCCTTTCTGGTCACCCTGTTAATAGCGGCCTCTAGCAAGGCATAGTATCCCCAAAATATACGTAAAGATGATATTGGCTGAACCTATAATGTCCTCATGTACAAATCCCTTTGCTTCACGATATCGATTGAGCTCAAGGCGAGACTTGTGTCATCCTCTTAATAGCTCAATCACTCTCTCGATCCTGTGATGGATTACAAACTTGTGATTGACACCTCAATCACCCTAGCATGGCCATGCACTTCCATAATCCATTACATCGAGGGGCCCAGAGATATCGCTCCCGTAAGGAGGGGCAAATTCTATCTGATCATTCATATCCCACTACATGTTTCATAGCAAACCCGAAGACTACTTTAATGACTACCCAGTTATGGAGTAGTGTTTAGTAGTCCCAAAATAAGCTACTACGTATGTTGGGAACCATGATGATCTCAAGTCTAAGGACTCTATATAAACACTACTTGAGACTAACTGTTGACATATGAAATCTCTGCAGTATCTTATGGCGGGTCTATCCAACATATGTTCACTAACATATGTCCATATTATCGATTTGGTATCTCCATACCATGATTCATGAGACATGATCATCAATCAATAAATATGCTGATGTTAGAATCATATTTGTTCCTCATATGATATATGATCAGGGATCATTTAGAAATAGCAATATTTGACATTAAGAGTCTCATGAATAAGTCACGTACTCATTGATCAACAATGATAATGTCTATTTCAAGGAACAAATCAATACATTATAAACATAGCATGTGATATATATAACATCTCCATGTTGCCTCTAGGGCATATCACTAACAATTATGTGCCCTGTTAATAAAATACAAGCTTGTTTTGTTTTAGTTGTGAAGTTTTACAAAGATTATGCTATGTTTGCCCGAGTATAGCTCTTAGCAGTGAACTTTTTTCTTAAGTTCCTATCGATCTACTCGGCGCAGACTACATAGTCGGGTGATACTAATGACAACTAAGAATAAACAAGTTCTCGGCAACATTTTACAAGATATATACATGCTTTCACCAAAAGGTATATATACATCAATCGCATAATCGCTTGTTTTCTACATACCCAGGTCTTTTGTGATCGCTTCTGTAGTTGGCCTCACCTGGCTGATCAACTCCAGTGCTTCCTTGGGTGTTGTCTCTTCGGCAAAACCCTCACCAATGGCCTCGATATCTACCCTAGGGTGGATCGACTTGGTCATAGCAAGGGTTTGGGCAACACCGACAGCGACACGCTCATCCGAGTACTTTTTCAAGATGCTCGAGGCTTTGCTAAGGAGTGCCTGCACCTAGGAGACTATACTGGAGCTAGTCCCAGCATGGTGAGGCTCCATAATGTCAAGGAGCCCTTTCACGGATTCAACAAGAATTTCCCGTGACTCCTTGACAACCTTGATATCCTCTGCAAAGGTGCTAAATTGGGTCTGGGCATTGGCTTTCGAAGCTGTTTAGATTCATCGACAAGTATACTTGTTAGCCATAAAAAGGCAGTCAGAGTAACAAGAAGATGGGTTAAGGTTATTGTCAGGGAGGAGGCTTACTCGCTTAGTTGGCCTCCATTTTGGCTTTGGCCTTCTCCAGTTCGGCTTTGGCCTTTTCAGCTTCCTTCAGTTTAATCTCTTGTTGTTTCTTCTCCTCTACTTGGGTTTTCAACTCGGCTTCGGGAGCTGCAAATCAGAATAGTCAAGAACTTGAGATTGCAGTCAGAACTCAACAAGGCAGTCGGGAATCAACAAAGCTAGAGAGATATACTTGGGATTTAGTTGGGAGGATAATATAGAAGACTTACTTCTGATCTTCTCGGCTAGAGCCCACTTTTCATCCCTAAGCTGATCCACTGCTCCTCTTAACCAAATTTCCTTCTCCTGGCTAGCTCGCTTCAAGTCGTCCTTGGCGGCCTGGAGCTGGTTCAATTGTTGAAGATGAGGGGCGAGCTAGGTCAAGACCTTGTTCACTTTCTCCAAGCGGTCGACAATCTTCTGCTCAGAGCAAAATAGAGCGAGACAGAGCAAAACAGAGTCAAATGGTGGAGTACCAGATTAAGGAGAACCATCGAGAACTCAACATAGCAAGATTTGCTACACACCTGAACTCCCCTAGATGCGGCGATTGCAGCACGAAGAACTTCACGCTCCCTTGCCGTGGCTTGTTCATCATGCTCGTAACTCTCTGTGACTCCCTCAGGGATACCCAATGGAACGTTCTCGGGAAGTCATGATGAGGGGCTTGGAGTCGGGGGAAGTCCACTTCATCTGAAGACGACGACGATATAAGGGGCAATGGGGTCTTGGCCCTGGACTCAGTGGCTGCTGGGGTTTCAGCGATTTGCTCAGGGGCTGGAGCAGCAGCTTCAGTACTCCCCCCTTGGTCAGCTGGCACTATTGGTCCTGCTGCCAGGACTATTTCATCCTCCATAGCTGAGGCAGTCTCTAGCTTGGCAGATGAACTTTCTAGCGCTGGCTCGGCTAGGGATGGCAAGGTAACAGGAGCAGTTGGCGTGGTCCCCTTGGGATCAATGTTGACTCGCTTCCTGCACAATAAGTCAAGTATCAAGATACTATCACGTTATTCAAAACTCTTGGAAGATTGAAGATCGCTTACCTCTTGGAAATCTTGAACCTCCATGAGGGAGCTCTAGAGGATATTGGTGGTGGAGAGTTGTTGGCTGTTGGGTCAGTCGGTGGTGGAGCTTTGCCTCCAGTCGGCCCTATTTCTAGCGCAGCTGACTGGGGCGTCAAGCTACTCGGCGGCGCCGTCCTTGGGCTTAGTGTTGTTAATCTTGTAATAGGCAGCGTCAGCCTTGAGCTCGATGTTGCTGGCCTTGGACTTGGAGGGGAAGGCCTCAGGCTTGGCAGCCTAAGGGCTAGACTGGCGGGGCCTTTAATTCTTAGACTCCCCGGCGCTGTGCTCGGCTTGCTTGTTCTCTTCTTGCTCGGATCCTCAATGGGTTTCTTCCCAACTCTCTTAGAGCTAGGCTAAGCAGCAGAAGGACTGGCCGGCCTCTTCTTCATTTTGGTGGCTGACAAGGTTTGGGAGTCATTGTCAAATTCCTCACAATCCTACAAATGTTTCAACAGCATACGTCATACATTGGAGGATGATTCCAGACAAATATCCCTAGATATTCATCACCAATGAATAGCAATACCCAATCAGTTTTTCAAGATTACCTGTGGACGAGGCCTTTTCTGGCTGTAAGCTGCAGTGGCGCGCTTAGCGTCTTCAGTTTCCACAACCCCGTTAACAAAAAAGACGAGCAAAGTGTCGGCCACCTTGTTCGAATAAGTCAAATCCGGGTATTCTCGGCTAGGATCATTCTTTCCCTGGTAATCCCAGTCGAAATGCCTTCTCAGCTTCGGTGGCCTAGTGCTGCGGTTCAGGAAACACCTCGCCACCCAAGGACCAGTTAATATCTTCTAGAGCCCCCTCGTGGAGGTTCAATATTTCCAAGAGGTAAGCGATCTTCAATCTTCCAAGAGTCTTGAATGATGTGATAGTATCTTGACACTTGACTTATTGTGCAGGAAGCGAGTCAACATTGATCCCAAGGGGACCACGCCAGCTGCTCCTGTTACCGAGTCGTCTCCAGTCGAGCCAGCGCCAACATGTTCGTCCATTGAGCCAAAAGCTGCCCCAGCTGTAGAGGTTGAAGCAGTCCTGACAGTAGGACCAATAGTGCCGGCTGACCAAGGGGGAGTGCTGAAGCTACTGCCCTAGCCCTCAAGCAAGTCATTGAAGCCCCAGCAGAGGAAATTAATTAAATAAGTAAAATGCGAAATAATAAATTATCTTGGCTGAGAATATTTTTCCTTTATTCTCCTGGCCAAAATACACTAACAGGATTTTTATGGAAATTTTTAGAGCACTGGAAGCAATGTTAATAAATCAAAACAAATTATCGGAATTAAAATCCTTCTGGAAATTCTCTTTTTCCTTTCTCTTTCCTTCCTTTTTTCTTTTCCTTTTTCTTTCTTTCCGCAGGGCCGTAGCCCAGTTCTGTGTCTCAGCTTGCCACAGCTCGCGCACGTATGCCTCTCCCCGCTCCTCCTCACTGACTGGCCTGGCCCGTCTACCAGCCGCGTCGGCTCGCCTTGCCTACTGACATGTGGGGCCGGACAGACCCATCTTCAACCTCTGGCCGACTCAATCGGAGGGGATCGGCCTTCCTTGAGCATTCAATTTTTACCCATCCCCACTGCCCCGCGCCTCAGCCCTTGATTCAAACGCCGCTCTCCGTCCCTCTCGCCCACGACTGCGGTTGAATCACGCCCTCTAGCCGTCGTGGACGCCGCCCTCAACCCCGTGAAATTCAGCCAACTTGGCCACAAACTCCCGCAGCCAAGTATATATAGACCCTCCCCATGCTCTGCTCTCACTTTCCCTCAGTGCCCACATCTGCCGAGTACCCAAACCCCCTCCACGCCGAGCTCCCGAATCGCCGCCGCGCTCTGCCGTCTCTAGTCGCACGCCGCTGTTGCTACAGCCGTCGCTGACTATCGTGCTCACGCTCGCTAGCTTTGCCACACCCAGCTGTGTCCTATTCCGTAGTTGGCCGTCTCGGATTCCCGCTGGAACTCCATCCTCTCCATCATCCCCTTTCGGTAAGCCTCTCCCCCGGCAGTCAGCTGCGGATTTCCATCGACCCACTTGGTCTTTTTCCTCCTAACACATTCTACACCTTTGCTAGGTCCTCCCGAACCTCGTTCGCACCTCCGTCGTTGCTTTGAGCCACCAGAACGCCGCCGCCGTCGACATCCCAAACCTCGTTGCCACCAATCCTCTCTGGTTGCCGCCGTTCGCCGCACCTCGGTGAGCACTAGGCCGCATTCCTCACCTCATCCGCTGCTCACCGCTCTCGCCGGCTGGTCCAGCAGTGACCATCGGGCCGCCCTCACCATCGCCGGCTGCGCGCGCCGGCGGGGTTCATTGCCGACTTGGTCTAAGCCATCCGATCTATCTGGCAGATTGGGACCACTCATGTGCCTGTGCCGGGCGTTTATGGTGTGGCGAAGGTCGCGTTGTATTCACACTCGGAGGTCTTGATTGGGTCGGCGATCGTACTGGCGACGCCGCCGGTTGTCGTAGTTGGTATTGCCGAGCGTTGTTTGGCGGGACTCTTCGCGCTGCCGAGTGGAGCCGGCCGCCCGACGTCGCGCTGGAGAGCCCGTCCGATGGGTCGGTATGTGAGTGTTGCCTGACTGTTCTTGCTGCTGGCAGGCGGCAGCTGTAATCATCGCTTTGATCTTGGCGATAGTTGGTGTGGCCTGATGATCCGGCCCAAGCTGGAGCGTGTCCAGCAGAGTTGCGGTGGCCACAACGTTCTGTTGTGGCGTGACGAAGACGTCGTGGTCGCCGACTTTGGTTTGGAGGATCTGCTGCTGGGCGGCTCGCCCGGCCTATCGTAGCCCGTCATTGCGAGCTTGACGGTTGGCCTCCTCTTGTTGTTGTAGTCGACACGCCTCCTCTTGCTGCTCCTCTTGCAGTCGGCGCACCTCGGAAGGTGGCGTTGAAGCCATGAAGATCTCGCGGGGGAGGAGGAAGCTTGCCAAGGTGGAGTCCAAGTTGGTGCTCGAACCGCTATCCGACTTGGTGTCGGACTCTGAGTAGTTTATCGGAGTTAGGATGACTCCGACCTCTCTAGATCCAACCTGAAACGGTTCATGACCGTGTCCAAACTGAATCGCTGGAGGCCGGGTCTGCTGCGTGGGTTGTAGATGCACAGCGTCGCCGAATCCGTACGGGAGATTGACGATCTCTCCCCCTCTTGGCCTAACCCGCGCTGGCTCAAGGCCTAGCGCGAGTCGGACGCCGAAGGAGAGAGTTGTCCCGATGTTCGGCGATGTGAGGGACTGTCGTAGTAGATCGTCGAAGGAGATGGCGACGTCCCTGGGGCCGACTGGCGCAACGCCGACTGGCTCCTCGCCTAGCGAGATCGGATCTGCTTCAGCCAAGGAAAGATTGCCGAGTTGATCGGCGACGAAATCAAGACTCCCGAAGGTGATGGTGTCTCCATTGGAGAACTTGTAGCCCTCGACTCAGTTGATGCGATCCATCGAATCTATTGATGAAGAATTCGCCGGCCCCCTACCTGGCGTGCCAACTGTCGATGCTTTGCACCGGCAATAATATTATGGGGCTACTCGGCGACCTGGAATTCGGTGGATTGCAGAGGAACACGAGAGAATTATACTGGTTCAGGCCCTCAATGTGAGGTAATACCCTACGTCCAGTTGAGGTGTTATTCCTCTGAGGTGGTCTTGTGATCAATGATCTTCCGTGCCCTCATGGGGCGCCCTGCCTCCCATTATATACTAGGGGACAGGGGTACATGGTAAGGATCCCAGTCGGATACGACCAAGGGATTTCCTTCTTAGAGATAGAATCCTATCCGACTAAGGCTATGTTTCCTTATTATACAAGGCACAGCCTGCCGGGTGCTATCTTATCTCTAATTACATGGTCTGGCCCATCCTCTATCCGAGTGGCCCATGTACTGGTAATGAGGTACCCGGGGCCCATGGCCTCCACACCAACGCCGTCGATTCTCCGGTTTACTACGAAGTCGTTGCCGAATTTGCCAAGCCGGAGCAAGGAAAGTCACATCATTTCCTCAATCATTTTGTACCCATTTCTTGCAAACTATTTGTTTTAAATAAATAAACATGCATTATTTCATCAATTCATGTGGAAAGGGTGACCTATATACATGCAATTTTAATTGCTCTAAATTTATTCCACCTGTACACCTTTGTAGCTGGGTAATAATATGACTAGAGGTTATTGTTAGGATGCTTAGCCCTGCTTAGAAACCTTTAGCTCACCTGGGATTTAAATACTTTAATTTACATTTATGGTTCGACTCAATGTCGGAAAATGGAACTTTGGACATGTTGAGGTTAAATTACTAAAATTTGACTTGAATGGTGGCTATGGGTGCATGGTTTTGTTGGTCGCACCCATGGCAATTAAGGACCGGTTTGCGGGAACCCCTTGAGCAAATACTCATACTTTCCACAAGCCAGCGTGGGCAACGGTTGGTCTTGTAGCGTTTCTTCTCCCTCTCCTAGGCACCGTTGGTGAGAATGGGCGTGATGGAGTTGGGTCGGCCTAGGGTAGGGTTGATCGGCTTCCAAATCCATTGTGGCACAAGGGGGTAGCCTGGCTGATGTGGGGTGTTCTAGCAGCAGGTGCAACCTCAGCATGGTGTGGATGGTTAGGGAGAGGTTGCGTGAACGTGTCACAGCCTCTCACGGGCTGTCATGGGAACGTGTGTGGGGCTGTGTCTTGTGGGTACGGTTGTACACCTCTGAGCGGAGTAAATCTGTTTGAATAGCCGCGCCCGCGGATATGGGCAATTGGTCAAGACTTACTGTGATTAGTCTCACCCTTACTTACTTACTTAACTTGACTTAATGGAACTGGTATAGTTTAGGTGGATGGTTGGGCCTGGTTAACGTGATGTAACGTTAATTAGTGGAGGATTAATATTGTTCAATTAATCAACCTTTTACTGTTTGTGAACTACTCTTTGAAACTACTCTTACGCAAATAAACCTCTAGCCTATCTTTGTCTCCTGTGCATTGTGCATATTTGTGTTTGTGATTTGTTGAGTACTGTGGGTGGTACTCAGTCTTGCTCCTTTTCCCCTTCTCAGTGGTGGAGTACATGTCCGACGAGGATCAGCAAGAGGACTAGGTTGGCTCCGCTGTCAAGATGCCTGTGGAATGGAAGCCTTCGCTTGGCCAGTTGTATATAGTCTTTATTTGTTTTTACTGCTGCATTTATGTAAGACCATTTTATTCTATTTGTAAGACGCACTCTATATGGCAACTTGATATTGTGTACCCTGGCTTTCCTAGATAGGGATTTAATACATAGAAATGTTCAGAATTCTGGTATGGATTTCTGGGCGTTATATATGACCAAATCGATCTACCCTAGGGTAGATATCGAGGCATTGGTGAAGGTTTTGCCGAAGAAACAACACCTGAAGAAGCACTGGAGTTGATCAGCCAGGCGAGGCCAACTGCAGAGGCGATCACAAGAGACCTGGGTATGTAGAAAACAAGTGATTATGCAGTTGATGTATATATAACTTTTGGTGAAAGCATGTATATATCTTGTAAAATTTTGCCAAGTACTTGTTTATTCCTAGTTGTCATTAGCATCACCCAACTATGTAGTCTACGCCGAGTAGATCGATAGGAACTTAAGAAAAAAGTTCACTTCTAAATGCTATACTTGGGCAAACATAGCATAATCATTGTAAAACTTCACAACTAAAATAAAACAAGCTCGTATTTTATTAACAAGGCACATAATACATGCAGCCCCCAACTCACTACTCGGTTGAAACAAGTGATGTAGTGAGTCAGAGAAAAGACTTTGTATATATAAGGAATACAAAACTCAGGTATAAAAAGGACGTAGCTGTTCTATATTCCATGAGTTACTGACGAGGGCATCGTCTTCAGTCTTCAGTCAGTAGGCGCCTGGACATATCACCTCAGCGATAATGAATGGCCCTTCCCACAGTGGGGATAGTTTATGCCTATCTTTGGTAGTTTGTATTTTTCACAAGACGAGATCTCCCACCAAAAAGGCGTGGCCATGGACATGTCGGCTGTGGTAACAATGTAAGCCTTGAAGATACCATGCCGACTGGATAGTTGCGATATCCCTTGCTTCTTCCAACTGATCGAGTTCGACCAATCGGGTTTTGTTTGATTTGTCTTCTGAGTGGGCCCCAACTCGTGGAGAGCCGAAGTCCAACTCGGTTGGTAACATAGCCTCAGCACCATAGACTAGGAAGAAAGGGGATTGCCCTATTGCCCGACTAACCATGGTTCTTAGAGACCAGAGAATGGATGGGAGTTCATGTACCCACCGCCCTGCATATGGTTGTAGTCGGTCGAACACCCTAGCCTTGATACCTTGTAAGACCATGCCATTAGCATGCTCAACCTGCCCATTGCTTCGTGGGTGTGCCATAGAAGCATAACAGATCTTGATGCCAAAATTGTCACAGAAATCTTGAAATACGCCGCCCGTGAACTGAGTACCATTGTCCGTTATGATGCGGTTAGGAACCCCAAATCGGTATAAAATACTCATGATGAAGTCCTTTGCTCATGCCGCTGTTATGGTAGCAACAGGTTTTGCCTCAATCCACTTTGTGAATTTATCCATTGCGACGAACAACTGTGTGAACCCTCCTGGCGCTTTTTTGAGCGGCCCGACCATGTCAAGTCCCCAAACTGCAAAGGACCAAGAGAGTGGAATCGTTTGTAGTTCTTGAGCTAGAAGATTTGTTGATCTTGCATAGAATTGGCACCCTTCGCATGTGCGAACTATATCCTTAGCGTCTGTTACTGCAGTCGGCCAAAAAAGACCCTGCATGTAAGCCTTTTCGACTAACGTCCTAGATCCGGCGTGGTTGCCACAGATACCCGAGTGGATCGATTGCAGAATCTACTTGCCTTTCTCAGGTGTGACATAGCGCATGAGGACCCTGGATCTGCTTTTGCGGTACAGGTTTTGTCTGACTACAATGAAACATTTGCTTCGACACTTGATCCGTTTGGCTTCACTGTGTTCTTCTGGGAGTTCGTCGTCCAAGAGGAATTTGAGAACTGGAGTCCACCAATCTTGAGAGATGATTAGTACTTCATTTGTTGCCGGGGTAGGTTCAGCCCCCGACTATTCAAGCATTGGTTTTTTCTTGACTGATGGCTCCAGTAGTTGTTCAATGAAAATCCCAGTTGGGACCACTTCTTGTTTGGATCCCATATTGGCCAATTCGTCTGTGGCCTCATTGTATTGTCATAATACATGAGTTATTTCCAGCCCGTCAAACTTGTTTTCTAGCTTTCTGACCTCTTGACAATACGCCGCCATAGTGTCGTCGAGACACGTCCAGTCTTTCATGACTTGGCTAACCACGAGTTGAGAATCCCTGCGCACAACCAGTCGTCAGATGCCGATTGATATGGCGATGCGGAGCCCGTGGATATGTGCCTCGTACTCGGCAACATTGTGGGAAGCCAGAAAGTGAATCTGGAGAACATACTTAAGTTTTTCACTAGTGGGTGACGTCAATACAATGCCAGCCCCCGCGCCACCGATCCGTAAAGAACCGTCACAGTACATCGTCCAGTACTCTAGCTTGTCCGTGTTTATAGTCATCTGAACTTCTGTCCACTCGACCACAAAATCGGCTAGAGCTTGAGATTTGATTGCTATCCTTGGTTGGAAAATAATATCAAATGCCATTAACTCGAGTGCCCATTTAGTGATTCGGCCGGTGGCCTCGTGATTGTGTAGGACGTCCCCGAGTGGATATGACATGACAACGGTGACTTAATGCGACAGAAAATAGTGCACCAACTTTCGGACAGTGATGAGTAGGCCATATAATAGCTTCTGGACTTGAGGATACCTCATCTTGGAGTCGGCTAGGACCTCACTAACGAAGTAGACTGGCCATTGAATTTGCTGTATATGACCTGGCTTGGATCTCTCGACTACTAGCACCATGCTGATTATCTGAGTGGTTGCTACCAAGTGTAACATTAGTGGTTCCTGGGGCATAGGTGACACCAACACTAGTGGTGAGATAAGAAATTTTTTAAAGTCTTTGAAGGCTTGCTGGGCTTCGGATGTCCATTGAAAATTGTCCGCTTTCTTCAATAGTTTGAAGAAGGGCATGCCCCATTCACCAAGTTGGCAGATGAATTGGTTGAGTGCCACCATACATCTTGTCAACTTTTGGACATCCTTCTGGCTAGTTGGGGCTGCCATGTTTATGATAGTGTTGATTTTCTCTGGATTGGCCTCGATGCCTCGATGCGATACGATGAAGCCGAATAGCTTTCCGGATGGTACACCGAAAACACACTTTTCCGGATTCAACTTCATCTTGAACCTCCGAAGGCTTTGAAAAGTTTCTTCCAAATCAGCAATGAGGTGTGCCCTAGATTTAGTCTTGATTACCACGTTGTCGACATATGCCTCCACATTGCACCCGAGTTGAGTGTGTAGACACCGCTGAATTGCTCGTTGATACGTTGCTCCAGCGTTTTTCAACCCGAACAGCATAGTGATATAGCAGTATGCTCCGAACGGCATGGTAAAAGAAGTCTTCAGGTAGTCCTCCTCCTTCAAGCTGATTTGGTGATATCCCGAGTAACAGTCGAGAAAGCTAAGAAGTTCGCACCCCGTAGTTGAATCCACCACTTGATCTATTCTGGGTAGACCAAATGGATCTTTGGGGCATGCCTTGTTTAAGTCAGTGTAGTCAACGCACATGCACCATTTACCGTTCTTCTTCTAGACTAGCACTAGGTTTGCCAACCAATCCGGGTGGTAAACCTCTTTGATAAACCCGGCTGCAAGGAGCTTGGTTAGCTCCTCCCGAATAGCATCTTTGCAGTCCTATGCGAAGCGCTGTAGCCATTGCTTGACTGGTTTGGTGTCCGGCTTGATGTTGAGGGCATGCTCAATCACCTCCCTTGGTACACCAGGCATGTCGGAAGGTTTCCAAGCAAATATGTCCATATTCGCCTGGAGGAAGGTGACGAGCGCGTCTTCCTATTTGGGGTCGAGTTCGGTCCCAACTAGAGCAGTTTTGGAGGGGTCGGAAGGGTCCTAGGGGATCTTCTTGGTTTTAGAATCCGCTGAAATTCCCGACTTGGCTGCTTTTTTGGCCGAAACCTGATCGTCCTCAGAAGGAGTTGTAGCGGATAGCCGAATGCTGTTGCGTCTGACCGCCGCTTCTTGAGATTGAGCTAGCTCGCAGCTCTCCTTGTTGCAGGTGAAGGCTTGCTTGACATCACTACAAAGGGAAAGGACTCCGGCTGGCCCTAGCATCTAGAGCATCATGTAGTGTGGAGGCCATGGGCCCCGGGTACCTCATGACAAGCATATGGGCCACTCGGGCAGAGGATGGGTCTAGCCTTGTAATTAGAGATATGACAGAACCCGGCAGACTTTGCCTTGTACGATAAGGAATATACAATCCTAGTCGGGTAGGTTATATCTCTAAGAGGAGATCCCTTGGTTGTAATCCGACTGGGACTCCTACCTTGTACCCCTATCCGCCAGTATATAAGGGGAGGCAGGACGCCCCCTAAGGGCAGAAGATATACAGAGATTCACCAGAATCATACTTCCTCAAAGGAATACACCACAACTGGGCGTAGGGTATTACCTCACATTGAGGGCCTGAACCAGTATAAAATCTCCATGTGTTCCTTTGCAATCCACCGAGTTTCCATCCGCCGACTAGCCCCATATTCATATTACCGGTGTAAAACATCGACAGTTGACGCACCAGGTAGGGGCTTCGGCGTGATCTTCATCTACAAGCTTGATGGATCTAGCAATCAGAGTCGACAGTGGCAAATTCTCCCCCGGAGAAACAATCTCATTCGGAAGCTTCGACTTCATCGCCGACATGTTTGGCAATCTCACTTGGCCGAAGCAGATCCAATCCAACCGACTGAGGAACCAGTCGACTCCGCGCCAGTCGGCCCACAAGACGCAGCAGTCACCCTTGTCAATCTGTTGCGGCGATCTACCACCTGCCCAGGTATCGGGACAACTCTCTCCTTCAGCATTCGACTCACGGTAGGCCTCGAGCCAGCCAGGGTCGGCCTAGGAAGGGGAGAGATCATCAATCTCCCATGCAGACTCGGCGGCACCGCTGATTTACATCTCACACGGCAGACCCGATCCCCTGCGATTCAGTTTGGACATGGCTCAAAGCCGCTCCAAATTGGATTTAGGGAGGTCGGAGTCGTCCTTACTCCGATCAACTACTCGGATTCCGACTCCAAGTTGGACAATGGTTCGAACACCAGTTCGGACACCAGTCTGGCGAGTTTCCTTCTGCCCCGAGAAATCTTCATGGCATCAACTCCTCCACCGGAGGTACGCCGACTACAAGAGGAGCAACAAGAGGAGGAACGCCGACTACAGCAACAGGAGGAGGCCGATCGCGAGGTCCGCAATGACGAGCTACGCAGGGCTGGGCAAACCGCTCAGCAGCAGATCCTCCAGACCAAAGTCAGCAACCACGACGTCTTCGTCACGCCACAACAAAACGTCATGGCCGCCGAAACCCTACTAGACACTCTCCAGCTCGGGCCTGATCACCAGGCCACCCCCACTATCGCCAAGATCAAGGCGATGATTACAGCTGCTGCCTGTCAGTAGCACCAGCAGTCGGGCGACACACTTGTACCCGACCAACCAGTCGGGTTCTTCGGCGGCAGGCTCATCTGCATCAGCACGACACCAGGCGGCCGGCTCAAGTCAGCCGTGCGCGGAGTCACGGCAAACATCCCTCGGCCATCCTAACAACAACAACCAGTGGCGTCCCCAGTACGACCGCTGTGACAATCAAGATCTCCAGGGACGCCTACAACATGATCTCTGTTTAGACATCAACGCTCAACGCCGCCAACGCGAGGACGACGAGCGCCGGCGACTGGAGGATGAGAATGAGCGTTTCGGTCTTCATCACGAACGGTTTAACCGTCACGGTCGGAGCCGGAGCCCTCATGAAGATGAAGGTGTACCAGCCTTTACCCAGGAGCTACAAGACGTCGATTGGCCGTCGGGCTTCAAGCCTATGGGAATCAAGAAATACGACGGCAAGACTAATCCCGAGTCCTGGCTCACTGTATATACTCTGGCAATCCGAGCTGCCGGAGGTGATCATAAAGCCATGGCTAACTACCTCCCAGTCGCCCTTGCCGACTCAGCGAGGACATGGCTAACAGGGCTCCCGAGGCGATCAATTGGCTCCTGGGGAGAACTCCGGGAATGCTTCGTAGCCAACTTTTAGGGGACTTATGAACGGCCGTCTTTCGAGCACGATCTTTATTAGCTACACCAGAGGAAGAACGAGTCTCTCTGTGAGTTCATCAAAAGGTTCTCTGAGAAGCACAATTCGATCCCCATGATCAAGGATGAGGTCGTCATCGCCGCCTTCTGCAAGAGAGTCAAGGACGCTCCGTTCATCGCGAAGTTCACTCGGAAGCCACCAGCCTCTGTCCGGGCTCTCTTCGATATGGCGAACAAATACGCCGACTCGGCCGAAGCGGTCACATAAGCTTTTGACGAAAAGAAGAAGTCCCGACAGAAGGACCAAAAGGCAAAAGCCGACAACGAGCCATCACAGAACAAGTCCAGCAACTGCAAGCGGAAGTCAGACAACGAGGTGGCCAACATGGAGCGAACTCGGTCGTAGCCCCCAAGGAACAATGACTACCAAAAAGTTATGAGCGGGCCCTGCCCCTTCCACCTCAAGGGCAAGCATGCGGCCAAGGACTGTTTCATGCTTAAGAAGTTTGCTTCTGAGCAGGCTTCGTCATCTGGTGCTGACAAGGACAAAGACAAGCCAGATTCGGGCCCGGCTGACGACTTTCAAAATCCCCAAGCCGAGCTCAACCATATCTTCGGAGGGCCATTTGCGTATGAGTCCAAGCAAAAGCAGAAGCTTACGACGCATGATGTCAACGCGGTCTCTACAGTAGATGTCCCCCAGTATTTGCGCTGGTCAGAGATGTCCATCACATTCAACCGTGCAGATCATCTAGATAGGGTTTCACACCCAGGACGCTACCCACTTGTCCTGGACCCGATCGTTAAAAATATGAAGCTGAAGAAGGTCCTCATAGATGGAGGCAACGCACTCAACATTCTGTTCGCCAAGACTCTGGATGAGATGAAGATCCCTCGCTCAGAACTGCAGCCGGGTACCACGCCCTTCCACGGGATAATTCCCGACCTATCTTCAACACCACTCGGGCAGATAACCTTGCCGGTCACCTTCGGCACGCGGGATAACTTCTGCACAGAAAACATCTGCTTCGAGGTCGCCGACTTCGAGACCGCGTACCACGCGATACTCGGACGACTGGTGCTCGCCAAATTCATGGCAATACTGCACTATACTTACATGGTGCTCAAGATGCCCGGGCCAGTCAGAGTCCTCTCCCTCTGCAGCAACGTCAAGCAAGCCTTCAGCTGCAACAAGGAGAGCTACGAGCTAGCTCAATCGCAAGAGGCGGCAGTCGGAGGCGACAGCATTCGGCAAGCCGTCACAACTGAAGTCGAGGATGACCAAGTTCCAGCCAAAAAAGCAGCAAAGTCAGGAATTTCAGTGGACTCTGACATGAAGAAGATCCCCTTGGACCCTTCCGACCCTTCCAAGACTGCTCTAGTCGGGACCAGACTCGACCCCAAATAGGAAGATGCGCTCGTCACCTTCCTTCAAGCCAACAGAGATATATTCGCATGGAAACCGTCCGACATGCTGGGCGTACCGAGGGAGGTGATCGAGCATGCCCTTAATGTCAAAACAGACACCAAGCCAGTCAAGCAACGGTTACGGTGCTTCGTACAAGACTGGAAAGATGCTATTCGGGAGGAGATAACCAAGCTCCTCGCAGCCGGGTTCATCAAAGAGGTCTACCACCTGGACTGGCTGGCAAACCCAGTTCTGGTCCGGAAGAAAAAGGGTAAATGGTGCATGTTCATCGACTATACTGATCTAAACAAGGCGTGCCCTAAGGATCCATTCGGTCTACCGAGAATAGACCAGGTAGTGGATTCAACTGTAGGGTGTGAACTTCTCAGCTTTCTTGACTGTTACTCGGGATACCACCAAATCAGCCTGAAGGAGGAGGACTGCTTAAAAACGTCTTTCATCACACCGTTTGGCGCATATTGCTACATCACTATGTCGTTCGGTTTGAAAAACGCTAGAGCAACGTATCAATGAGCAATTCAGTGGTGTCTACACACTCAGATCGGGTGCAATGTGGAGGCCTACGTCGACGACGTGGTGATCAAGACCAAGTCCAATGAAGACCTCATCGCTGACCTAGAGGAAACCTTTCAATATCTTAGAAGATTCAAGATGAAGTTGAACCCGGAAAAGTGCGCCTTCGGTGTGCCATCCGGCAAGCTACTCGGCTTCATAATATCACACCGCGGCATCAAGGCCAACCCGGAAAAAGTCAATGCAATTATGAACATGGCAGCCCCGACTAACCAAAAGGACGTCCAGAAGCTGACAGGCTGCATGGCGGCACTCAGCCGGTTTATCTCCCGACTGGGCAAACGGGGCATGCCCGTTTTCAAGCTATTGAAGAAAGCAGACAATTTCCAATGGACTGCCGAAGACTAGCAAGCCTTCGAAGACTTCAAGAAATTTCTCACATCACCACCCGTGTTGGCTTCGCCTATGCCCCAAGAACCATTAATGTTGTATCTGGCGGCAACCAATCAAGTCGTCAGCACGGTGCTAGTGGTCGAGCGATCCGAACCAGGTCACATACAAAAAGTTCAACAGCCAGTCTACTTTGTCAACAAGGTCCTTGCCGACTCCAAGATGAGATATCCGCAGGGTCCAGAAGCTGCTCTATGGCCTACTTATTACTGTCCGCAAATTGGTACACTATTTCCAATCACACCAAGTCACGGTGGTCACATCGTATCCACTCAGGGACATCCTGCATAACCGCGAGGCAACCAGCCAAATCGCTAAATGGGCGCTCGAGTTGATGGCGTTCGACATCACCTTTTAGCCATAGACAGCAATCAAATCACAAGCTCTAGCCGACTTCGTGGCCGAGTGGACAGAAGTTCAATTGCCTACATCAACACCGAAGCTAGAGTATTGGACAATGTACTTCGACGGTTCTCTAAGGATCGGCGGCACTGGGGCCGGTGTCGTCTTGATGTCCCCCACCGGTGAAAAACTCAAGTACGTTCTACAAATCCACTTCTCGGCTTCCCATAACGTCGCCGAGTACGAGGCACTCATCCACGGAGTCCGCATTGCTATATCACTTGGCATTCGCCGACTGGTTGTGCGAGGAGACTCCCAACTCGTGGTCAACCAAGTCATGAAAGACTAGACATGCCTCGACGACACCATGGTGGCATACTGTCAGGAGGTTAGAAAGCTGGAAAACAAGTTCGATGGGCTAGAAAAAACACATGTCCTACGACAATACAATGATGCTGCATACGAACTGGCAAACATGGGATCCAAGCGAGAAGTGGTCCCGACTGGAATCTTTGTCGAGCAACTCATGCAGCCGTCAGTCAAGAAGAAACCAGTGCCAGAGCAGTCGGGAGGCGAACCTACCCTGGCAACAGACGACATACTGATCATATCCCAAGATTTGTGGACCCCTGTTCTCAAATTCCTCCTGGACAATGAACTCCCAGAAGATCGCATTCAAGTCGAACAAATCAAACGTCAAAGCAAAAGCTTCCTACTCATCGGAGAAGACCTATACCGAAGAAGTGCATCCAGTTTCATCATGCGTTGAGTCACCACTGAGGAGGGCAAGCAGATTATGTAATCGATCCACTCGGGCATATGTGGCAACCATGCTGCATCCAGGACGTTAGTCGAAAAGGCTTACTGGCAGGGATTTTTCTGGCCAATAGTGATGACAAAGACCAAAGATATTGTTCGCACATGCGAGGGTTGTCAGTTCTATGCAAGACAAACAAATCTCCCAGCCCAAGAACTTCAAACTATACCAATCTCTTGGCCCTTTGCAATATGGGGGTTGACATGGTCGGGCCTTTCAAGAAAGTGCTAGGAGGATTCACACACTTCTTCGTCGCAGTGGATAAATTCACGAAGTGGATTGAGGCAAAACTCGTTGCTACCATAACAGCGGCAAGAGCAAAGGACTTCATAATGAGTATATTATACCGATTCGGGGTTCCTAACCACATCATAACGGACAATGGTACTCAGTTCATGGGCGGCGTCTTTCAAGATTTCTATGACGAATTCGGCATCAAGATCTATTATGCATCTGTGGCACACCCACGGAGCAATGGACAGGTTGAGTGAGCCAATGGCATGGTCTTACAAGGCATCAAGACAAGAATATTCGACCGACTACAACCATATGCGGGCCGGTGGGTACAAGAACTCCCATCCGTTCTCTGGTCTCTAAGAACCACGGTCAGTTGGGTGACAGGGCAATCCCCTTTCTTCTTGGTACATGGTGCCGAGGCTATGCTACCAACCAAGTTAGAGATTGGCTCTCCGCGAGTTTGGGCTTACTTACAAGACATCTCAAACAACACCCGATTGGTCGAACTAGATCAGTTGGAAGAAGCGAGGGACATCGCAATAATCCAATCGGCAAGGTATCTTCAAGGCCTGTGTCGCTATCACAGTCGGAATGTCCGTGGCCGCATCTTTTTAGTTGGGGATCTCATCTTGAGAAAAATACAAACCACCAAAGACAGGCATAAACTTTCCCCAATATGGGAAGGGCCGTTCATTATCGCTGAGGTTACACGGCCAGGCGCCTACCGACTGAAGACCAAAGATGGTGCCCTCATCAGCAACTCATGGAATATAGAACAGCTACGTCCTTTCTATACCTGAGCTTTATACTTTTCCATGTGTACAGTTTTTCTCTGACTCACTACGCCGCTTGTTCCAACCAAGTAGTGAGTCGGGGGTTGCATGTATTATATGTGCTTTGTCAATAATATACGAGCCAATTTTGCTTAAGTTATGAGGTTTTGCAACGACTTTGATGTTTGCCCGAGTACAGCTTTCCACGGTGAACAATTTTATTAAGTTCCTATAGACTAACTTGGCGTAGACCGCATAGTCGGGCGAAGCTAATGATAACTAAGTCAGAACATAGAGCTTGGCGGCATTGCACATATATTTACACATGTCCTTACAAAAATTATATACACCGACTACATAGATCCTGGGTGATCACCTCTGTAGTCGGCCTCGCCTAGGCTATCAACTCCAGCGCCTCCTCAGGTGTCGTCTCCTCGGCAAACCCCTCTCCGATGACCTCAATATCTGCCCTGGGTTAGATTGACTTAGTCATCGCCAGGGTTTGGGCCACGGCGACCACAACTTGCTCGTCCGAGTACCTCTTCAGGATACTCGGGGCTTTGTTAAGGCACGCCTACACCTGGGAGATCGTGTTGGAGCTAGTTCCCACATGGTGAGGGTCCATTATGTCAAGAAGCCCTTTCACGGATTCAGCAAGGATCTCCCGTGACTCCTTGATGACTTTTATCTCCTCTGCAAAAGCCTAAAACTGGATTTGGGCATTGGCTCTAGCAGCTACCCAAGTTCAATGACAAGTAAACTTGTCAGGCAAAAATGCAGACAGAGTACATGATGGATTGGTTAAGATCATTGTCAGAATGGGGACTCACTTTCATAGTCGGCCTCCTACTTGGCTGTGGCCTTCTCTAGTTCAGCTTTCTCCTTTTCGAGCTTGGCGTTGGCCTTCTTCAAGTCGGCCTTCTCTTTTTCAAGCTCGGCCTTGGCCATTGTCAAGTCGGCCCTGTCTTTTTCAAGACCGGCCTTGGCCCTCTCGGCCTCCTCCAGCTTGGTTTCCCCCTCTGTTTGGGTCTTCAACTCGGCTTCGAGGGCTGCATATCAGAATAGTCAAGTACTCAACATTGCAGTCAAGACACAACTGGGCAGTCGGGAAACAACTTGGCTGGAGAAACATACTAAGGGCTCAGTCAGGAAGACGTATTCTGGAGACTTACCTCCAATCTTCTTGGCTTGATCCCAATTTTTGTCCCTGAGCTGATCAATGGCCCCCTTCAGGCAAGACTCCCTCTCCTGGCTACGCCGCTCCAGTTCGGCCTTTAAGTCCCGGAGCTAGTCCAATTCTTGGAGCTAGGGGGCAAGCAGGGTCAGGACCTCATTCATTTGCTCCGAGCGGTCAACAACCTTCTGCTCAAAGCAAGAACAGAGTAAAGCAGAGTTGAGCATCAGAACATACAAACAAGGAAGACCGACAAGAGCCTGTCATGGAAAAAATCATACCTGGATCCCTTGGGACGCGGCGATCACGGTGCGAAGCAAGACTTCGCGCTCCCTCTCTACTGCAGCTTTGTCATGCACATACTTTTTCGCTATCCCATCGGGAGTCATCCAGCGAAAGGTTCTCGGGAGCCTGCGGGAAGGGGCTTCGAGCCTAGGGAGGTCCGGTCTCTCCAAAGACGACGATGATGACGACGATGACAATGACGGTGATGAGGACGATGATGGGGTCCTGGCTCTCAACTCGGCGGCTTTCGGGGCCCCGGAGGCTGGCTTAGGGGCTGGAGCAATAGCTTCAACATCCGCCCCTTGGTCGGCCGGTGTCAGCGGCCCTGCAGTCGGGATGGTCTCGGTTTCTACAACTAAGACTGTCACTGGCTCAGCAGGTGTGCTCGCTGGCGCTGGCTCGGCTGGGGCTGGCTCAACAATGAGTGTGGCCGGAGTGGTCTCCTTGAGATCAATGTTAGCTCGCTTCCTGCGCAACTAGTCAAACATCAAGACACAAATATGCTGAACAAGATTTTTAGAAGATTTGGTGCAACCTACCTCTTGGAGAACTTGAGCTTCTGTCCAGGGGATCCAGAAGTTGGTGCTGGAGGGCTGCTGGCTGTCGGGCCTGTTGGTGCGGTAGTCAGCGGCGGCATTTCTGTCCTGGTCGGCCCCGTTCGCAGTGCGGCTGGCTGGGGTGCCCGAGTACTCGGCGGTGCCATCCTTGGGCTTGATGTTGCTAAGCCTGGCGGCCTTTGACCTGACCTTGTACTCAGCGGCACTCTTATCAGGTTCGATGATGCCGAGCTCGACTGCATTGGTCCCGGTCTAGGACTCGGCGGCCTGAGGGCTGTACCGGCGGTGTCTTTTATCTTCAGACTCCCGGTTGTGGCACTCGGCCTCATTACCTTCTTCTTGCCCTAATCTTCAATAGGTCTTTTCCCCGCCCTTTTGGAGTCGGGCTAGGCAACAGAAGGGCTTCTCGGCCTCTTCTTCGACTTCATGGCCGACAGCGTTTGGGAGTCATCATCAAACTCCTTACATGTCTGCGAGCAGTTCAACAATACACATCACATATCATAGAAGCAATCAAGAATACAAGTTTACAGGCATTCATCACAGATGAACAACAAGGGTTACCTCTGGACGAGGCCGTTTTTGGCTGTAAGCCACGACGGAGCACTCTACGTCTTTGGTTTCAATCACCCCATTGGAGAAATAACTGAACAACACTTCAGTCACTCTGTGCTTATTAGCCAGGTCTCGGCTCTCTCGGTCGGGATCGTCTTTTCCCTGGTAATCCCAACAGAATTGGCTTCTTAGCTTCAACGGCTGGATGCGCTGGGTCAGGAATCGCCTGGCCACCTAGGGACCAGTCAAGCCAACACTCTTCAGCTTATCCAGTCTTTCAAGCAGCTGATGCACTTGTCCCATCTCCTCAAAAGTTGGCAATGATGACCAGTCGGATGAGACCACCGGAGACAAACCAGTAAATGGAGGCAGAGAGGGTTCCAGATCAGAACAATAGAACCACTCCTTATGCCAACCTTTCAAGGAGGTTTTTAGAGGAAGATGAAGATATGTCCTTTTCATTTTACTTATTAGCTAAAGGTCGGCCCCCCAATCACCTGAACCATGTTCTTGGAGGGCTGGGGCTTGATGCGGAACAAATGTCTAAAAAGATTTAAATGGGGTTCCACCCCCAAGAAGCACTCACAAAGAGTCACAAATATAGAAATTTGCAAGACTGAGTTGGGATTCAGATTCACCAACTCTAATCTGTAGAAGGCAAGAAGATGGCAGAGGAAGTCAGAAGAGGGAAGAAATAGACCTCGGTCGAAAAAGGAGGCAAAAACAACAGTCTCATCGGCCTTGGGCTCTAGAACTGATTCACCTTCTGCCAGGCGCCAGCGGATGATATCGCGGCTTTGCGGCCGCAGCGACTTCTCCAAGCGCTCCAGCTTGGACCGACCGCAATCTGAAGTCGGCCACGCCTCATCCGATGCCCCCATGAAATCTAGAGCCCTCAGCATGGTTAAGGGCGAGGAGATTTGGGGGAAAAGTCACTAAGGGCATGGAATGGACGAGGGGAAGCGGAATCGCTCGAGCTTCAGTGGGGAAGAGCCGGCAATGGCGAACCCTAGCGAGGTGGGAGGCGAAATTTCAGCGCGGAAGTGGAAGATGAAACGATTAGTGGACTGGAGAAGATGACGGAATCTTTTCTCTCTCTCCCCGCCTCTTATAGAGCCTGTGCCAACTCATGGGCTTGGGCTTCTATAGTCGGCACTGGGCCACCAAGATATGAGTTTCTACAATAGCACGCTCAATATGGGCCGCTCGCTGGTTGTGTTAAAATCACAGTGCTGGTGCTACCGACTAGAACCGATGAGGTAATCAGATATGCTTCATGAAGGCCTAATTGTCGAACACATGTATTCGGGTATCTGAATTATCCACCAGGTATTGGGGATGCAGGTATCTCTCAAGTACACCTAACCACATAATGGATTAAATTTCATAACGTGGTACTTGACTTACATGCTTAGCCAACATTTGCCATGAGCAAATATTTTCCAGCCGACATGACGTTGATGAGTCTATCTTCCGAGTAGTGCATTACTCAGGAAAGACTATAAATATTTCTTCCAGCTGACATGATGCCGAGGAGTCTAACTTCTGAGTGGGACGCCACTCGGAAAAGACTATAAACACCTTTTCCGGCTGACATGACGCCGAAGAGTCTAATTTCTGAGTAGCAAGCTACTCGGGAAGGATTATAAACCTTCTCCCAGCTGAGATGAAGCTGAAGAGTCTAATATACGAGTGACATACTACTTGGCAAAGACTATAAACTACCGAAGAGTCTTATATACCAGTAGTATACTACTCGGAAAAGATTACAAGGTTAAAGATCTTTGACTTTATGTTTAATTGTTTTCACAATTAAGCACAAAGTTGGGGGCTACACCTAATAGGTGCACCTATTCGGTGCACACTATTCATACTTCAACATGGAGCCCTTCATAGCCTTGCTGCCAGCTGACATGAAGCAGGACTCGGGAAGAAGAAGCACTCGGACAAAGGGTACTCAGGAGCAATGCACTGGGGCAATCTTCACCGTGGAGGATGAGCACTCGGCATTAGCTGTGACTCAACTATGAAGGTCTCAGGGGCTGCTGTGGAGGCCATGGGCCCTGGGTACCTCCTGACAAGCATATGGGCCACTCAGACAGAGGATGGGCCTAGCCTTGTAATTAGAGATATGATAGAACCCAGCAGACTTTGCCTTGTACGATAAGGAATATACAGTCCTAGTTAGGTAGGTTATATCTCTAAGAGGAAATCCCTTGGTCGTAATCCGGCTGGGACTCCTACCTTGTACCCCTATCCCCCAGTATATAAGGGGAGGTAGGGCGCCCCCTGAGGGCAGAAGATATACAGAGATTCACCAAAATTATACTTCCTCAAAGGAATACACCACAACTGGACGTAGGGTATTACCTCACATTGAGGGCCTGAACCAGTATAAAATCTCCTTGTGTTCCTTTGCAATCCACCGAGTTTCCATCCGCCGACTAGCCCCATATTCATATTGCCGGTGTAAAACATCGACATGTAGGTATAATGTGGCACTGCCATGAACTTGGCTAGCACCGGCTGTCCGAGTGTAGCGTGATATGCTGTCTTGAAGTTAGCAACCTCGAAGCAGATACTCTCTGTGCCAAAATTATCCCGCGTGCCAAATGTGACTAGCAGAGTTATCTGTTCGAGTGGAGTAGAAGATAGGCTGGGGATTACCCCGTGGAAAGGCGTTGTACTCGGCTGTAGCTCTGAATGGAGGATCTTCATCTCGTCCAACGTCTTGGCGAATAGAATGTTGAGAGCGATGCCTTCATCATTGAGAACCTTCTTCAATTTGATGCTCCTGACGACCAGGTCTAGGATGAGTGGATAGCGTCCTGGATGAGTAACCCGATCGGGGTGATCTGCACGATCAAACATTATTGGGGTTTCTAACTAGCGTAGGTATTGGGGGGCGTCTGCTACAGAGACTGAGTTGATTTCATGTGCTATAAGCTTCTGCTTCCTCTTGGACTCATATGTAGACGGCCCTCCAAAGATGTGGTTGAGCTCAGCCTAGGGATCTTGGTAATCGTCGGTTGTGCCCAAATCTAGCTTGTCTTTATCGGTGCCAGATGTTGAAGCCTGCTCGGAAGCTAACTTCTTAAGCATGAAGCAATCCTTAGCCGCGTGTTTACCCTTTGGATGAAAGGGGCATGGCCCGTTCATCACTTTTTGGTACTCGTTATTCCTCAGGGGTCGCAGCTGAGTACGCTCCATGGTGGCCACCATGTTGTCCAACTTCCACTTGCGGTTGCCGGATTTGTTCTGTGTTGGCCCGTCGTTGTCTTTCTTGTCCTTCTGCTGGGGCTCTTTTTTGTCATCGAGGGCCTGAGCAACCGCGTCGACTGAATCAGCGTACTTGTTCACCATATCAAAAAAAGCCTTGACAGAAGGAGGGGGTTTCCGAGTGAACTTGGCAATGAACGGGGCATCTTTGGCTCCCTTGCAGAAGGCGGTGATGACGACCTTGTCCTTGATCATTGGGATCGAATTTCGCTTCTCAAAAAACCTCTTGATGAACTCACGCAGAGACTCGTTCTTCCTTTGGTGCAACTGATAGAGATCGTGCTCAGAAGATGGCCTCTCATAAGTTCCATGGAAGTTGGTGATAAAGCGTTCCCGGAGTTCTCCCCAGGAGCTGATTGACTTCTTTGGAAGTCCTGTTAGCCATGTCCTGGCCGAGTCAGCCAGAGCGACTGGGAGGTAGTTAGCCATGGCTTTGTGATCTCCTCCGACTGCTCGGATTGTCAAAGTGTAGACCATGAGCTAGGACTCAGGATTGGTCTTCTCGTCGTATTTCTCGATCGCAGTCGGCTTAAAACCTGCCAGCCAGTCGACCTGTTGCAGCTCCTGGATGAAGGCCAGTACTCCTTTATCTGCTTGTGGTAGAGGCTGAAGTGCTCATTCTCGTCTTCTAGTCAGCGCTGCTCATCTTCCTCTTGTTCGCGGCGCCGTGCGTTGATGTCTCACCGAAGGTCATGTCACAGTCAGCCTCAGAGATCTTGGTTGTCCTGATGGTTGTTTTGACGCCGCCGGTCATTGTTGGGGTTGCCGAGTGATGTCTGGCGTGACTCCGTGTGTGGCTGACTGGAGTCGGCCGCTTGGCGTCACATCGAGGCAGATGAGACTGCCATTGGAGAAGCCGACCGGTTGGTAAGTATGAGGGTATCACCCGACCGTTTGTGTTGCTGACATGCAGCAGCGGTGATCATGGCTTTTATCTTGGCTATAGTCGGGGTGGCCTGATGATCGGGCCCAAACTAGAGCATGTCCAGTAGAGTTGCAGCAGCTACGATGTTTTGCTGAGGTGTAACGAAGACGTCGTGGTTGCCGACTCAGGTTTGGAGGATTTGTTGCTGAGTAGTCCACCTAGCCCTGCGCAGATCATCATTGCGGGCGTGCAGGCGTCTTGCTTCTTTCTCCTGTTGTTCTCGCAGTCAACGGGCCTCCTCCTCTTGCTGCTCGCGTAGTCGGCGTGCCTCCTGAGTAGGAGTAGAGTCTTTGGATGCCATGAAGACTTCACGTGGTGGAGAGAAGCTTGCCGAACTGCTGTCCGATTTAGAGTCAGAATCAGAGTAGTTGATGGGGGTGATTACAACTCCGGACTCCCTAGATCCAATCTCGAGCGGCTCTAGGCCATATCTGAGTTGGACCCCAAGGGATCGGGTTTGCCGCGTTAGATGCTGATTGCAGTTATCCATGGCCTTGCCAAGCCCGAACGGGAGATTGATGATCTCCTCCTTTCTTAGCCCGATCTCGGCCGGCTCAAGGCCGAGTCCGAGTTGAACACCGAAGGAAAGAGTTGTCCCAAGACCCGGGCATGTTGAGGATTGCTACAGCAAGTCGACGAGGGTTACCACAGCATTACGTGGGCTGATTGGTGTGGAGTTGGCTTGGTCCCTAGCAGATCGGATCGGGTCCAAGTCGAATAGGGTGAGGTTGCCGAATTTGTCGGCGATGAAGTCGATGCTCCCGAAGGTGATTGTTTGCCCGGGGAAGAAGTTGATGCTATCGACTCCAATGATTGGATCCATCAGGCTTGTTGAAGGTGATCTCGACGAAGCCCCTACCTGGCATGCCAACTGTTGATGTTTTGTATCGGCAATAATAATATGGGGCTACTCATGTGATCTAAACTTGATGGATTGAAAAGGAACATGAACAATTTATACTGGTTTAGGCCCTCGAGATGAGGTAATAGCCTACGTCCAGTTGTGGTGTATTGCCTTTGAGGTTGTATGATTCTGATCTTGGTGATCTTGCGCTATGCCCTCAGGAGGCGCCCTGCCTCCCCTTATATACTGGGGGACAGGGTTACAAAGTAGAAATCCTAGTCGGACTCCAACCAAGGGATTTCCTTCTAGGAATACAACGTGCCCGACTAGGGCTATATCCTTTCCTTGTCGTACAATAGCTAATTACAAGGTTAGACCCATCCTCTATCCGAGTGGCCCAATAGCTTCTCATGAGGTACCCGGGGCCCATGGCCTCCACAGGTTTGCTCGTAGGCTGCACCTGCCGCCCTCACATGGACATCGAGCAGCTTGTGGGCGGCCTCTAGCCAGCCCCTCTCCTCCACCCGGTCGGAGTGCTCCCTCTTGAGCTCTGCCCTCTCCTCTGCGGTCGCCACCTCGAGCCGCTCCACTATCTCCTGAGCGGTCTCGAGCACCTCAGGGAAGGCCTCCCGGCTCCTCGGTGTGGCAGCTAAGCTCACTCTAATAGAAGGCGTGGAGCCCGCTGGCATTTCCTCCCTGGCGACAGGGTGTGGTCGGGCCCCCGGGCTCATGAAGGCTGTGCCTTGGGGCATCGTCTCCGATGCCAGCTCCGTCATTTGGGGCGGTGATCCTTGGTCGTTGCCCCCTGCCCCTAGGGTTGCTGCCGTCTCCACCGCCGCTGCCGCTGTTGATGTGGCTTCCACCACTACCACTGTCACTCCCACCTGCGCTGCCGGTGTCTCAGCAGCCGCACTTCATGCTCGGGGTAGGGCCATGCCCCTTCGATGGCCTGAGGCAAGAAAAAAACCCCGAGTTCACTCAAAAAAGCAACAAAACAACAAACAAGAGCAGACGCCGGAAAGGCTTACCTGGCTTTCAGCCCCTTGCTGCCAACCCAAGCTTGGGATCTGGAAGTCGGCCGCTGCTGGCCCAGTCATCGGCTTCCTCCTCTTCGGCGACGGTCCACACATGCTAGGCTGCCCGAGTTGGCCGCCACCTTCCGATCGACCACCTCGCTCTTTGAGGTGCCAGGAGGAAGTGTTGGCCGCGATGGCGGTGAGGACGGGGGCGGCGAGGGGCTCGGTCCATGGAGCCACTTCCACTTTCCCTTTCAATCCATCGTGCTTTCTCCACCACTGACGCCAGCGCCCCGTGCCGGTCCGTCGTGGCCCTGGGCACCGCTGTCGTTGATGTTGTCGTCCTCAGTCCCGGGGATCCACAATGTCTCGGGACCCTTGTTTCTGGCCCCCTCCTTCAGCCCCTAGGCATCAAAGGCGGGGAGCGACCTCTGGATCACCACTTGCTCGAGGTTAAAGTAGAGGGTCAGCTTCCTGCAGGGCAGCTTTGCATGGGAGAGGTCGTCGACGCTGATGATCACCTTGAGCAGTGCCTCCCGCGTGGGTCTACTAAGGTTGCCCGCCTCGAAGATGTGCATCAGGGTTATGTCACGGGAGCCATGTACATCCAGGCGGGGTAGACGTGTTTTTGTAGGCAAGCCAGCCACCGGCGCAAGAAGTCGCTGATCACCATCATGGAGGTCAGCCCCACCCCGTGCAGCTCTACAATGCAGTCCAGCACCGGCCGCAAGCAGGCATCAGCCCTCGGGGGGGACCAGGAGTTGGTCACGTGGACCAGCTCTGATGTAAATCCAGTCATTGCGCCAGTTGTCCCACTTGCTGCGCATCACGTGCGGGATGCACGACTCACCCATCCCCTCCCACAGGCGAAAACTGCTGCAACAGAGGACCTCGAACTCGTTGGTGCCCTTCTTCTTCCCTGCTGCTCGGAGGGTGAAGAAGTGTCGGAACAATGCCATAGAGGGCATCACCCCGACAAACATCTCGCACAAGTGTGCGAAGACGGCTAGCGTCACCACTGAATTCAGGCTCCGGTGGGCCAGCTGGACCTCGTAGGTGTCCAGCACCTGCAAGAAGAATGTGGAGAACGATGGCACCAGGCCCGATGCGACGAAGGAGGAGAAGATGATGATTTCCCTTGGCTCCTCCGGTGTGGGTAGATGCGTGGCTGGCCTCACCACCAAGGCACTCTTCTAGCTGGCCGGCACCATGAGCTTCCTCAACTTCTCCGCCCCTTCCTTGCTCCGGAGAAGGGATTTGGTAGGGATCGTGTTGTCCCCTGAATCCACGCCATGGCTTCGACTGGCTCACGACATGCTGAAGGGCGGGGGAGCTCAAAACAAAGTGGAAGAGAAAAAACAGGAAGATGAAGAGCAAAAGGAAGGCTAAGGAAAGCGGAGCAAAGCAAATCTCTGTGCAAGAAGTGGTGTGGGGGCTGCGAGGCAACACCTCTCATCCCCTATAAGCGGCAATGCCAACACGCACGGATTGATTTGCCATCATGTCAATCTGACCGGAGTAATGATTCCTTTCCCCTTGAAACAGGCACATGAGTGTGCGGAAGGTGGAATGGCGCACGCTGTTTCGCCTCCCCAAGTCAAGGAGTTGGAATGAATGCCGACCAAGTAAGCAGGCCATGCGTGAAACACAGGCCCAAAACTGTCGATGCCCAACAAGCGTCGGCCTGATTCCATGGGAGACTAAGGGGCGCCGACGCTGACACTGGCCCGCCAAACAAGTGGGCCCCATCCCCAGTCTCTGACCCATCGCCTACCGATGGGACAGGGGACAGCTGTCAGTGACATGGGAACTAGGGTTCCCCGTGTTGCGGGCGCAGGATAGCTGGGCACCATGTCACCCGTTCCTTGAGCATGGGGAATGGCATGAATCTATCTGGAGAGTCGTGTGAAAGCCTGTCGATGTCACCTAGAGGGGGTTGAATAGGCGTTCCTGAAAATTCTTGAAAAGCAGCAGTAAAATTCTGGTAGGAACCTCTGACCCCAGGGGTAGAAAGGTCTGACCGGCTCTCTCAAGCTGGCCGAGAGGGCAGGTCGGAAGCTCCGACCCTGTGAAGATGACTCTAACAAGCCACTTCAAAAGGAGATAAATTGACAAGAAGCAACCCTAGTGCAAAGAAGTATACGGAGGAAGGATGCAGGCATGTACAAAGATGAAATAACACAATGAATGGACAAGCAAAAGAGGGACAGAAGGATTTTTTTCCCAAAGTTTAGATCACAAATATCCTTTGTCTCTATTGAGGAGCTCCGGAGAGCTGGATCTCAATTGAACCCTTGCCTCACCAAGCGACCACAAAAATCAACTTGGTATCCACTCAAATTTACCTCTTTTCCATGTGGAGGCGAGGTTGACCTTGACAAACTTTCTCAGGACAATCCCCAACTTGAGGAAGCTCGCGGGCGACGCCTAATCATCTAGGAGGGCACCCTCCAAGAGTAATAAGCTCCAAACAGCTGATCCACATCCATCCTCAAGTGCACAAGATCCTCCTAGCCCTCTCTTAGGAAATTTCACTCAAAAACCCACTAGATCCTCACAAGAATCACAAAGGAAGCACTAGAACTAGTTGGGAGAGCTCAAAGAATCTTAAGAGAAGCTAGAATAGAAGTGGAATAGCCAACCAATGGCTAGAAATAAGGTTTCGGCATTATGGGCACTGGCATACGTCATTTAGCTGTTACTCACAGATTTTGGCCAGGAACCTCCGACCACAGGAGTAGGAACCTTTGACCCTAGGGGTAGGAGTGTCCGACCCTAACA
Organism: Oryza meyeriana var. granulata; assembly: GCA_003991445.1. Lineage (NCBI taxonomy): Eukaryota > Viridiplantae > Streptophyta > Magnoliopsida > Poales > Poaceae > Oryza > Oryza meyeriana. Next base: position 268,044 of record RYFJ01000520.1, on the reverse strand, counting down.
CCAAAACTTACCCAACCCAATTGTAAGTGTTCTTCCAAAGTGATATACTCTCAGCTAGTTGGATCTTAAGCACTTAAGTGGTCTTGGAACACTGTTTGCAACCCCTTTTGATAGTACAGCTTTCCTATGACTTAAAAAAAATTCAAAAGAAATTAAAATAAACTCCGAGTCGCTTCGCCACTTTGCGTCCTGTTTTTGTGGGGGGTCTCCATGCACCACACCAAGCAACCTGGGACTAATGTTTGCACATTTCTCGATAAACTCATTAGCCCCTTAACTATTTTGTCATTAATCCACCAAAACCCACTTAGGGGGCTAGATGCATTGAAATTAGGCTAAGACAATAAATAAACAATCATCACATCCCAGCATACAACCAATACATGTCCACAAGATAAAATAGGAATAGCTAGGGACGTAACATAGGGGGGGTGGTCGGAGCCTCCGGCTACCAGGGCCGGAGCCTCCGACCACACTGTAGCAGTGGCCAAAAACAGGAAAGTAAACCAAAATAGGAAAGTGACCCCTTCATTCTATACTTTTCTCCCTCTTTGGCATCAAGGCACCAAGAAGAGAGAGAAGTCAAGGGAAGAAGAGGCTCAGTCATCGTCGGATGGGATGCTCTCAGTGTCATCGGACGCTGTACTGCCTGTTGTGCTAGTCTCATCATCAGGAGGAATGATCTCTGTATCTCCACTGGCGGCGTCATCATCCCACTTTACGATGGGCGGAATGTCGAACACCGGATGAAAGTCATGGACTGGAACCTTTGGCACGATCTCATCATCCTCATCATCCTCGGCCTCACCCTCCTCATCATCCTTCCTGTCGATGCTTTGTATCGGCAATAATAATATGGGTGTATTCGTGAGACCTAAACTTGATAGACTGCAAAGGAACACGAAACGAGTTTATCCTGGTTCAGGCCCTCAAGGTGAGATAATATCCTACTTCTAGCTGTTGTGTATTGCCTTTGAGGTTTCTCTAATGAGATTCTGCCTCTTCTGTCATTGTCTTGCCCCGAGGGGCTCTCTACCCCTCCTTATATACCGGAGAGGTGAGGTTACATGATAAGAATCCCAGTCTGACTCTGACCAAGGGATCTCCTTTTAGGATTACAACATACCCGACTAAGACTGTATCCCTTTCCTTATCATACCAGGTAATATGCACCGAGTCCTGTTGTATCCCTAATTACAGGGTTAGGCCCATCCTCTATCCGAGTGGCCACAAAGCTTCCCATGAGGTACCCGGGGTCCATGGCCTCCACAGTAGCCCTTGAGACCTTCATAGTTGAGTCACAGCTGTTGTCGAGTACTAATCCTCCTTGGTGAAGATTTCCTGAGTACCTTGCTCCCGAGTGCTCATTGTCCGAGTACTTCATCTCTAAGTTCTGCTTCATATCAGCTAGCAACGAGGCTATGAAGGGCTTTATAGAAAAATATGAATAGTGTGTGCCAAATAGGCGCACCTTTTAGGTGTAGGCCCTGACTTTGTGCTTCATTGTGAAACAATTAAACATAAAGTCAAAGATCTTTAACCTTTAAGTCTTTCCCGAGTGGTATATTTCTTAGAAATTGGACTCTTCAGCATCATATCAACTGGAAATATTTTTTGCTCAAGGCAATTTGGCTAAGCATGTAAGCCGAGTACCACTTCATGGATTTTAACCCACTATGTGGTTAGGTGTACTTGAGAGATACCTGCATCCCCAATTTTAATGGAGACCAGCTATGGATCCTTATAAGGATATATCCTCAATACCTTGTTAAATAATTCAGATATCTGAACACATGTGTCCAGCAGTCAGGCTTAACATCAAGCATATCTGATTCTTTTAATCGGTTCCTGTAAAATAGCATCTGCACTGTGATTTTAACACAGCCAGCGGTCGGCCCAATAAGACATGCTATTTAGGAACTCATATCCTATGGCCCATTACTAAGCAAGTTGTCCCAAGCCTGCTTACCCAGTGTAGGCTTATAAAATGGTGGGAGAGAGAAAAGATTCCCCTGTCTCCCTATTCGCCAAATCGCTTCATCTCCCACACAGGCACCAAACTTTGCGTTCTCTGCCCCTAGCTAGGGTTTCCTGTAGCTTGAACTTCCTCCCAAGAATCTGCGAAAATCTTCTCTCCTGCTTCGATTCTCGTCATCCGAAAGCCCTTTTGCCTAGTTCCTCACCCCAAACATGCCGAGGGCACTGTTTGATATCCCTGCCATGCCATCTGGAGCTTCTCCAACCTCAGACTGCTGCACGACGAAGCTGGCACTCCTAGAGAGGAAGAAAAACCTCCAACCAAAGGAGATCATCAACTGGCATCCCGCCGCCGGTGAGTCAATCCCTTCTCCATGTCCTCATGAGACAGTGGTCTTTACTTCATTTTTCGACCGCGGTCTCGCCCTTCCTTCTTCCCATTTTCTCTGCGGGCTCCTTGAGTATTACAAGATTGAGCTCTACCACCTCAACCCAAATTCCATTCTCCATATCTCGATCTTCATCACCCTCTGCGAGGCCTTTCTAGGGATGGATCCCCATTTCAACCTCTTCTGCTTTCTTTTTCATGTCAAGCCGCAACCCTCCAAATCCAAAATCCAGGTGATAGCGGAAGCAGGCCTTCAGCTCCACAATGAGATGAAGAAGGCCTATCTCCATGTTCCCCTGAATACTTCACTAAAGGGATGGCATCATGAGTGGTTTTACTGCTCCAATCTAGAGCCTCCTTGCCCCCTTTTTCTGGAAATCCCCTACCATTCTGGAGAGCTGGACTACCATACCATCGCAGGCAAAGATGGTTCAGGTGCAGTTACTGCTAGAGAAGATTGACACGCTGAAGAACATAGGGCTGACTAGTCCCTGGGTGGCTAGGACGTTTCAGAACCAGCGGATTCGACCTCTGAAGGCCAGGAGTCATCTTGGCTATGATTACCAACGGAAGAACGATCCAACTCAGGAGAGCACCGATTTTGTCAACAAGGACGTCGTCACCGACACCTTGCTTGTCTACTTCATTAATGGAGTTGTCGAGACTCTTGACACCGAGCGAGCCCCCAAACCATACTGGAAAGATAGGCCTCGGCCGAAGGTAATGTCTTGTGCGATACTTGTCTTTATATCCATCTGTGATGTGTGGTATGAATGTTGCTCAATCGAGCTTTCCTTGCAGTTTGATATTTGCAGGAATTTGCTGAGTTCGATTCTAACCCACAAGGATTGTTGACCAGTGGGGCTAGAAAATGGCCGGCCAGCCCCTCATCATCCCAACCCCCCCAAGAGGGCCGGGAAGCAACCAGTGACGGACTAGGCCAAAAAGAAAGACATGCCGAGTAAGGCATCAGGCAGTCCTATGATCAGAGACCCCAGCAGCATAGCTCCAGGATCAACTGTGACTCCCAGAAATTCACCATAATTATCAAAGCTAATTTGTGCAATAAATCTTCATCCAAGAATCAGCCGAGGTACACAAATCGACAATTTGATAAACATAACCAAAATGATAAACTATAAATACTTACAGAAGAGGCACTTAGTCCTCACACAGAAGAAAACAACAGCGGAACGGCAACTAGAGTAGCTTCAGCTCCAAGCCACAGGCAACTCAACTAGGGTATAAGCCAAACACAAAACTTATTCTCCTCGCAAATCATCACTCTGATGATTGCAGTAATGCAAGACTGAGTACCCCCACCATACTCAACAAGCCACACTAGGAAATGCAAAATAATGCAATAGGATTCCAAAGGAAAGGCATAGTATGGCTTATTTGCATAAGACAACATTTAAAACATTTGCATTTAAAAACATTGCAAAACTGTATAGTTTAATTAATACCATTGTTAATCCAATCACTGAACTGCACTGCAATGCAGTTTAGGCCCATAACCATAACTCTCCAAACTGGCGCTATCATGTTTCCATCATATATCCCCATTGTTGAATAGTTTGGGACTAATCACAGAAAACATTGCTAGGCCCGCCCATTAACCATGGGCATGGCTATTCGAACAGTTTTACTCTGGCCAGAGGTGTACAACTTTACCCACAAGACACGTTCCACACATGTCACCATGGTGCTCACAACCCACCATTCAGTCAAGTTTTAGTTGGCACAATTAATTGACTGACCACGACCAACCATCGTGTATCAATTGCCATTAAACATTAATTAACTAGGAGTGAATTAATAGTTTCCCCACATAAAATGACACTATAGTTTCTAGGCATGGCTAAGCAAATCCTAAATAATCTAGCTAGATAATTAATTTGTCATCCAGCTAGTCCATATTAATTACCCAGGGTATCAAGTTATAAATATCAACATCAAGGAATGTTGGCTATTAAATAATTACCTGTAATAATGTCATTCCAAAACATTTCATGCAATAACTTTAAAATAAAATAATTTTCACAAATAGGTTCAACATGCTCAAGGAGATTGTCGTGTGACTTGCCTTGCAAATGAAAATGTCTTTAGCAAATCTTCCGAACTCTTCCGCAGACTCCGCAATCTTCAGAAACGGCACCGGATTTAGATGTGTGGATCGATGACAAGGCAATTAGGGCTGAGGTGGCAGAAGAGATGGACTAGCTAGGACTAACGTGGCACCGGATTTAGATGTGTGGATCCAACGATGGAGACTCGACCTGGACAATCTGTTGGTTGCAATCAGTGTGGAGGCCATGGGCCCTGGGTACCTCACCACCAGCATGTGGGCCACTCGGATAGAGGATCGGCCGAATCATGTAGTTAGAGATAAGATAGCACCCGGCAGACTTTGCCTTGTACGATAAGGAAAACATAGTCTTAGTCAGATAAGTTTCTATCTCTAAGAGGGAAATCCCTTGGCCGTATCCGGCTGGGATCCTTGTCATGTACCCTTGTCCCCTAGTTTATAAGGGGAGGCAGGGTGCCCCTCAAGGGGCACGAGATCACGAAACCATTGATCGACACATATCCTCAAAGGAATACCACTACAACTGGACGTAGGGAATTACCTCACATCGAGGGCCTGAACCAGTATAAAATCTCCCTGTGTTCCTTTGCAATCCACCAAGTTTCCATCCACCGAATAGCCCCATATTCATATTGCCGGTGTAAAACATCGACAATCGGCTTGGTATTTTATGTGGATCGGTCAGCCCGAATTAGGTCTCAAAAGATCGACGACCGGGATGGCTTGAAGACATATTTGCCGGGGTCCACATGGCTTACAGAGGATAAAGGGGCGCTGGGACCCAATCGTCATCCACCAGGGAAAACCAGCGGAGGGCCTACCTGTCGGGGTCACAGGGGAAGGGGAGACGCTAGGGTCCACGCAGCAGTGGCACGCCAAGAAGCCAAATCAAGCTCGGCCGTCCCGGGCGCAGCATAGGAGACACGCCGGCACGGCGGCCAGGGAGTTTGACGACGACAGCAATGATTGACAGTGCCACGGCGGCAATGCGTCGGTGAGCCGAGACCGATGAGGGACGGGCAATGCAACAATGTCGTCGGCACGGAGCAGAGAAGAGGGGAGGTAGCGTGCAAGTCCAGCATGCAGGCGAGATGATGACGGCACAGGACGGTAGCGTTCAACGACCAGACGACGGCGGCACATGGGAGGCGGTGCAGCGAAGGGCTGGGAACAGTAGGCGGCGGCACCGAGGAGGAGACGATGATGGCAGGACCGACGGCGTGACGGCACAGCAAACCAACGTCGACCGTGATGCATAGAGGTAATGAGGATGACGGCGGACGACGAGGGCAACGCCGGGGAGGAAATAGCAGCAGGGGCCGGCGGGAGGATGTTGATGGCATTCGGCGGCACCTAGGCAACGCGGCGACAGCGACTCGCCGGTGGTAAGTGGCGGTGAGGGAGATAGCAAGCCCGGGGCGAGGACGATGACGCCGGTGACGGCACAGTAGTGAGGGCGACCATGACGACAACCTGTGGTCGTGAAGGCGACAGTAACGATGGTGCATGGCATGATGACATCGACGACAGACCGGCGGCAGCGAGTCGGCTATCTGATGCGAGAGGCGCTAGAGACGAGAAGAGGCGATGGAGGCCAAGGCACGACCTTGGAGCTCACCGGTAGGAGGATGAGGATGCTGAGGAGACAACCGCACGGCTTCGGACGAAGACAGTGGCTCAGTGCACAGGGGTGGTGATACACCAGGCGAGGCAGCACCGGGGCAACAGAAGGGAGCGGCGGTGGTGGCGATTCGAGCTTGTGGCGAGGGCGGTGGCTCAGGCGGGGTGGTGCTAGGGCATGGGAGAGGGCAGCCCAAGGGTATTTGTAGGCAGGGAGTCCGGGGTGGCGACAGATGGCGGCGGTGTACGGATTTGGCGGTGGCGGGCGTGGGAAGGAGGCGTAGGCGGTGGCGCTGGGTTGGGCCGGTGGTGGAGCGGCGGTGTGGGCCGAGGTCGGGCGATGGGATGGCGGTGCTGGGCCGTGGGGAGCTCGGCCCGAGTGGAGGATGTAGCGGTAGGGAGGGAGGAGTGAAGAGGAGTGTGGAGGCCATGGGCCCCGGGTACCTCATCACAAGCGTATGGGCCACTCGGACAGAGGATGGGCCTAACCTTGTAATTAGAGATATGATTGAACCCGGCAGACTTTGCCTTGTACGATAAGGAATATATAGTCCTAGTCGGGTAGGTTATATCTCTAAGAGGAGATCCCTTGGCCGTAATCTGGCAGGGACTCCTACCTTGTACCCCTGTCCCCCAGTATAAAAGGGGAGACAGGGCCCCCTGAGGGCATAAGCTCATAGAAGCGAACATACATCCTCAAAGGAATGCACCACAACTAGACGTAGGGTATTACCTCACATCGAGGGCCTGAACCAGTATAAAACTCCGCGTGTTCCTTTGCAGTCCACCGAGTTTCGATCCGATGAGTAGCCCTATCATCATATTGTTGGTGTAAAACATCGACAGTTGGCGTGCCAGGTAGGTGCTTCGGTGAGATCTACATCTACAAGCTCGATGGATCTAGCAACCGGAGTCGACGGCGGCAAATTTTCCCCCGGAGATACAATCTCATTTGGAAGCCTCGACTTCATCGCCAACTAGATCGGCAATCTCACCTTGGCAGACCCGGACCTGATCCAACCGACCGAGGAACCAGCCAACTCCGTGCCAGTCAGCCCACAAGACGCTGCAGATACGCTCGTTGATTTGCTGCGAAAATCTACCACCTGCCCGGATCTTGGGACAACTCTCTCCTTTGGCGTCCGACTCACGCTTGGCCTCGAGCCAGCCTGGGTCGGGCTAGGAAGGGGAGAGATCATCAATCTCCCGTGCAGACTCAGCAACGCCGTGGATCTACATCCCACGTGGCAGACCCGATCCCCTATGGTTCAGTTTGGACATGGCCCAGAGCCGCTCCAGATCGGATCTAGGGAGGTCGGAGTCGTCCTTACTCCGATCAACTACTCGGATTCCGACTCCAAGTCGGACAACGGTTCGAACACCAGTTTAGACACTAGTCTGGCGAGTTTCCTTCTGCCCCGAGAGATCTTCATGGCATCAACCCCACCGCCGGAGGTGCGCCGAGTGCAACAGGAGCAAGAAGAGGAGGCCCGCCAACTACGGCAACAGGAGGAAGCCGAACGTGAGGCTCGCAATGACGAGCTACGCAGGGCTAGGTGAACCGCTCAGCAACAAATCCTGCAGACTCAAGTCGGCAACCACGACGTCTTTGTCACGCCTCAGCAGAACGTCTTGGCCGCTGCAACCCTACTGGACACACTCCAGCTCGGGCCTGATCATCAGGCCACCCCGACAATCACCAAGATCAAAGCCATGATCACCGCTACTGCTTGTCAGCAGCACCAGCAGTCGGGCGACACCCTTATACCGACTCACTGGTCAAGTTCTCCAATGGCAATCTCATCCACATCAGCACGACGTCGGGCGGCCGGCTCAAGTCAGCCACACACAGAGTCACGCCAAACGTCTCTCGACAACACAAACAACAACAATCGGCAGCATCCCCAGAACGATCGCCGGTTTAACCAAGATCTCCGAGTCCATCTGCAACACGACCTCCACCAAGACATCAATGCTTGGCACTGCCAACGCAAAGATGACGAGCGCCGCCGACTAGAGGATGAGTACGAACATTTTGGTCTCCACCACGAGCGGTTTAACCGTCGCAGTAGGAGCCGGAGCCCACACAAAGATGAAGGCGTACCAGCCTTCGCCCAGGAGCTACAAGACATCGACTGGCCGTCGGGCTTCAAGCCTACGGGAATCGAAAAATACAACGGCAAGACTAACCCCGAGTCCTGGCTCACCGTATATACTCTGGCAATCCGAGCTACCGGAGGTGACCACAAAGTCATGGCTAAGTACCTCCCGGTCGCCCTAGCCGACTCAGCGAGGACATGGCTAACAGGGCTCTCGAGGCGATCAATCGGCTCCTGGGGGGAACTCCGGGAACGCTTTATAGCCAACTTCCAGGGGACTTACGAGCGGCCGTCTTTTGAGCACGATCTCTATCAGCTGCACTAGGGGAAGAACGAGTCTCTCCGTGAGTTCATCAAAAGGTTCTCCGAGAAGCGCAATTTGATCCCGATGATCAAGGACGAGGTCGTCGTCACCGCCTTTCGCAAGGGAGTCAAGGACGCTCTGTTCATCGCAAAATTCACTCGGAAGCTGCCAACCTCTGTCAGAGCCCTCTTCGATATGGCAAATAAATACGGCGACTCAGCTGAGGCAGTTGCAGAGGCCCTCGATGAGAAGAAAGTGTCCCGGCAGAAGGACCAAAAGGCCAAAGCCGACAATGAGCCATCACAGAACAAATCCGACAGCCGCAAGAGGAAGTCGGACAACGAGGTGGCCAACATGGAGTAGACCTAGTTGCGACCCCCAAGGAACAACGAATACCAGAAGGTTATGAACGGGCCCTGCCCCTTTCATCCCAAGGGCAAGCATGCAGCCAAGGACTGCTTCATGCTCAAGAAGTTTGCTTCCGAGTAGGTTTCATCATCTGGCGCCGACAAGGACAAGGACAAGCCAGATTTGGGCCCGGCCAACGATTATCAAGATCCCTAGGCCGAGCTCAACCACATCTTCGGAGGGCCGTCTACGTATGAGTCCAAAAGGAAGCAGAAGCTAACAGCACGCGACGTCAACGCAGTCTTTATAGTAGACGCCCCCCAATATTTGTGCTGGTCAAAGATGTCCATCACATTTAACTGCGCAGATCACCTAGATCGGGTTTCGCACCCAGGACGCTATCCACTCGTCCTTAACCCGGTCATCAAAAATATCAAGCTGAAGAAGGTTCTCATAGATGGAGGCAGCGCGCTCAACATCCTCTTCGCCATGACCTTGGATGAGATGAAAATCCCTCGTTCAGAACTGCGGCCGAGTACTGCGCCCTTCCACGAGATAATTCTCGGCCTGTCTTCAACACCCCTTGGGCAGATAACCTTGCCGGTCACCTTCAGCACGCGGGATAACTTCCGCACAGAAAACATCTGCTTCGAGGTTGCCGACTTTGAGACCGCATACCACGCGATACTCGGACGACCGACGCTCGCCAAATTCATGGCGATACTGCACTCTACTTACATGGTGCTCAAGATGCTCGGGCCAGCCGGAGTTCTCTCCCTCCGCAGCGACGTCAAGCAAGCCTTCACCTACGACAAGGCGAGCTGCGAGTTGGCTCAATCGCAAGAGGTGGCAGTCAGACACAATAGCATTCGGCAAGCTGTCACAACTAAAGTTGAGGATGACCAAGTTCTGGTGAAAAATGCAGCAAAGTCAAGAATTTCAGCGGACTCTAACACGAAGAAGATCCTCCTGGACCCTTCCGACCCCTCCAAGACTGCTCTAGTCAGGACCGGACTCAACCCCAAATAGGAAGACACGCTCGTCACCTTCCTCCAAGCCAACAAAGACATCTTCGCATGGAAACCGTCCGACATGCTGGGTGTACCAAGGGAGGTGATCGAGCATGCCCTCAATGTCAAGACAGACGCCAAGCCAGTCAAGCAACGGCTACAGTGCTTTGCATAGGACCAAAAAGATGCTATTTGGGAGGAGATAACCAAGCTCCTCGCAGCCGGGTTCATCAAAGAGGTTTATCACCCGAACTGGCTGGCAAACCCAGTTTTGGTCCGAAAGAAAAACGGTAAATGGTGCATGTGCATCGACTACAATGATCTAAACAAGGCGTGCCCCAAAGATCCATTTGGTCTACCAAGAATAGATCAGGTGGCAGATTCAACCACGGGATGCGAACTTCTCAGCTTTCTCGACTATTACTCGGGATACCACCAAATCAGCCTGAAGGAGGAGGACTGCCTAAAGACGTCTTTCATCACACCGTTTGGCGCATACTGCTACATCACTAGGCCATTCGGTTTGAAAAATGCTGGAGCAACGTATCAACGAGCAATTCAACGGTGTTTACACACTCAGATCGGGTGCAACGTGGAGGCCTACATCGATGACGTGGTGATCAAGACCAAGTCCAAAGAAGACCTCATCGCTGACCTGGAAGAAACCTTCCAAAATCTTCGAAGATTCAAGATGAAGTTGAATCCGAAAAAGTGCGCCTTCGGTGTACCATCTGGCAACCTACTCGGCTTCATCGTATCGCATCGGGGCATCGAGGCCAACCTGGAGAAAGTCAATGCAATCATGAACATGGCACCCCCGACTAGCCAGAAGAACGTCTAGAAGCTGACAGGCTACATGGCGGCACTCAGCCGGTTTATCTCCCAACTAGGCGAATAGGGCATGCCTTTTTTCAAGCTATTGAAGAAAGCAGACAATTTCCAATGGACTCCCGAAGCCTAGCAAGCCTTCGAAGACTTCAAGAAATTTCTCACATCACCACCTGTGTTGGCATCACCTATGCCCCAAGAGCCATTAATGCTATATCTGGCGGCAACCACTTAGGTAGTCAGCACGGTGTTGGTGGTCGAGTGATCTGAACCGGGTCACATACAGAAGATACAACGGCCAGTCTACTTTGTCAGTAAGGTCCTTGCCGACTCCAAAATAAGATATCCGCAGGTCCAAAAGCTGCTTTATGGCCTACTCATCACTATCCAGAAGCTGGTGCACTATTTCCAATCGCATCAAGTCACAGTGGTCACATCATATCCACTCGGGGACGTCCTGCATAACCACGAGGCCATCGGCCGAATCGCTAAATGGGTGCTCGAGTTGATGATATTCGACATCACCTTTCAGTCACGGACAGCAATCAAATCACAAGCTCTAGCCGACTTCATGGCCGAGTGGACAGAAGATCAGATGCCTACATCAACAGCGAATCTAGAGTACTGGACAATGTACTTTGACGGTTCTCTAAGGATCGGCGACGCCGGGGCCAACATCGTACTGACGTCCCCTACCGGCAAAAAACTCAAGTATGTTCTCCATATCCACTTCCCGTCTTCCCACAATGTTGCCGAGTACAAGGCACTCATCCATGGGCTCCGCATTGCTATATCACTCGTCATCCGTCGACTGGTTGTGTGTGGAGATTCCCAACTCGTGGTCAACCAAGTTATGAAAGACTGGACATGTCTCGATGATACCATGGCGGTGTACGGTCAGGAGGTCCAAAAGCTGAAAAACAAGTTCGACGGGCTAGAGATAACCCATGTCCTACGACAATACAACGATGCCACAGATGAACTGGCTAACATAGGATCCAAGAGAGAAGTGGTCCCGACTGGGATCTTTGTCGAGCAACTAATGGAGCTGTCAGTCAAGAAGAAACCAGTGCCAGAGCAGTTGGAGGCTGAACCTACCCCGGTAACAGACGAAGTACTGATCATATACCAAGATTGGCGGACCTGTTCTCAAATTCCTCCTGGACGATGAACTCCCAGAAGATCGCATTCAAGTCGAACAAATCAAACGTCGAAGCAAAAGTTTCCTAGTACTCGAAGAAGACCTATACCGAAGAAGTGCATCCAGTGTCCTCATGCGCTGCGTCACCACCGAGGAGGGCAAGCAGATTCTGCAATCGATCCACTCGGGCATATGTGGCAACCATGCCACATCCAGCACGTTAGTCGGAAAGGCTTACCGGCAGGGATTTTTCTAGCCAACAGTAGTAACAGATGCAAAAGACATTGTTCGCACATGCGAGGGTTGTTAGTTCTACGCAAGATAAACAAATCTCCCAGCTCAAGAACTTCAAACAATCCCAATCTCTTGGCCCTTTGCAGTATGGGGGCTTGACATGGTCGGGCCTTTCAAGAAAGCGCCAGGAGGGTTCACACACTTGTTCGTCGTAGTGGATAAATTCACAAAGTGGATTGAGACAAAACCTGTTGCTACCATAACAGTGGCAAGAACAAAGGACTTCATCATGAGTATATTATACCGATTCGGGGTACCTAACCGCATCATAACAGACAACAGTACTCATTTCACGGGCAGCGTATTTCAAGATTTCTATGACGACTTCGGTATCAAGATCTGTTATGCATCTGTGGCACACCCACGGAGCAATGGGTAGGTTGAGTGTGCCAATGGCATGGTCTTACAAGGCATCAAGACAAGGATATTCGACCGACTACAACCATATGCGGGCCGGTGGGTACAAGAACTCCCATCCGTTCTCTAGTCTCTAAGAACCACGGTTAGTCGGGCAACAGGGCAATCCCCTTTCTTCTTGGTCTATGGTTCTGAGGCTATGTTACCAACCGAGTTAGAGTTCGGCTCTCCGCAAGTTTGGGCTTACTCAGAAGACATCTCAAACAATACCCGATTGGTCAAATTAGATCAGTTAGAAGAAGCGAGGGACATCGCAATAATCCAGTCAGCAAGGTATCTTCAAGGCCTGCGTCGTTACCACAATCGCAATGTCCATGGCCACGCCTTTTTGGTCGAGGATCTCATGTTGAGAAAAATACAAACCACCAAAGACAGGCATAAACTATCCCCAATATGGGAAGGGCCATTCATTATCGCCAAGGTCACATGGCCAGGCGCCTACTGACTGAAGACCAAAGACAGTGCCCTCGTCAGCAACTCATGGAATATAGAACAGCTACGTCCTTTCTATACCTGAGTTTTATACTTTCCCATGTGTACAGTTTTTCTCTGACTCACTATGCCGCTTGTTCCAACCGAGTAGTGAGTCGGGGGCTGCATGTATTCTATGTGCTTTGTCAATAATATACGAGCCTGTTTTGCTTAAGTTATGAAGCTTTGTAACGACTTTCTTACATCTGCCCGAGTACAGCTTTCTACGGTGAACGATTTTATTAAGTTTCTATAGACTAACTTGGCATAGACTACGCATTCGGCTAAAGCTAATGATAACTAAGTAACAACTCGGAGCTCGGCAGCATTGCACAGATATTTACACATGTCTTTACAATACTTTCTACACTGACTGCATGATGGATTGTTCTTACATACCCAGGTCTCGGGTGATTACCTCTATAGTCGGCCTCGCCTGGGTTATCAACCCCAACGCCTCCTCAGGTGTCATCTCCTCGGCGAATCCCTCTCCAATGGCCTCAAGATCTACCCTAGGGTAGATCGACTTGGTCATTGCCAGGGTTTGGGCCATGCCAATGACAACCCGCTCGTCTAAGTACCTCTTTAGGACACTCAGGGCTTCATTTAGGTGTGCCTGCACCTGGGAGATCATGTTGGAGCTGGTTCCCACGTAGTGAGGATCCATGATGTCAAGGAGCCCTTTCACGGACTCGGCAAGGATTTCCTGTGACTCCTTGACAACCTTTATCTCGTCTACAAAAGCTCAAAACTGGATTTGGGCATTGGCTCTGGCAGCTACCCAGGTTCATCCACAAGTAAACTTGTTAAGCAAAACTACAGATGGGGTACCTAATGGATTGGTTAAGGCCATTGTCTGAGGGAAGACTTACTTTCGTAGTCGGCCACCCACTTAGCTTTGGCCTTCTCCAGTTCAGCCTTCTGTTTCTCAAGCTCAACCTTGGCCCTCTCGGCCTCCTTCAGCTTGGATTCCCCCTCTATTTGGGTCCTCAACTCGGTTTCGAGGGCTATACATCAGAATAGTCAAGTACTCAAGATTACAGTCAAGACACAACTGGGCAGTCGGGAAACAACATAGCTGGAGAGATAAACTAAGGGCTCAGTCAGGAAGACATATTCAGGAGACTTACTTCCAATCTTCTTGGCTAGGCCCCAATTTTCATCCCTGAGCTGATTAACTGCTCCCCTCAGCCAAGCCTCCTTCTCCTGGTTAGATCACTCCAAGTCGGCCTTTGAGGCCTGGAGCTGGCCCAATTGCTGGAGTTGGGGGACAAGCTAGGTCAGGACCTCGTCCATCTTCTCCGAGTGGTCAATGATCTTCTGCTCAGAGCAAAACAAAGTAAAGCAGAGTCAGACGGCAGAATACCTATGCAAGGAAGACTATCAAGAACTCAGCAAGGCGAAAGTCATACCTAGACTCCCTGGGACCCGGAGATAGCGGTGCGGAGAAGAACTTCGCGCTCCCTCTCTGCTGCCTTGGTGTCATGCTCGTAGCTCTCCGCAGTTCCCTCAGGAATTACCCAGTGGAATGTCCTCGGGAATCTACGGGGAGAGGCCTCAAGCCTGGGGAAATTCGGCCCTTCTGAAGACGACGACGACAAGGACAGTGATGGGGTCCTGGCCCCAAACTCGGCTGCCGCTGGGGCTTCGGGGATCTGCTCAGGGGCTGGAGCAACAGCTCCGACATCCGCCCCTTGGTCAGTCGGCGTCAGTAGCCCTGCCGTCGGGACAACCTCTGTTTCTGCAACTGGGACGGTCTCCGGCTCAGTAGATAAGCTTGCTGGCGTTGGCTCGGCCAGGGATGGCTTGACAACAAGGGCAGCTGGCGCGGTCTCCTTAAGATCAATGTCGGCGCGTTGCCTGCACAAAAAGCTAAGCATCAAGACACTTCTCGCCGAACAGGATTTCCAGAAGATCCAAAGTCACGCACCTCTTGGAGAATTTGAACCTCCATCCAGGGGCTCCTGAAGTCGGCACAGGAGAACTGCTGGCTGTCGGGCTAGAGGGCATGGCAGTCGGCGGTGGTGTTTTTGTCTTGGTCGGCCCCATTCCTGGTGTGGCCGGCTGGGGCGCTCAGGTACTCAGTGGTGCCATCCTTGGGCTCGATGTTGCTGAGCCTGGTGGCACTGGACTCAACCTTGTACTCGGCAGTGCTCTTCTTGGGCTCGATGTTGCTGAGCTCGACTACACCGGTCCCGGTCTAGGGCTTGGCGGCCTGGGGGCTGCGCTGGCGGTGTCTCTGATGTTCAGACTCCCCACTACGGCACTCGGCCTGCTGATTTTCTTCTTGCCCTGGTCTACGATGGGTCTCTTCCTCGCTCTCTTGGAGTCGGGCTGGGCAGTAGAAGGACTTCTCGGGCTCTTCTTCAACTTCATGGCCGACAAAGTTTGGGAGTCTTCATCGAACTCCTCACACGACTGCAAGCGGTTCAACAACATATGTTACACATTGCGGAGCAATCCTGGGCATATATCTACAAGCATTCATCACAGATGGACAACAATTTAACATCAGTGAGAGTTACCTTTGGACACGGCCTCTTCTGGCTATAAGCCACCACAAACCGCTCTGAGTCTTTAGTTTCGACCAACCCGTTGGCGAAGTAATCCAGTAGGATGTTGGTCACCTTGTGCTTGTCCATCAGGTCGGGATACTCCCAGCTGGGATCACCTCTACCCTTGTAGTCCCAGCCGAAGTGATACCTCAACTTCAGCGGCCTGATGCGTTAAGTCAAGAAACGTCTGGCCACCCATGGACCAGTCAGCCCGGCGCTCTTTAGCTTGTCAATCCTATCAATCAGTATGTAAACCTGGCCCATTTCTTCAAAGCTGGGCAAAGATGACCAGTTCGGCACAACCGTTGGAGGCAAACCATAAAAGGGGGGAGACTTGGTTCAAGATCAGAATAGTAAAACCACTCCCTATGCTAGCCTTTGAGAGAAGACTTCAGGGGAATATTGATATAAATCCTCTTCATCTCACTCCTGAGCTGGATACCAGCCCTCCAATCACCTGGACCTTGCTCTTACAGGGCTGGGGTTTGATGTGGAACAGATGTCTAAATAGATTCAAATGGGGTTCCACACCCAGGAAACACTCACACAGAGTCACAAAGATAGAAATTTGCAAGATTGAGTTGGGATTCAGATTCACCAACTCAAGCCCATAGAAAGAAAGAACTGGCACAAGAAGTCCGAAGAGGGAAGAGAGAGCCCTCGGTCGAAGAAAGAGGTGAAGACAACAGTCTCACCAGATTGGGGCGCCAGGATCGATTCCCCCTTAGCCGGATGCCAGTGAATAACTTCTTGGCTTTGCAATCTCAGCTGTTTCTCCAGAAGCTTCAGCTTAGCCGACCCGCAATCCAAAGTCAGCCAAGTCTCATCAGTCGCCTCCGGGATCTCCGACACTCTCGGCATGGCTGGGGACAAGGAGATTTGGGAAAAAAGCTATTGGGGGCTTGGAATGGACGAGGAGAAGCGGGATCGCCTGAGTTTCAATCGGGAAGAGCAAGCAATGGCGAACCCTAGCGAGGCAGGAGGCACAATTTCAGCGTGGAAGCTAGAAGACGAAACAATTGGTGGAATGGAGAAGATGAGTGAATCTTTTCTCTCTCTCCCCGCCTTTATAGAGCCTGTACCGATTCGTGGGCTTGGGCTTACAAAGTCAATACTGGGCCACCAAGATATGAGTTTCTACAGTAACAGCTCAATGTGGGCCACTCGCTGGCTATGTTAAAATCACGGTGCTGGTGCTACTAACAGGAACTGATGAGGTAATCAGATATGCTTCATAAAGGCCTAATTGCGGAACACATTTGTTCAGGTATCTGTATTATCCACCAAGTATTGAGGATATATCCTTATAAGGGTCACAAGCTGTTCTTCATTAAAATTGGGGATGCAGGTATCTCTCAAGTACACCTGACCACATATTGGATTGGAATTCATAAAGTGGTACTCGGATTACATGCTTAGCCAACATTTGCCATGAGCAAATATTCTTCTAGCCAACATGACGCTGAAGAGTCTAACTTCCGAGTAGTGCACTACTCGGGAAAGACTAAATATTACTTCCAACTGACATGAAGCTGAGGAGTCTAATTTCTGAGTGGGACGCTACTCGGGAAAGACTATAAACACCTTTTCTAGGTGATATGATGCTGAGGGGTCTAATTTTCGAGTGGCATACTACTCGGGAAAGACTATAAATTATTTCTAGCTGATATGATGCTAAAGAGTCTCATATACCAGTAGTATACTACTCGGGAAAGATTATAAGGTTAAAGATATTTGACTTTATGTTTAATTATTTTCACAATTAAGCACAAAGTCAGGGGCTACACCTAATAGGTGCGCCTATTCGGCGCACACTATTAATACTTCTACATGGAGCCCTTCATACCCTTGCTGCCAGCTGACATGAAGCAAGACTCGGAAGAAGAAGCACTCGGACAAAGAGTACTCGGGAGCAATGCACTCGAGAAAACTTCACCGTGGAGGATGAGCACTCGGCATCAGCTGTGACTCAACTATGAAGGTCTCAGGGGCTGCTGTGGAGGCCATGGGCCCCGGGTACCTCATCACAAGCGTATGGTCCACTCGGACAGAGGATGGGCCTAGCCTTGTAATTAGAGATATGATAGAATCCGGCAGACTTTGCCTTGTATGATAAGGAATATACAGTCCTAGTCAGGTAGGTTATATCTCTAAGAGGAGATCCCTTGGCCGTAATCCGACTGGAACTCCTACCTTGTACCTCTGTGCCCCAGTATATAAGGGGAGGCAGGGCGGCCCCTGAGGGCATAAGCTCATAGAAGCGAACATACATCCTCAAAGGAATACACCACAACTGAACGTAGGGTATTACCTCACATCGAGGGCCTGAACCAGTATAAACCTCCCCATGTTCCTTTGCAGTCCACCGAGTTTCGATCCGACAAGTAGCCCTATAATCATATTGCCGGTGTAAAACATCGACAAGGAGGCAGGGGAAAGGAGGAAGAAGAGAGGAAAAAGAAGAAGCAAGGGGTAAAAAAAAGAAAAAGGAAAAGGGGAGAGTAAAGAAAAAAAGAAGGTTTTTTCTGGAAATTTCTAAACTTTTTGAAATTGAATTTTAGAGTTATTTAGAGCAATAAATAGAGGTATTATAATTTAGGGCAACATTCGGAATTTTGGAATATCACGGACGTTGGTGTATATATTTTTGGAAACTCGAAAATGTCGAAACACTTTTGGAATGGAAATATTTCTTTGGAATCGGGGAGATTCAACGGAAGTTTTGGAACCCTCCAACGATAAGAACAATTTGGGGGTTTTCCTATTTGCAAAATTTGGAATTTAGGGATTTTTAAAGAATCGGAAAAATATTTTGGAAATTAGAGGTTGCGGAAGTATTCGGGATTTTGGATTATTTTTGGGACTTAGGATTAATGAGATATTTTCAGAATTGGAGTATTTATTTGGGATTGGGGAGACCAAAGGGGTTTTGGGATATTCGAGGAATATATTTCATTGAGTTTGGAAAATGGGATAAACTCCAAAGGACTAAATCAGGAACGACCCGAGTGGGGAAAAGAAAAGGGAATTATTTCATATTTATTTAATTATTGAAATGATCTTTGTCCCATTAAAATTAATTCTAGAGCTCCAAAAATTTCGAGAAAATTTCAGAGGGTTTATTAATTCATAGGGAATTTACCAGAAGTAAATGCCACTACGAAACACAAAGAATTTAATATTATAAATACTTAAACGCTTAAAATATTCTGACAAAACCCCAAGAATATAAAAGCAACCAAGTATTTAATTAAAATTGGAACATGGGATTTTTAAATATTGGAAATTCTCAAACTTTTATTCAAACACCTTTCTCTAGCAAAAATTTTCTACTGTATTCTTGTATTTCCATTTACCCAAAAACATTTTTTAATTAAAGAAATTTTCAGGGTGTGACAGTCGGGATCACCTCAACCTCAATAGCTGGGGTGGCCCCTGGCTCAGTCCTTAGCATAGCTTGCTCTGGCTTAGCTAGAACAGGTTCGGCAGCAGGGGTTGGTGGCGTAGCCCCCTTGGGGTCTGTGTCACTTCGCTTCCTATAGAAATTGTCAACAATCAGGATACTACAACAACATTCTAGTCTCTAAGAGGATTGAAGATTCTCTACTACCTCTTGGAAGTCTTGAACTTCCATAGTGGTGCTCCGGTGGAGGTCGGCAAGGGGCTTGATAGCCTGCTCGGTGACGGAGAGCCACTGCCTGTCAGGCTCGTTGGCATGGCAGTTGGTGGGGATGAGCTAACCCCAGTCCGTGCTATGCCTGACGTAGCCGACTGGGGGGTCGAGGCACTTGGCGGCCCTGGCCTCGGGCTTGGTGACTTGGGGGCCGAGCTGATGGGGTCCTTGATCTTTAGGCTCCACTACGCCATGCTCGGCATGCTCTTCTTCTTCCCCTGGTCAGTCGTTTTTCTTTTCCCAGCCCTCTTAGTGTTGGGTTGGGCAGCAAAAGGGCCGGCTGGGCGTTTCTTTGATCCCACGGGTGATTGGTCCTAGGAATCAACATCGAATTCCTCATAGTCCTGCAAACATTTGGACAACATCCATCATACATTACAAAATTGGACAGGCATTCACAGCATTCATCACAGGTGGATAATAGATCAACAGCAATATCACAAGATTACCTTTGGCTGGGGCCTGCCCTTGCGGTAGGGCTTGGGGGCTCGCTCTTCATCCTCAGTCTTCACCACCCCATTGACGAAGAAGCCTAACAAGGTGTCGATGACCTTGTCTTTGTCAGCAACGTTAGTATATTCCCGACTGGGGTCGTCCTTGCCTTGGTAATCCCAACCGCAGTGGCTCCTGGCTTTTAATGGTCGGGTGCGGTGGTTCAAGAAGCACCTTGCCACCCATGGACCTGTCAAGCCTATGCTCTTCAGGTGGTCAATCTTCTCTATCAGCTGGTACACTTGCCCCATTTTCTCGTACGTTGGCACAGACAATTCGAGGAGAACCAGAGAAAGGGGGCAGAGAGGGTTCAGGATTTGAGCAATAAAAACCACTCTCGTGCCATCCCTTGAGGGAGGTTTTTGGGGGACATTGAGGTAGATTTTCTTCATCTCATTTTTGAGTTAAAGGCTGATGAGGACATCACTAGCTCGGATATGACCCTAGCAACTTTATGTATTCATCAACCAAAGGTGCATGTTTTCTACATAAGATTTATGCATTATATATTTGAACAGCCGTTACTGCACCATGAGTTTTGTGTGTTCTCGTTTGCAGAGATACTTGCTTGGGTGAAGGGAAAGAGGCCGAGCGCAAGGAATGCATGGATGATCAAAGAAGTTGATTGGGGACCAAACCAAGACCTTACCCAAGTCTACTCCTACATCACCATGTCACTTTTGGTCCATAGAAGGCAAGAGATGAAGTTCTGCACGTTTTGAATTTGGATTAGGGCCTCCTGACAGCATCAACTTTAAACGGACCTAGCCGCTGATCCAGAAGGACTTTTAGGGCCCATGAGTACTTGTTGGAAAGCTTATGGAGTCTACTTTCAGATGGTTTTGGTCCCACGTCAAAAGTCCTCCTGAGCTATCTGGAATCATCGAAACAAGATATGTATCTCTTCCAGTCCGAGTCTGTTTTGGGCCTTGGGCCTTGTAATTGTGTCGTAGGCTAAGCCCAAGGGGTGTGCGTCCTAGGGATAACCCTAGGACGTCCCAACTCCTATATATACAGTAGCCATCTTTGTTTAAAGGTGGGTTTTGCTTAGATTATTCTGTCCTCGAACAGTTTCGCCGTTTATCGGTTTGTGAGACCCCAACTTGAGAGTATAATCATTCATCTGCAATTGAGTTGCAATCTTTATTGTTCTTGCTTGTGTTCTTCGATTCGCATGCAGGGATTAGCCTTCGTGGTGAGGTCAACCGGGCAGCGCACGGTTGATAACAAGAGGAGACGTGGTGCAGTGATTGTAGGGTTCGGGCTTTGGTGATCAAAAGCCAGATCGTGAGTGTCAATTCTCCACCAAATCGAGAGTTATCCTTACCTAACGGAAGATCGGGCACCCCGCAGTAGCCAACGTTGTTTAAAGGTGGGTTTTGCTTAGATTATTCTATCCTTGAACAGTTTCGCTGTTTATCGGTTTGTGAGACCCCAACTCGAGAGTATAATCATTCATCTGCAATTGAATTGCAATCTTTCTTGTTCTTGCTTGTGTTCTTCGATTCGCATGCAGGGATTAGCCTTCGTGGCAAGGTCAACCAGGCAGTGCACAGTTGATAATAAGAGGAGACGTGGTGCAGCGATTGCAGGGTTCGAGTCTTGGTGATCAGAAACCGGATCGTGAGTGTCAATTCTCCACCAAATCGAGAGTTATCCTTACCTAATGGAAGATCGGGTACCCCGTTGCCATCAAAGGCCTACCCCCTGATGATCTGGATCTTGGTCTTAGAAGGTTGGGGCTTGATATGGAAGAGGTATTGGAAGAGAATGAGATGGGGCTTTGTAGGATTGAATACAAGAACCAAGCCTACCAAAGGGGGGTGAATGGTAGGAACACCAAAAACCAAAATTTTTTGCAGAATAAAAGAAACCCTCAAACCTGGATGGCATGCACCGGTCAGACCATCTCTGTTGCGCCGGTCTGATCGCCATGTGTCCGCCGATAGAACCACTGCCTCGCCACTGTGCTCTTGTCCGATGAACCGTCGGAATTTAGAAGGATACACACCGAAGATGCTCTTCAAAGTAAATTAAATTTATTGCACCAAGATGTGTTTACAAAGCGCATACAAAGCACTCCTCTCTCTCAAAACTAAACCCTAACTTTTTCTCTTTCAAAAGTTATTACTCTAGAGCCTCAACCCCTCATCTATTTATACCTAAAACCTCCTATATAAAGTAGGAGTAGAATGCCTAGTTCCACTAGGACTCAAACCTTCAATTACCAAATCTAATTACAATTTACCAAATTAAATTCTCCTTTCCACGACCAACTCGGACTCCCTCACATGCTGACAGTACTGTAGCAGTGCTGTCTGAGACTGTAGCACTGTTGTCCGAGTACTGTAGTAATCCAGTTTGAGTACTATAGCAATGTTGTAGCTAAATATTTCTTCTAATTTTCTTCTCTAATTTTGCTTCAAATTTATTTGTGATTTTTTTGCCGCTTGCACACCCAATTTGCGAAGCCCGTTGCGAAGACCTCCCACACAATATCCATCCACTGTGTGCCACCTTGTGTCCAATCTCGTCACCCGGCATCCTTGATCATTCTAGACCTCGGCTCCTCCCTGAGCGTAGTCACAATCCTACCGTTGACCAAAATTGACCACAAGTCACCTGCACATCCATAGACAAAACAAACCATTTCTAGGCACAGATATCATAACCTGACCCTCATTAGTCACAAGCACTCACACCAATATTCACAGTTATTTTCAAACCAATCTCTTATTAAATAAATCATTGTAAAGCCAATTGTTCGTCACAAAATATAAAATAAATCAAGACAATGATTTCATAGGCTTGACCCCCAGAAAGGATCATAGAGGGTGGCAAAGATAGAAATTTGAAGGATCGAGTTAGGATTGAGATTCACCAACTCGATCTGATAAAAAGCAAGGGGTTGGCGAAGAAAATCTGAAGAGAGGAGGGCCACGCCACGGTCGAAGAACGAGGTGAAAACAACAGTTTCACCTGGTTTCTGGGCTAGAACGGATTCCCCCTTGGCGGTGCACCAATGGATGACCTCCTATGCTGCAAGATCATTCCTTTCATCAATAGCTTCAACTTTACTGGACTGCAGTCTGACATCAGCCACAATCCGTCTATCATCTCGGGGTCTCGAATGGTGCCCTCGGCATTGTTGATAAGAAAGGATTTTGTGAAAAGTCTTGAAGAGCTTGAAATCGACGCTAGGAGGCAGATCTTAGAGAGTCTCAAGCTAGGAGCGCGAGTAGCAGTGAACCCTAGCAAGGCGGAGGCGCGAAATTTGGGCACGGTTTCGGGAAGACGAAGCGATTCGGCAGATTGGGGAAGAAATGTGGAGGCCATGGGCCCCATGTACCTCATAGGAAGCTTTCTGGCCACTCGGACAAAGGATAAACACAATCCTGTAATTAGGGATGCAATAGGACTCGGTAAATAATACCTTGTATGATAAGGAAAGGATATAGTCCTAGTCAGGTACGTTGTATCTCTAGAAGAAAATCCCTTGGTTAGAGTCCGACTAGGATTCCTACCCTATAGCCATGCCTCATCGGTATATAAGGGGAGGCAGGGAGCCCCCTGAGGGCAGAAAAAAATCTCACCAGAGAAACCTCAAAGGCAATACACCATAGCTGCAAGTAGGGTATTACCTCATATCGAGGGCCTGAACTAGGATAAATTATTTCATGTTCCTTTGCAGTCCATCAAGTTTAGGTCTCACAAGTAGCCCTATATTATTATTGCCGATATAAAACATCGACACAAAACAATAAGGCTATAAGCAAAGATCAGGGTTTCTCCCTCCCGATGACATTGTAAAATAAATGCATAATTGAAGGAAAAACATAGCTTAAAACATAGGTACAACATGCTCAAAGTTGTTAAGGATCTGTGTGACTTGCCTCGCAGCTCTGTAAACGCTTCGGAACTCTCCTCATAAAATCCTGACTCTTCCGGAACATCGGCGGCTAAAGGCAATAAACAAAAATGAGGAAAATAGTACATAAGCACACATGAAAAGTACAATATTATATTTTTAATGTATAGAACTTTAT
The DNA here is from genome assembly GCA_003991445.1 of Oryza meyeriana var. granulata. Lineage (NCBI taxonomy): Eukaryota > Viridiplantae > Streptophyta > Magnoliopsida > Poales > Poaceae > Oryza > Oryza meyeriana. The sequence continues at coordinate 244,292 of RYFJ01000520.1, read as the reverse complement.
TAAAGAATTATGAAAGTTGAATAAGGCAAAACAGAGTTCGGATGAATTAGTTATGAATTTTAGAAGTTTTAATCCTTTTAAAGCCTATTCAAAAAGATTAAATTGATTTATTGTGTCATTTAGCATTTATTTTAATTCAGGAAAAGGGATTATGGCATCAACACTGGATAGGGGCGGCTGACACCTGGGTCCCACAGATCAGAGAGAGGAGGGGCTTAGGTCCACAGTAGCCCGAGTCCACCGAGGGGTTCACAACGATCCAACGGCCTAGATCAGATCGAAGGAAGATCGGACGGTTGAGATTGATCTCGGGTTTACGAAGGGTTTGAATGGTTTAGATCTAACCGAGGCTAGATCGGACGGCTAGGATCTAATCACAGCGATCAACGGCTCGGATTGATCCTGATCGGATCAGACCCTTGGCTGAGTTGGCTTCGATGTGACGTCCACGTCAGTGGCCGGCAGCGGTGGTGGCTCGGGACCCAATGGTCGACGGCGATCGGAGGCATAGTGGAGCATGGTGATCGGTGGCACGACGGAGCATGGCGAGGGCACAGAGGGATAGAGGGAAGTGCAGCGATCCTTACCAAGGGCAAAATGATGATAAACGGTGATAGGAGTGACCGGTGGCGAGCTGCAAGCAGCAGGGAGGTTCGGGTCCTCGGTGGCGACACTGCTCTGGCAACAGAGATTCGGTGATAGGAGGTGGCAGCCTAGCTTCCTTGCGATTCGGTGGTTCTAACCGAGGCGACGGCGATCACCAGCGGTGGCTAAAGCGGCAACAGAGCTCGGCTGGAAGACAACGACGGCAGCGGATCAGATTGGATCGGTGCCATGGTAAGCGGGGCTAGGGCAAGCTTGATTGATGGTGGAAAGGGATAGAGAGGAGCTTGGGGACTCTATTTATAGCGGAGGGGAGGGGAGATCGGCTCGGGTTCGGTCGCGGTGGTGGTTTAGGTCTTCCTCCGAGTCTCGAAGCTTCATGAGATTGAATCGGGGTCATTCCCATCCATTGCTCTCCACAATTCTTGGGGGAAAGGACGAGGAGGTTGAGGGGATCAAAACCCCTCCACTAATTTGAGGATCGGACTAATGAGGAAATTGAACGGCATCGGCGCAGGCTCGGGCTCGGTCTCGACAGGGAAGACGGATCCGATGAGTAGGGCCCACCTATTGGCAAGGAGAGAGAGAGAGGAGGGGAGGCGGGCAGCTGCTGGGCTGACAGCGCGCGCGCGGGGGGAGAGAGCACAAGGATGGGCCGGACTCGGCCCAGGAGCAGGGAAGGGTTTTTTAAAGGTTTTTCTTTTGTTTAAATGATGAAATGCTTATTCCAATCATTAAAAATACTTCTCTTGCTCAATTAATTCCCAGAAAATTCTAGGAGCTAAAAGATTAAGCAAAGTATTTTACAAAATTTAATCTAGGCCAACTTTAGTTGAAAATTTTCTCTGATTTTTATGATTTCACTCCTTGAGGCTTTTTAAATAATTTCTAAAAATCCTTTTTCACATTATTTATTTATTTACAGATTTTCAGGGTGTTACATGCACCAAATATCTTAAGATTCTCTTAACGGCAATAAGATGACATTCTTTTGGTGCGCTTGAAAGCGAGGACACATGCACACACTAAATATAATATCCGGTCTAGATGCACAAAGGTAAAGAAGTGAACTAATCATGGAGCGATCTGCCTTTTGATCCACCAGTTTACAGTTGTCGTCGAGGTTGAGATGCCCGTTAGTTGGCATAGGAGTCTTGAAGGGCTTGGCTCCCTCCATTTCAAACTTCTTGAGGATGTCTTTGAGATACTTCGTTTGCAAAATGAAGGTTCCATTCTTTTGTTGTTTGACTTGAAGCCCGAGGAAGAATATGAGCTTCCCCATCATCGACATCTCGAACATCCTAGTCATAATCTTACTAAACTCTTCACTAAAAGATAGATTAGTTGAACCAAATATTATGTCGTTGACATAAATTTGGCACATAAATAAATCATTCTTGAATTTCTTAGTGAAAAGAGTAGTGTCAGCTTTGCCTATTTCAAAGTCATTTTTGAGAAGAAAGTCAGGAAGGCATTCCTACCAAGCTCTAGGGGCTTGCTTGAACCCATAGAGCACCTTGTGAAGCTTGTAGACATGATTTAGATATTTGGGATCTTCAAACCCAGGCAATTGCTCAACATACACCAACTCTGTGATTGGTCCATTGAGAAAAACGCTCTTGACGTCTATTTGATAAAGCTTGAAATCATGGTTAACAGCATAAACTAATAGGATTCGAATGGACTCAAGGCGAGCAACTGGCGCAAAGGTTTCACAAAAATCGAGACCCTCGACTTGGGTGGACCCTTGAGCCACTAACCGTGCTTTGTTGCGAGTGACTACTCCATTCTCATCTTGCTTGTTGCTGAAGACCCACTTGGTGCTGATGATGTTTTGTTTAGGTCTCTCCACCAATGACCACACTTGATTGCAAGTGAAATTGTTCAACTCCTCTTGCTTGGCCATCACCCAATCCGGATCATCAAGTGCTTCCTCCACCGTAATAGGCTCCAAAGACGAGACAAAAGAGTAATTCTCACAAAAATTAGTGACCCGGGAGCGAGTAGTTACCTTTCTTTGTATATCACCATGAATGTTGCCGACGGGATGATCTCTTTGCACTGTATGGTGAATACTTGGATGGTGCACCAGGGGAACTTGAGCTCGCATGGTGTCTCTTGGCTCACTAGTGCCCTTGGCATCGATCCTATCCACTCGTGCTAGATTAACCTCTTGATCAATCTTATACTCGGAGGCGCCACTTGAGTGGAGGGAGCTTGCTCAGTGTCTCTTTGCTCCTCCACCTCTTCTAGTGGCCTCACCTCTCTAATTACCTTTTTGTTGATGTCGTGTCCCATGACTCCATCACCTAGCATCTCAAGCTCAACTTGCTCTACTTGGGAGCTGTTAGTTTCATCTAATGTCACGTCTCTCATGGTTTCAATAATTCCGAAGATTTTATTGAACACACGGTAGGCGTGACCATTTGACTCATAACTAAGTAAGAATCCCTCATCCACTTTTGGAGCAAACTTAGATGAGTGAGGTCTCTTACTCAAAATAAAGCATTTGCAACCAAAGACACGAAAGTAGGAGACATTAGGTTTGTTACCGGTGAGTTCATATGCCGTCTTTTTAAGAAACTTATGGAGGTGGAGGCGGTTAAGTGCGTGGCATGCAGTGTTCACCGCCTCCGCCCAAAAGACATCTGGGGTCTTGTATTCATCTAACATAGTCCTTTCTATCTCAACAAGCGACCGGTTCTTCCTTTCCACAACTCCATTTTATGGTGGATCATATGGAGCAGAGAACTCGTGTTTAATCCCCTCTTCATCTAGAAAACTCCTCCGCTTGAGTGTTTTTGAGCTCCCCTCTATTGTCGCTCTTAACTTTCTTGATCTTGAGCTCGAACTTATTTTGGGCTTGCCTTGCAAATTTCTTGATGTTTACTTGGGTTTCACTTTTATCTTGCAAAAAGAACACCCAAGTGAAGCGAGAAAAGTCATTGACAATCACAAGATCATATTTGTTCCCTCCGATGCTTAGGGAGGTGTCACGCCCAGAAATTCACCAGAATTTCCAAAGCTAATTTGTGCAATAAATCCTCGTCCAGGAATCAGCCGAGGTACACAAATCGACAATTTGATAAACATAACCAAAACGAAATAACGATAAATACTTACAACAGAGGCACTTAGTCCTCACACTAAAGAAAACAGCAGCGGAACAGCAACTAGCGTAGCTTCAGCACTAAGCCACAGGCAGCTCAACTAGGGTATAAGCCAAACACCAACTTCTCCTCCTCGCAAAGCTTCTCTCTAAAGATTGCAATAATGCAAGACTAAGTACCACCCACCGTACTCAACAAGCCACACTAGGGAATGCAATGTAATGCAACAGGATACCAAAGGAAAGGCATAATATGGCTTATTTGCGTAAAACAGCATTCAAAACATTTACACTTTAAAACCATTTAAAACAATATAGTTTAATTATTAATCAGTATTGAATCAACCACTGAACAGCGCTCCAACGCAGTTCAGGCCCAAACCATAACTTCTCCAACCAGGAGCTACCAATATTCCATCATTTATTTCCATTAATGAGTAGTGTGGGACTAATCACAGAAACATTGCTAGGCTCGCCCTTAACCGTGGGCACGGCTATTCGAATAGTTTTACTCTGGCCAGAGGTGTACCAATTTACCCACGAGACACAACTCCATAGCACATCACTGTGCCCCTCAATACCACCATGGTATCTCGGTAAGGAATTGTGACAGGATCATTCATGTAACTCACCCAATAGGAGAGCCTCCCGCCGAACCTCTGGTCTCCGGTATGTGTGATCAAATACCTCCCCGCAAGACAGTCCGACGCCCGAAGCATGGCCTTATTGGCACTGCCATGTGTGGACTTATAGCAGCCACAAACACGCCCTGGTGCCTCCTATTGAACTCGGCACACTTCAAACTCCTGCTAGCCCATACTAGCTTGTGGTTAGCACGAGTGTTGCTTCGCAACAAGTAGTCCGCGAACCGGTCCTTAATTGTCATGAGCACCGCTAGCAACAAACACAACCCTGGTGCTCACAACCCACCATTCAGTCAAGTTTTAGTTGACATAGTTAATTAATCAACCACGACCAAACGTCGTGAAAATATCACCATTAATCATTAATTAATCAGAATGAATGAATAGTTTCCCATATAAATGTCACTATAGTTTCTAGGCATGGCTAAGCAACTCCTAAATAATCTAGCCAGATAAATATTTAAATATCCAGCTAGTCAGAATTATTCACCCAAGGTATCAAGGTATAGATAGCAATAACAAAATGGCTATAAGTATCAAGGAATATTGGCTATTAAATAATTACCCGTAATAATGTCATTCTAAAGCATTTCATACAATAACTTTAAAATAAAATATCTTTCGCAAATGGGATCAACATGCTCAAGGAGATTGTCGTGTGACTTGCCTTGCAATCGCAAAACGTCTTCAATTAATCTTCCGAACTCTTTCGTAGACTCCGCGATCTTCCGAAACGGCAATATACGTAACTACGCATAAAACAATAATAATCCTAAGAAATTTCAAATAAACAATACATAAAAATACCTAAACAAATAAATTATGATTTTATATAAATTTAGAAAGAAGAACGGGTCGAATCGAGTTCAAACGGAAAAGATACGGCTGTTGGAAGATTGAATTCAGAGATAATCCAAAAAAAATTGGAAAGAAATATTCTCTGAATTTTGGGTTTAACAAGGATATTTTGGCTGTGTCACAGCAAAAGGACGGTCGTCGGGCTCCATGTGGCTTGGCCGAGGAAGACTGGCAACGGCCACCGAGGGCGACGAGCAAAGCGACGACCGGCGACGAAGCGATTAGGATGACGACGGCTCGGCCAGGAAGGAGCAGGCCACGGCCGGCTGGCGGGGTTGATGCAGAGCTGAGGCGAGGGCGACGACGATGCAGCACCGATGGCGACGGCAACAACAGGCAGAGGAGGATGGGCGACGATGCCGAAAGAACGATGGCGGTGACAGACGACAGTGCGCCAGTGGCTTCTCACCTGCGAGCGAAGAGGCAACGACGGCGACGGCGTACAGGAGCAGGCGCAGGAGATCAGAGCAGGGCGGCGGCGCTCTCGGGAGGCAGGGGCAGGAGGAGGAGGGCGGCGGCGCTGGCGGCGTGGAGAGGAGGCGGTGTCCGGCGGCAGCGGCGCGCAGGACGAGGCGGCGCGGCAGGGAGCAGCGGGACTAGGGCTAGGGCACGGCGGCGGCACGGCTTTATAGGAGAGGGAATCCGGGGCGGCGACGGGAGCGGCGGCGCTAGCGGATTCGGCGGCGGCAGGCGCGGGGGCGTCGGCACGGCTCGGGACTCGGCCGGCTAGGCCGGGTCGGCGGCGCGGCGGACTGGGCCGGGCGGTGGAGCGGCGGTGTGGGCCGAGGACGCGGAGACCAGGCCGGGGCGGGCGCAGGTGCGAAGGCGACGCGGTAGGCCGGGCCGGCTCGAGGCTGGCCATGGCCTCCAGCAGCAGATGCAGAGAGAGAGAGCAAAGAAGAAAGGAGGAGATAAACAGGAGAGAGAGAGAACCAGAGAAAAAAGAAAAGGAAAATAAGAGAAAGGATGGAAAAAAAAAAGAAAGGAAAGGAGAGAGGTTTTCTGGCAAAATTCCAAAATTTGGAAAATTGGAATTTATAAATTTGAGGAATATTTCTGAATTGAAAATTGTAGAAAGATTCAGAATTTTGGGAATATTTTATGGGATCCAAAAATTGGAAAAACTCTGAAGTATTTGAGGATTTGGATTTATTTCAAAGGACCTGTGTTTTTGTGGAGACCAAGGAAATTTAAATAAAAAGGAACTATGGATATTTGTAAAAGGGAAGGAATAGATTTGAGACACTCGGATTTAGAACTTTGGGGATTTTTTTTCGGAGTCGGACATTTCAGGGAATCAAAGATTCGGGAACGACAGCCCGAGAAAGATACAAAGGGATTTGAGCAGAGATTGACCCGAGAAAAGGAATTGGGAATTTATTCAAATAATTACTGAAATTGATCTTTGTTGTATTCAAATTAATTCTGGAGCTCCGAAAAATCCGAGAAAATTTCAAAGAGTGTAATTACACACAAATGATTTATTAAAAATAATTTCACCCATGATTTATTAAAGAAATTTTTATTTTCTATTTTTACTTTACTTAATTAATTTGCTTTATAATTTAATATAAATTCTGAGAAATCAATTATTAATTAATTATTTAATTCCCGAAAAATCAGGCTCTGATAGGAGGCCACGGGACCGAAGAGATCCATGTGAACTAGTTCCAACAGCCTTGAAGTGGTATTTATGTTCTTCGCGGGGTGTGGATTCCCAATTTGCTTTCCGGCTTGACAAGCGCTACACACATGGTTTTTCTCAAAAGTGACATTAGATAGCCCGAGGATGTGTTCCCTCTTTAGAAGATTCGATAAGTTTCTTATCCCCGTATGGGCTAGCCTTCGATGCCAAAGCCACCCCATGAAGGACTTCGCAATCAAGCGAGTTTCCGGGTTTACTTTATCTAGATCGAAGTCCACTAGATAAAGACCTCCCTTCAACCTCCCCTTGAATGCGACGAAATTATCATCTCTTCTAAAGATGGTAACATCCTCGTTGGTAAGCAAGTAATTATAGCCTAATTTGCACAATTAAGACACCGATAGTAAATTGTAGCTCAAAGACTTGACAAGAAGGACATTAGAGATAGATAGATTATTGGAGATGACAATTTTACCTAAGCCCATTACCTTTCCCTTACCACCATCTCCAAACACAATATTGTCGTGATCTCCTCCATTGTCATCAAGAGTTGTAAACATGCTCCTCTCTCCCGTCATATGGTTGGTGCATCCGCTATTACAACCCAACTCGATCAGCTGGAGGAGTATGCCTACAAAAATAATCAAGCTTAGGATTTAGGTACCCAAACTTGTCTAAGTTTGGGTCCTTCAGCATTAGTCACAAGCGCCTTAGGCACTGTTAACACCAAAATTTGGTACGGTTCATTACCATGTTCAGTTAAGGAAAAAAGCCACATTAGCCGATGGGAGCTAATCCAGAAGAAGCCGGATTCAGGAAGGAATCGTGAAGACCACGACATGGCGATTAATTACTTTATCTATTAATTAGGTAGTTTTAATATTTTTTTAGGAAACCTGATCTCGTGTCCGATCAGGACTTGTTAATTTTTCATTTATAGATAGGAAACTCCTGTTTCGTATCTGATCAGGACTGTATCAACTCAGGGTATAAATACGTATGCCCGGGGACCTTGTAATCTATCTCACAGATCAAATCAAATTCGGCGCATCGCCACCCTTTTCGACGGGTTCTTGCTTCTCGAGCCGGGCTGCATCGGTTAGGTCCGAACTCCTACGAGAGGGTAAGACTCGTCACCCCTTACCTAGGTGTATCTACTTTGTCTACGGCTGCATCAGTTAAGTTTGATCTCTTAGGCCGAGCCGATATACCACATCACGCGTGCGTAGTTTTTATCGGCTTACTGGGTGTAACTTATCGATAGTTTATGCTGCATCAGTTGGGTCCGACCTACTAAACTGCCCCCGATAAGTTATTCCTGCTAGGTTGATAGTTTTTACGCAAGCGTCTTATCGGAATGTATAGCCGGTAAGTTATCTTATACATCATGATTGCATTAGATCTATCGGCTCATCGAGATTCTATTATCATTGTTGGTCTGTGCTGCAACGGTTCGGTCCGATCTACTAGACCGATAGTAATAATCTTATCCTTGTCGAGCCGATGGGTGTTTATGCGATGTTCTATCGGAGTGCTTAGCCGATAGGTTATCCTTTAAAGCCGACTGCATTGCTCAATTGTTATTATTCTGCCTATCTATTTTATCATCGGTTTCTAGCCGACGTCCATGTGTTTCTGGCAGTCGGCTGGTGTATTGTTTGCTTATATCATCATCGGCTTCTAGCCGATGTACAGGTGTTCTATCGGCAATCGCCGTTTTTCCTTGCTTCTCGCCGGGCGCGAACACGGGAGAGGACCCGGGCGCGAACACAGACGAGTACCCGGGCACGGGCACGGACGAGTACCCGGGCATGGGCAACACCTTCAGTGCGGCGCTAACGATTACTATCAGCAATCGGCTAGGAGTCTGTATCAGTCTGTATCGGCCGATTGGTTTATGATCTAACTTTGTTCTCTCCTTGTCAATTGCTGGGTCAAATTGACTGGCACGCCCGCGAACCTCAATTATTTAGGACCTGCACTGGAGCTAAGCAGATCCCCCAGGCCTTCGCGTGTCTCTAAGACGCCGAACCAGATCATCGGATCGTCCCCGACGCTACCGGTGGTTTTCGGTGTCAACACGTTTTTGGCACGCCCAGTGGGATGCAGAACTTCAACATGGCTGGAAAGGAGGTCAGCACAGACAATATAATCCCAGTCACGATGGAAGACTTGACCGAAGAACAAAGACAACAAGTGGAGCAGAACATTGCTGAATTTCAGAAGCTTTGTCTACAATCCTTCGGAATGACAGATCAAGGGCCGATTTAAAAATCTCAATTTCCAAAACCTGTTCTAGTTGGTGAATCGAGCCATACATCACCTGCAAGTTCACAGAAGCTACTTCAAGAGATGGTTAATGAAGCAGTTCACCATGCGTTGGTCGATCAATCTGGGATATTGGTGAACACATTACAGAGCTTGATCATGAAGGCGGTGGAGCCGATTCAACTAGCTGGGGGGCAACAATATGGAATTCCTCAAGGATATCATCAAACTGCATACTATGGGGGGCATCGACAGAGTTATCCAAGAGCTGTCCCTGAGTACAATTATCAAAGAGAATATCAGAAGCAGAATCGGTTACCAACTCCACCTCTGCATTATCATGTCAAAGATCCAAGAGAAGAAGATTTGACAGCAAGAATTACTGAGGTGATGAGAGAACAATTCGGTCTAAGACAGAAGAAGGAAACATTTATGTATCGGCCTCCATATCCAGATTGGTTTGATAGAATTCCATTGCCGCGCCGATACAGAGTACCAGACTTCTCTAAATTCTCAGCGCGCGAACACGGGCGAGGACCCGGGCGTGAACACAGACGAGTACCCGGGCACGGGCAACACCTTCAGTGCGGCGCTAACGATTACTATCGGCAATCGGCTAGGAGTCTGTATCAGTTTGTATCGGCCAATTGGTTTATGATCTAACTTTTTTCTCTCCTTGTCAATTGCTGGGTCAAATTGACTGGTACGCTCGCGAACCTCAATTATTTAGGACATGCACTGGAGCTAAGCAGATCTCCTAGGCCTTCGCGTGTCTCTAAGACGCCGAACCAGATCATCGGCTCGTCCTCGACGCTGCCGGTGGTTTTCGGTGTCAACGGGCACCCACACACAAGCCCTATACTCCTCATTGTAATCACCGATGAAATAAGCAATCACTTTACCACGGTGATCCTTGGTGATCTCATATGAGTCATAGTATAGTTTTTCTGGTCAGAGCCTCCTACCAGCCCTCTCGGTCTGCCTGGGTAGGCTGGTCGGAACTTCCGACCATTTGGGTAGGAACCTCCAACCCTTATGGTCAGAAGTTCTAGCCCCCAGGCTGTCACGCCCAGAAATTCACCAGAATTTCCAAAGCAAATTTATGCAATAAATCCTCGTCCAGGAATCAGCCGAGGTACACAAATCGACAATTTGATAAACATAACCAAATACGAAATAACGATAAATACTTACAACATAGGCACTTAGTCCTCACACAGGAGAAAACAACAGCGGAACGGCAACTAGAGTAGCTTCAGCACCAAGCCACAGGCAGCTCAACTGGGGTATAAGCCAAACACCATCTTCTCCTCCACGCAAAGCTTCACTCTAAAGATTGCAATAATGCAAGACTGAGTACCACCCACCGTACTCAACAAGCCACACTAGGGAATGCAATGTAATGCAACAGGATACCAAAGGAAAGGCATACTATGGCTTATTTGCATAAAACCGCATTTAAAACATTTGCATTTAAAATCGTTGAAAACAGTATAGTTTAGTTATTAATCAGTATTGAATCAACCACTGAACAACGCTCCAACGCAGTTCAGGCCCAAACCATAACTCTTCAAACAGGAGCTATCAATATTTCATCAATTATCATCATTATTAAATAGTGTGGGACTAATCACAGAAACATTGCTAGGCCGCTCATTAACCGCGAGCACGGCTATTCGAATAGTTTTACTCTGGCCAGAGATGTACCAATTTACCCACAAGACACAACTCCACAGCACATCACTGTGCCCCTCAATACCACCACGGTATCTCAGAAAGGAATTGTGATAGGACCCTCCATGTAATCTGCACAACAAGGAAGCCACCCGCTGGACCACCAGTCTCCGGTAGGATTGATCAGATACCTCGGCTGGGAGACGATCCAACGCCCAAAACATGGACTTATTGACGCAGCCATGGTGGTCTTATTGACACAGCCACAACACACCATGGTGGACCCCGGTTGAACGTACTACACATTGGATCCTACCATTACCCATGCTGGCTTGTGGTTAGCACGAGTATTGCTTCGTAACAAGTAGTCCGCGAACCGGTCCTTAACTGTCATGAGCACCGCTAGCAACATTCCAACCTGGTGCTCACAACCCACCATCAGGCAAGTTTTAATTGTCACATTTAATTAATCAACCATGACTCACTGTCGTGAAAATATAGCCATTAATCCATAATTAGTCATAAATGAGTCATTAATTACCCACATAAAATGACACTATAGTTTCTAGGCATGGCTAAGCAAAATCCTAAATAATCTAGCCAGATAAATAATTAAACATCTGGCTAGTCAATATTATTACCCGGAGTATCAAGGTATATATATCAACATCAAAATGGCCATAATTATCAATGGATATTGGATAATAAGTAAATACCCACAATAATGTCATTCGAAAAATATTTCATGCAATAACTTGAAAATAAAATAGGTTTCACAACTAGGATCAACATGCTCAAGGAGATTGTCGTGTGACTTGCCTTGCAATCGCAAAAGTCCTCAAATGATCTTCCGAACTCTTCCGTAGACTCCAAAGTCTTCCGAATCGACGATAGTACGCAACTACACGTAAAACGATAATAAATCCTAAGAAACTCCAAATAAACAATACATAAAAATACATAAACAAGTGAATTATGATTTTAGATAATTTAGGAAGAATAACGGGTCGATTCGGACTTCAAATGGAAAAGATATGGCTTTTGGAAGATTGAATCCAGAATGAATCCGAAAAGAATTGGAAAAGAATATTCTCAAGAATATTCTCTGAATTTTTGGATTAAAATAATTATTTTGGATAAATGCTGAGATATGGGGTCCATGATCAGTGACCAGACGTATGGTGGACTTGGTTCATGGATTTAGAAATAGGAGGGGCGAATGGATTGTTGAGGTGGATAACATGTGGCCGAAGGGGATGAGGTGGCAACTGAAGTGGCAGCTGAGGTGGCTAGGGCTGACATGGCTTTGACCGATTAAAAGGGTTATACGGCCAAGGTGGCTCGGATCGACTTCGGATTATCGGACGATTGAGATTTATTGGGGCACTATGCCTCGGGTCCCCTAGTCATGCACTGGGAGAAACACCGGGCCTAGAGGTCACAAAGAAGAATGTTGAGGATGTCCGACGATGTGATGACGGTGTCCCGTCGCATACAGAGGCAACAAGAGAGACGGACCGGGGACGGCGTGGCCAAGACGAGCCGGAGGGACACGACGATGGCGACAGACTTCGGGTTCACCGGCGGCACTGAATCACAAAGACGGCGATGACGGCTCGTCGGCCGGGATGACGGCAGATGGAGAGTAGAGCAGGGATGGGATGAGGTGGCGTAGCGATGGTGGCGCTGCAGGCAACAGCAGGAATGGCGACGGCAGGCGACCACGCCGGGTGGCGGAAAAGACGGCCTGAAGGCGGTGCGGCGGACCGGCGACGGAGCAGCGACCCGGGCGACACGACGGCGGACGGCCAGGAGGGAGCGGGCAACAGCCGGCACGACGACAGCGGGGGACGTAGCGGCGCTTGGCGAAAAACGACGAGGAGCAGGAGGCAGAGGCGACGAGGGGAGGCGCCGTTGGGGCAACACGGCCGGAGAAGAGGCTTAGATGCCGGCGACGATGAAGCAAAGGTGGGTGCGGCGAGATGGCCTTGCTGCTGGCTCGGCGACCAACCGGCGACGCACAGCAAGCATATGAGGACGCGACGGGCGTCGCTGTAAACAGCGGCGACGATGCCGGGCGGGGAGCGGAAACGGTGCGAGGCAGACGGCGAGGCGGCAGACTCCAAGCGATGGCGGCGACGTCGGCTCTGGAGAGAACGGCGCACAGGCAATAGACGACGACGATGACTACCTGGCAACGGCGACGACGAACAGGAGGCAGAGGAGGATGGGCGACGATGCCGATTGGAAAAGAGCGATGGCCGTGATGAACCAAAAAAGGGCGGCTTCAGTCCGAATGCTCACCGGCAGCGGGAGGAGGCGGCGTCCTAGGCAGCCGGCGGGCGGCAGAGACGAAGACGGCGACGGGAGGTCTGGAGTTCACCAGCGGCGGGATCGAAGACGCGACGACGGCGACAACAGGCAGAGGAGGAGGGAGACGGCTACGAGGATGCTCACCGTGAAGAGACGACGGCGACGACGGCTTGGGGCCTCCCAGCGACGGCCGGCGTCGGAGGAGACAGCGACGGTGGCAGATGAGAAACAGGGGCGGCTCCGCAGGCGACGGCGCTAGGAGCGGAAGAGGCAGCGGCTCCGGCGGAGGCAGCAGAGGCAGGGCGGCGACGGCTGGGAGCAGCACAGGACGCCGGCGCGGCTTCCGAACCAGCGGCGCACGGGAGAGAGCGGCACGACAGGGTGGCGGTGGCGGCCTGGCGGCGTGGAGAGGAGCAGAGCCGGCTAGGGCACAGGGGCAGGCGGCGACTATATATATGGGGCGAGGATTCCGGGGCAGCACGGGCGACGGCGCTCGCGGATTCGGCGGCGGCGGTTGCGGGGCGGAGGCGTAGGGGTGGCGCTGGGCTGGACCGGCGGCTGGCTTGGGCCGAGGTCTGGCGCAGGCCGAGGGGAGGCGCTGCGCCGGGGCGCAGGCCGGGCCGAGGAGAGGGCACGGGCACGGGCCAGCGAGAGGGCACGGCACGGCAGGAGAGGGCACGGGCACGGCAAGGGAGAGGCGCGGGCCGGGCAGGGAGAGGCACGGGCACGGCAAGGAGAGCGCGGGCCGCAAGGGAGAGGCGCGGGCCGGGCAGGGAGTCCCGGGGTGCGGCGCGGCGGCCTGGGCCGGGAGCTCGACCAGGAAGGACAGAAGAAGGAAGAAAAGAGGAAAGGGGAAAAAGGAGAAAGGAGAGGGGTCTTCTGATAAAATTCCAAATTTGGAAAATTGGAATTTATAAATTCGAGATATATTTCTGAATTGAAGATTTCTAGAAATATACGGAATTTTGAGGATTTGGATTTTATTCGATAAAATCAAAGGGGGAAAGAGATGAATATTCGATAAAAGGGAAATGAATAAATCCGAGTCTGTCGGATTTGAAACTTAGGGGATTTTGCCTAGAGTCGGACCTTTTGGAGAATCAAAGATTTGGGAATGACAACCCGAGAAAGGTACAAAGGGATTTGATAGAGAACGACCCAAGCAAAGGAATTGGGAATTTATCTCAAAGGGGAATATAGATGTTTTGAATACAAAGGATCTCGAATTGGGAGTCCAAAAGAGTTCTAGAGTTTTCAAAGATGAATAAATCCGGTAACTCCGAATTTAGATTTTTGAGGTGACTTTAGGGATCTGGGAACGACACAAAACCCTAGCAGAAAAGGGAGTCAGAGTTCACGATGAACGGGGAGACTTCAAAGGACTGAATCAGAAACGACCCAAACAGGGGAAAGGAAAAGGAATTTATTTATGTTTATTTAATTACTTTAGTGATCTTTATAGCATTAAAATTAATTTTGTAGCTCCAAAAAAATCTGAGAAAATTTCAGAGAGTTTATTAAATCACGGGGAATTTACCAGAAGTAAATGCCACCATGAAACACGAAGAATTTATTATTGTAAATACTCAAATGCTTAAAATACTCCGACAAAACCCCTGGAATATAAAAGCATCCAAGTATTTATTTAAAGATTTAAACTCGGGATTTTTAATATTGGAAATTTCAAAATTTTATTCAAACTCCTTTCTCAAACAAAATTTCTAGTGTATTCTTGCATTTCCATTTACCCACGATAATTTTTAATTACGGCGATTTTCAGGGCGTTACACAGGCCGACCGAGGGAGTTTTTACCTCCTCGGCTTATGTTGAACTCTCTTTCTTCACGAACTTTAGGCATTACTTCCCATTCACCATGGTTCTTCTAGATGGCCTGCTTTCATGAGGAGAAAAGCCAAGACCATAGCCGTTCTTGTTGGTGTAGGTGGTGATGGTTTTGTAGAGGGCATCCTTGAATTGATAAGTCTTCAAACATACAAACTTCACCAAGCTACCCAATCGATCATTCTCCCTTTTGAGAGCCTCCATAGCTTCAAGGTTAGTTGCATAGGCATCCAAATCATAATTATAGCACGTAGGACAACCGTTGCTTGTGGAGGCATTGGAGGTCTTAGTGGCCTTATTGGATGGGGAGGTGCTATTCCAAAGGGTGTCAAATTGCACTTCAAGAGCCTTGTGTTTTGGTCCAGTTTCACAAAATTCTCTTGAAATGTTTCATTCATATCCTTTAGGTTAGCGATTAAGTTATTAACCAAAGAGAGCTCTTTGATCAATTCCTCAACCTTCTCCTTCTCCTTAGCCAATTTCTCCTCTAAGGCAAGATTTCTCTCCTTCTCAAGGATGAGCAAGTTCTCTTGTCCTTCGAGTGACTTTTCTTTTTCTTCCAATGCCTTCATAAGCTTTGCCAATTGCATCATGGCAGGCTTGCTAAAACCTTCAAGCATTCATCCATATCATCCTCACTTTCATCATCACTAAGATCATCATCATCATTAATTTGAGGAGATTTGGATGGGAAGGTTATCTTGCGCCCTTGCGCCATGAGCCAAGTGGGCTCATAGTAGTCGTCGTGCTCAAGTTATCGAAGAGAAGCTCCTCGAACACCGACAAAGACTTGATGACAATTGTGACAACCCCTCCTTCATCACCTTCTTCCTTGTTGTTGTCCTCATCGTTGGAGAACCACTGCTCTCCAATGTGAGCATACCTAGTCTTCTTCTTGGTCACCTTGGACTTGGCAACCTTGTTCTTGAGCTTGGGGCAATCAGCGATGAAGTGGCCGTACTAGTTGCATTCATAGCACGTCAGCTTGGATCGCCTCCTTCCTTTGTCATCATCCTTCTTGTCCTTGCCGAAGCCACCTCGATGAAGAAAGTGCTTGAACTTCCTCACCATAAGAGCAAAGTCTTCATCTTCACTCTCGGAGTCGCTAGAGGCTTGCTCCTTCTTGGCCTTCAAAGCCACTTCCTTGTTCTTGGTGATTGCAGCGTTCTTGGCAAGTTGCTTGACCTCCTTGGCTTCCTCTTCTAAGAGCTCATGTGAGATGATCCTTGAGAAGACATCGCTTGTGGTGAGTCTCTTAAATTCTTCATCTCCCAGATGAGGATCACCAAAGTGGGATTTCTTGGGGCAATCGCGCGGAGAAGTCTCTTGACGACCACATGATTGGTCATGTCTTCATCACCAAGACCATGAATCTTGTTGATGATAACCATCATGCGGTCATACATCTCTTGTGGTGTCTCATCATCCTCCATCACAAACCACCCAAGTTGCCCTTCAAGCAACTCGATCATTGACTCTCGCATGCCGGGGGATCCTTCATGCGCCAATTGAAGCATATCCCAAATCTCCTTGGCTTCCTCAAGTTGGTCCACCTTATTAAACTCCTTAGGGCTCAAAGAGTTGAGGAAGACGCTTGCGGCTTGAGCATTGCGGTGGATGAGAGCCTCTTGCTCTCCCTCCCAAGGAGCATCCGTCACACATGTGCACACAATTTTCTACACACTTGGATGCAAGGAGATTAGATGCAATTTCATCTTATAATTCCACGTGCTATAGAATATCCCTAAAAATAGGGAGCACGTCTAGAAAGCACGGAAACGAATTGCTGAGGTGGAGGGATAAACTTGTTGTAATCAAGGTCAAAAGAGCCTCCTTTCTTTCCACTTGACTTGCTAGTCAAGCCATCTCCGCCTTCTTGAACCTCCGTAGAATCAACCACCTTTTTGGTCGACATCATTATATCAACTCCAAGTAGTGAAGCTTCATAAGAACCTAGCTTTGATACCAATTGAAAGCCCGTCGATGTCACCTAGAGGGGGATGAATAGGCGTTCCTAAAAATTCTCGAAAAGCAGCGGTAAAATTCTGGTAGGAACCTCTGACCCCAGGGGTAGGAAGCTCCAACCGGCTCTCTCGGGCTAGCTGAGAGTGCTGGTCGGGAGCTCCAACCTAGAACGCCGGAAGCTCTGACCCTATGAAGATGACTCTAACAAGCCCTTTCAAAAAGAGATAAATTGACAGGAAGCAACCCTAGTGCAAACAAGTCTAAAGAGGAAGGATGCAAGCACGTATAGAGATGAAATAACACAATAAATGGACAAGCAAAAGAGAGACACAAGGATCTTTTGCTGAAGTTCGGATCACAAAGATCCTACGTCTCCGTTGAGGAGCTCCGGAGAGCCCGGTCTCGATTGACCCCTTGCCTCACCAAGCGACCACAGAGATCAACTTGATATCCACTCGAATTTACATCTTTTCCTTGTAAAGGCAAGGTTGACCTTCACAAACTTTTCCGGGACAATCCACAACTTGAGGAAGCTCGCGGGCAATGCCTAACCATCTAGGAGGCCACCCTCCAAGAGTAATAAGCTCCAAACAGCTGATCCGCGTCCATCCTCAAGTGCACAAGATCCTCCTAGCCCTCTCTCAAGAAATTTCACTCAAAACCCCACTAGTCCTCACAAGAATCACAAAGGAAGCACTAGAAATAGTTGCGAGAGCTCAAAGAACCTTAGGAGAAGCTAGGAAACAGTGGAATAGAAGTGGAATGGCCAACGAATGGCTAGAAACAAGGTTTGGGTTTTATAGGCACTGTGATGAGGACATCATGTCTTTAGATATATACTTACAACCTCTTCATGATGAACAAGATGTGCAACCGATCCAAGGACCAATTACTCGCGCACGTGGCCGTCAACTTAATCGCTAGGTGAATGCGTTCCTAAGCTTACATCAGAATATTTCTACGAATGGCATGCTATTTAATTCTTGTGATGATTTTATTGTTCTTAGGAACCTGGGAGAAGACCATGGAGAATAGCTCAAGACACCACATATTGAAGTGGAGACAACAAGTGCAAGTAAACTCTTATTCCCGAGACCGATTCAGTTTCGGGCTAGGAGACAGCATCAATTTCAAATGACCATAACTTTTGATCCAGAAGGAGTTATAGGGCCTACAAGTACTTGTTGGAAAGCTTATGAAGTCTACTTTCAGATGGTTTTGGTTTCACATCAAAATTCCTTCTAAGTTGTCCGAAATCGTCAAAATAATATGTATACCTCTTCCAGTCCGAGTCTGTTTTGGGCTTCGGGCCTTGTAATTGTATCGTGGGCTAAACCCATGAGGAGTGCGCCCCTCACAGGGCAAACCCTCATCCTAGGACGTCCTAACTCGTATATATTCCGTAGCTGCCGCTGTTTAAGTCGGGTTTTGCTTAGATTAATCTGTCTGTGAACAGTTTCACCGTTTATTGGCTTGTGAGACCCCAACTTCGAGAGTATAATCATTCATCTGCAAGTTGAATTGCAATCCTCCTTGTTCTTGCTTGTGTTCTTGATTCGCATGCAGGGATTAGCCTTCGTGGCAAGGTCAACAGGGCAGCGTACGGTTGATAACGAGAGGAGTCGTGGTGCTACAATTGCAAGGTTCGGGTCTTGGTGATCATAAGCCGGATCGTGAGTGTCAATTCTCCACCAAATTGAGAGTTATCCTTACCTAACGGAAGATCGGGCACCCCGTTGCCATCACACTGGCATACGTCATTTAGCCGTAACCCACAGATTTTGGCCAAGAGGTTCTGACCCAGGGGTAGGAACCTCTAGCCAGCACTTAGCCGCTTGCTAAAGAGGATGGTCGGAGACTCCGACCCCAAGGGTAGGAACCTCCAACCTTGACACCAAATCTAACCCCCTCTTAAGTGCCAAAGTAATATACTCTCAGCTAGTTGGATCTTAAGCACTTGAGTGGTCTTGGAACACTATTTGCAACCCCTCTTGATAGTATGGCTTTTCTATGACTCAAAAGAAATTTATTAAAATAAACTCCGAATCGTTTCGCCACTTTGTGTCTTGTTTTTGTGGGGATCTCCATGCACCACACCAAGCAACCAGGGACTAATCTCTGCACATTTCTCGATAAGCTCATTAGTCCCTTAACCATTTTATCATTAGTCCATCAAAATCCACTTAAGGGGCTAGATGCACTGAAATTAGGCTAAGACAATAAATAAACATCATTACATCCCAGCATACAACCCATACATGTCCATAAGATAGAATAGGAATAGCTAGGGACCTAACACAGAGGGGGGGTCGGTCCAGTTGCCAGGGACGGAGCCTCTGACCACACTGCAGCAACAGCTAAAAACAGGAAAGTGACCCAAAACAGGAAAGTGATCCCTTCATTCTATACTTTTCTCCCCCTTTGGCATCAAGGCACCAAAAAGAGAGGAAAGTCCGGGGAAGAAGAGGTTCAGTCGTCGTCGGATGGGATGATCTCAGTGTCACCGGACGCTGGACAACCTGCTATGTCAGTCTCATCACCAGGAGGAATGATCTCTGTGTCTCCACTGGTGGCGTCATCATCCCTCTCTACGATGGGCGGAATGTCGAACACAAGATGAAAGTCATGGACTGGAACCTCTGGGACAATCTCATCGTCATCGTCATCCTCGTCCTCATCCTCTCTTGCTTTCATATATTTTGAGTTGCGCTAGAGCAGCATGCACATACATAGAAAATTAATAGGAGAATGACTCATTACAAGCGGCCCCCTTCTTTTATAGGATCAACACTCACAAACCACGAATAGTTTGTTACTGTGATAACAATATTATTTTTTTTACTTCTTCTAATTCAACCTCAAGATTATTATCTTGGGTACAGATTCCCAATATGGAATGTTTTTTAGTGAAATTCCCAAGGAAGTTACTGTAGTAAAATTCGTGCTACAGTAACATATCGAACAAGTACCAACATCGCAGCGAAAATTCGTTCCACGGTATGGATAATTTGTATTGTGGTGAAAAAGTCATGCCACAGAAGTGCACTGTAGCAAAATTCATACCACAATGTAAAATAAACATAAAATTTGTATTGTAGCAAAAAAACTCATGCCACAATGTGACGATTGTATTGGGAAATATAGCTTGTGACGAAATAACAATGCCATCCTATTATATCTTGTCCTTTTGTTGCGATAGAAAAGAAATTGGTGCCAACCAATAGAAGAAAAAAATTCTCCAAGCATCTGCAAATCGTAATGAAGTTGCCCTACCCTTATGAGAAGTTTAATCAAGTTTAATGTGACTGCTTAAAACGAGTACAGTGCCAGCCATCAACCTTGAAGGGTTTCACAGATCTGCACTCGCCACAGTGGCATGCTTTGCTGCTCCCAAATATTACTAACCGGCATCCAAAAATCGTACATGTCGGTATAGCACACTGTGTATTAAGTAAATAATAGAACCACTGCAGGAAGATTGTCACCGTGTAAATTTGATGGGCCACCGTTACAGCAGGCAGTCCCTTATATTCTGTGAGCAGCAAAACAGAGGCCTTATGGATGTTGCCCGTCTTTTCAATTTTTTAGGTCCACACGCCATAAAGTCGCCTTCCATATATATTTTGCAAATTTAGGCTTCAAACATTATTTGCATATGACATTGCTGCCCCCAACTGAGTAGGGTTCATGTGCACAACAACATCGACTCAGTGAGACAACCAAATGAGTCGACCTGCTTCCATTCCATTACAGTTTGATCAATTCAGTTGGAGAATGACAGCAAAAGGAGAGACCCTAGCTAGCTTGATTTCCGACGGAAAAGAAAAGACAAAAGCATTATGGAATTCTTTTCTTTTGAAAACTGTGAGAGATGCAGTGTTGCAGTTCTCAAGGAAGACAAAACGACACACAAAAGGATTTCCGATAATACCTCTCTCTCTCTCTCTTTTTGAAAACCTTAAGAGCAGCAACATTGCAATCCTCAAGGAAGACAAGAGACACAGCAAACGATCAAACAGCAAAGGCAAAAACAATTTTTTTTCGTTGGCATTTCCATTGATCACTGTAGAGGCCATTGGCCCCGAGTAACTCATGGAAAGCTTTTTGGCCACTCAGACAGAGGATAGGCCCAATCCTACAACTGGGGATGCAACAGGACTTGGTGCATATTACCTTATATGATAAGGAAAGAGATATAGTCCTAGTCGGGTATGTTGTACTCCTAGAAGGAAATCCCTTAATCAAGTTCAACTAGGATTCCTACCTTGTAACTTACCTCCTCAATATATAAGAAGAGGCAAGGAGCCCCCTGGGGCATAATAGAATCTCACCAAAGAAACCTCAAAGGCAATACACCACGGCTGAAAGTAGGTTATTACATCACATCGAGGGCCTGAATCAGGATAAATTATTTCGTGTTCCTTTGCAGTCCATCAAGTTTAGGTCTCACGAGTAGCCCCATATAATTATTGCCAATACAAAACATCGACAGTTGGCGTGCCAGGTAGGGGCTTTGTCGAGATCATCTTTACCAAGCCTGATGGATCCAACTACTAGAGTCGACGGCGTCAAGTTTTTCCCTGGGCAGATAATCAGCTTCAGGAGCCTCGACTTCGTTGCCGACAAATTGGGTGACCTCACCCTGTCTGACTCAGACTTAATCCGATTAGCCAGAAACCAAGCTGACTCCGCGCTAGTCGGCCTACTCAACGCAGCAGCAATCTTTGACGACATGCTGCAGCAATCCTTAAGATTTGCAAGTCTTGGGACAACTCTTTCTTTTGGTGTTCGACTCGGACTCGGCATTAATCCAGCCAATATCGGGCTAAGAGAGGAGGGGATCGTCAATCTCCAGTTTGGACTCTGCAACGCCGCCGACAAATTTCAACCTCACTCCGATGCGGCAGATCCAATCCCCTAAGGTTCAACTTAGATACGGCCTAGAGCCGCTCGAGATCGGATTTAGGGAGGTTGGAGTTGTAATTACCCCCTAAACTACTCTGACTCCAACTCCCAGTCGGACAACAGCTCGGCAAGTTTCTCCCCACCACGCGAAGTCTTCATAGCGTTTAAGGGCTCAACTCCCACTCAAGATACACGCCGACTACGTGACCAACAAGAGGAGAAGGCTCGTCGACTGTGTGAACAATAGGAGGAAGATGCACGATGCTTGCAAACCGAGCACGATGCTCGTAATGACAACCTACACAAGGCTGGACGTTGTGCACAATAGGAGATCCTCCAAACCCGAATCGACGACCATGATGACTTTGTGATCCCATAGCAGAACGCCGTAGCCGCTGCCACATTACTCGACACCTTGCAGTTCGGGCCTGACCACCAGGCCACCCAACCATAGCAAGGATCAAAACAATGATCACCACCGCGACCTGTCAGCAGCGACAACAATCTGGAGACACCCTAATACCGTCGAACAAGATGGCTTCAGATGCAGCGATCTCGTCTGCCTCAGCACGGTGCTGGGTAGCCGAGTCTAGTCGGCATTGCTCGGAGTCCCATCATACGTCACTCGGCAATCAAAACAATGATTGAAGGCGGCACCATGATGACCGCCGTGACAACCAGGATGCTCGAGGACGACTACGGCGATATCTCCACCACGCCATCAACGCCCAGCACCGAGAGCGCGAGGAAGACGAGCGCCACCGATTGGAAGATGAGCATGAGCGCTTCGGCCTCCACCATGAGCGATTTCATCACCATAGCCGGAGTCGGAGCCCTCCATGATTTATATCAATGTCACCAAAGGAAGAACAAATCCCTCCATGATTTCATCAAGAGGTTTTCCGAGAAGAGGAACTTGATACCAAAGATCAAGGACGAGGTCGTCATCATTGCCTTCCACAAGGGAGTTAAGGATACCCCATTCATCGTCAAGTTCACTCGGAAGCCTCCAAGTTCTGTCAAGGCCCTATTCGACATGGCCAACAAATACGCCGACTCAGCCGATGCTGTTGCTGAGGCCCTGGAAGATAAGAAGGAGCCCTAACAGAAGGAGAAGAAAGACACCGATGATACAGCCCCGACTAAGTCCGGCAATCATAAACGCAAGTCGAACAACATCGTAGTAGCTGTGGAGCGTAGTCGGCCGCAACCCTCAAGAATGGATGAGTACCAGAAAGTCATGAATGGGTCATGCCCTTTCCACCCAAAGGGGAAGCACACAGTTAAGAATTGCTTCATGCTCAAGAAGTTTGCTTCGGAGCAAACATCATCATCTAGCGATGCCAAAGACAAGGACAAGCCAGATTCGGGTGCAGCCAGTGACTACCAAGATCCCCAGGCTGAGCTCAACCACATCTTCAGAGGGCCGTCTGTATACGAGTCTAAGAGAAAACAAAAGCTAATAGCCTGAGAAGTCAACTCAGTCTCAATAGACACCCCCAATACTTGTGCTGGTCAGAGACAGCAATCACATTTGACCGCGCAAACCATCCCGACCGAGTCACGCATCCAGAGCATTACCCATTCGTCCTTGACCCGGTCATCAGGAGTATCAAGTTGAAGAAGGTTCTCATTGATGGAGGAAGCGCTCTCAACATATTGTTCACCAAAAAGCTTGATGAGATGAAGATCCCTCGATCCAAGCTACAACCGAGTACTGCTCCCTTCCACGGGGTAATCCCCAGTCTCTCTTCCACTCCATTCGGACAAATCACTCTACCAGTTACTTTTGGCACATGGGATAATTTCTGCACTGAGAACATATGCTTCGAGGTTGCCGACTTCGAGACCGCATATCACGCCATACTCGGACGGCCTGCACTAGCCAAGTTCATGGCGGTGCCCCACTATGCATACATGGTGCTCAAGATGCCAGGACCAGCAGGAGTACTTTCCTTGCGTACTGATGTTAAGCAAGCCTTCACGTGCGACAAGGAGAGCTACGAGTTGGCCCGGTCCCAAGAGGCAACAGTCGGACGAAACAATATCCGACTAGCTGCAACATCTACAAACGAGGACGACCAAGTTCCAGCGAAGAAAGCAACCAAGTCGGGAATTTCAGCGGATTCAAAAACAAAGAAGATCCCCCTGGACCCTTCTAACCCCACCAAGATTGCGCTCGTCAGGACCGGACTCAACCCCAAATAGGAAGACGTGCTTGTCATCTTCCTCCAGGCGAACAGGGATATATTTGCTTGGAAACCTTCCAACATGCCTGGTGTACCAAGGGAGGTGATCGAGCATTCCCTCAACGTCAAGCCAGATGCCAAACCAGTCAAACAACGACTGCGGCTCTTCACACAAGACCACAAGGATGCTATTCGGAAGGAGATAACCAAACTCCTTGCAGCCGGGTTCATCAAAGAGGTCTATCACCCGGATTGGCTGGCAAACCCAGTTTTATTCTGGAAGAAGAATGATAAATGGCGCATGTGCGTCCTACACTGACTTAAACAAGGCGTGCCCCAAGGATCCATTTGGTCTACCCAAGATAGATCAGGTGATCAACTCCACTGCGGAGTGCGAGTTGCTCAGTTTTCTCGACTGTTACTCGAGATATCATCAAATCAGCCTAAAGGAGGACTGCCTAAAAATTTCTTTTATCGCGCCATTCGGTGCATACTGCTACGTCACTATGCTGTTCGGGTTGAAAAATGTTGGCACAACGTATCAACGTGCCATCCAGCGGTGTCTTCACACTCAACTCGGGCGCAATGTGGAGGCGTATGTCGATGACGTGGTAATCAAGACCAAAGTCAAGGAAGACCTCATCGCTGACTTAGAAGAAACTTTTCAAGGCCTTCGGAGATTCAAGATGAAGTTGAACCTAGAAAAGTGCACCTTCGGAGTACCTTTGGGAAAGTTACTCGGCTTCATCATATCCCAGCGAGGCATTGTTAACGCCAAAATTTGGTACGGATCCTTATTGGGTTCGGTTAAGGAAAAGATCACAATCAACTGGTGGGAATTAATTCGGAAGAAGCTGAATTCAGGAAGGAATCGTGAAGACCACGGGGAGGCAATTAATATCTCATCTATAGATTAGGCAGAAAAAATGATTTTTAGGAAACCTGATCTCGTGTTCGATCAGGGCTTGTTAATTTTCCTTTTATAGTTAGGAAATTCCTGTTTTGTGTCCGATCAGGACTATATCAACTCGGGGTATAAATACGTATGCCCGGGGACCTTGTAAGAATCATCAAATAGATCAATACAAACTTCGGCGCATCGCCACCCTTTTCAACAGGTTCTTGCTTCTCGAGCCGGGCTGCATCGGTTAAGTTCGATCTCCTGCAAGAGGGTAAGTCTCGTTACCCCGACTACCGTATCGGCTAGGACTTCCTCGGTTAGGTCCGATATTCTAGTCGGCCTACGGTAGTCGGCTTACCACGATATATCTATTCTGTCTATGGCTGCATCAGTTAGATTTGATCTCATAGGCCGAGTAGATATATCACATCACGCGTGCATAGATTTATCGGCTTACTTGGTGTAACTTATCATCGGTTTGTGCTGCATCGGTTAGGTCCGACCTACTAAACTGCATGATAAGTTATTCCTGCTAGGTTGATCGGTTTTATGCAAGCGTTTTATCGGGATGTATAGCCGATAAGTTATCATATATCACATCACGATTTCATCAGATCTATCGGCTCATCGAGGTTCTTTTATCATTATTAATCTGTGCTGCATCAGTTAAGTTTGACATACTAGATTGATAATGATAGATTTATCCTTGTTAAGCCGATGGGTGTTTATGCAATGTTCTATCGGAGTGCCTAGCCGATAGGTTATCTTTTATTAGTTAAAGCCGATTGCATTGTTCAGTACGTTTTTGGTACACTACACCGTCATCGGCTTTCCAACCGATACACGTTATATCAATAATCGGCTAGTTTATTTATTTATATTGCTATTGTTTCTCTAGCCACATGGTTTACTTATTTTATCCATCTATGCCATCATTGGCTTCCAGTCGATGTATAAGTGCTCTAGTCCATACCGGCAATCGGCCGATGAGACGAGTCCAATTCGGCTTTCAGCCGATTGGCTCATTGATCTAATATTTTCTATCTCCTTGTCAATTGCAGGGTCAAATTGACTGGCACGCCTACGAACCTCAAATTTTAGGACCTGCATTGGAGTTAAGTAAATCTCCCAGGCCTTCGCGTGTCTTAAGGCACTGAACCAGATCATCGGCTCGTTCCCGACGCTACCGGTGATTTTCAGTGTCAACAGGCATCAAAGCTAATCCAGAGAAAGTCAATGCTATCATGAACATGGCACCCGCAACCAGCCAGAAGGACATACAAAAGCTGACTGGCTGCATGGTGGCACTCAGCCAATTTGTTTCCTAACTCGGAGAATGAAGCATGCCCTTTTTCAAACTACTGAAGAAAGTCGATAATTTTCAATGGACGCCAGAAGCCCAACAAGCCTTCAAAGATTTCAAGAAGTTCCTCACATCACCACCCGTGTTGGCATCACCTATGCCCCAAGAACTACTCATACTGTATCTGGCAGCAACCTCTCAGATAGTCAGCACGGTGTTGGTCGTAGAGTGGGCAGAGCCTAGGCATATACAAAAAATACAAAGGGTGTTACAAATCCACCCCCCTTACAGAAATCTCGTCTCGAGATTTGGGGCGGCTAGAAAGAAAAGGGTTTGGTTGGTCTTCAATTCTTTCCTTCAAGCACTTTCTTCAGGTGACCACTTCTCGATTCCACTGACTGTCCGTTTGTCCTTGGTATTGCTGATATACTAGCTTGTCGACGACATACCAATCCTGCGGACTGGGTATGGATTTGCGGATGGTTCTGAGGTGTTCTAGGTGACTGGTCCTTCCTGGTGAAACACTTCCCTTCATCTACTGATTTTACTTCGTCTAGTCTCCTTATCCATCACCTTTCTTCCTACCTTCCTACTAATTTTCCTTAGGATTCTCATAATAGTGATGAAAATATTCAGCTGTAACTTCCAGGGTTGTTGTAGGGATCCTGTCTAATAGCTATACCAACCGCTTTGGTATCTGGTTCCTTCCGTCTTTGACTTCTATCCTTGACGCTTCTGTCTTAGGTGCTACCTTTCCACGTAGATAGGCCCAGAATCATGGCAACAATTGCCAGCACTCCTGAAGATAATAACTTGGTCAGGCTTTCTTCTCTCAATCATAAACTGGCTTTCACTAACTTCATTGTCATAAACTGGGTTTCACTAACTCCATCGTGAGTTAGGCATGTCTTCTCTTCTTCCAACTTCTGATGCTATCGACTTGTCTTTCTTTTACTAGACTGACTGTTGTGACCATGGCATCGTTGATGCTTCTCTGCGATGACTGGCACTTTGGCTTTGGATGAAATCTTGAAAAATTATCCATCCAAACATTGTTTTTCTGGTCTCGTTTGTAACTGGTAAGGTTATTCTTCTGAGAAAATTAGAACGGCGAGGATGATCCTTCAATCCTGGCTTGACTTGTCTCTTTCTATTCTTCATCCTTTTCTATTCGTCTTCCTAACAGACTGCTTTGTCTTCTGAGGTCCGGTCGTAATCTTCAGAGATGAGCCGATCTAGCTATCCATTACTTGTGTCTTCCTAAGGCTCCTTAGCTTCCTTTTGCAGGCATATGACCAAGCAGTAGCTTCCACTATCCAACAACAGTCTGCTGACTCTTGGTGAACTAGGGTTTGCGGCAAAACTAAGTTTGCATATCTTTAGCTGAACCTAGGTCATGATTGTGGTCATTACTGAATCCAACATAATCTCTTCCTTCTTATCACATGTATAAAACTGTCCATCTGTGGTGGAGAAATCAACGGGGAGAGAAGGTATAGAGCAAAGAGAGAGAAAGAGGGGCACCTTCTTTACTAAATATTTCAATTATTACTGAACTGTAATGAATATAGGGTGTTGATTATTACACTGCCAAACTAGTATAGCCATATCACCAGCTAACATACGCCATACACTACCCAAGCACACAAGCACAAAAGGAGCAAGCACCAGCACACTAACAAGCAAGCTAACACACGCGACCAAACTAGCGTCACTACTCTTCAAAGGTCACAAGGGAGGTTTGGGTTTAGGATTGGTTTCTTGCACAAAATCTTCGTTCCACGTAGACGGCATGACGACTTGGACACGAGGATCTTCCTTGACGTTTGTCTGATACTTGAGACGACTTCAATCATCTTCATTGTTGTAGCCACCAGGTTTAACCACTAAACCAGTTGAAGGAGTAAGGGAGGATGGATAAAAACTTTACAGAGAATTACATAGATGAGAGGAGAATTTTTCTCGCAAATAGATTTTCGAAAAAGATGTCCTTAAGGTCTGACTGTTTGGCTTATCCTACAGTCAAGTTTGGCTCTGATACCAACTTGTCACGCCCAGAAATTCACCAGAATTTCCAAAGCTAATTTATGCAATAAATCCTCGTCCAGGAATCAGCCGAGGTACACAAATTGACAATTTGATAAACATAACCAAAACGAAATAACGATAAATACTTACAACAGAGGCACTTAGTCCTCACATAGAAGAAAACAGCAGCGGAACGGCAACTAGCGTAGCTTCAGCACCAAGCCACAGGCAGCTCAATTGGGGTATAAGCCAAACACCAACTTCTCCTCCTCGCAAAGCTTCACTCTAAAGATTGCAATAATGCAAGACTGAGTACCACCCACCGTACTCAACAAGCCACACTAGGGAATGCAATGTAATGTAACAGGACACCAAAGAAAAGGCATAATATGGCTTATTTGCATAAAACAGCATTTAAAACATTTGCATTCGAAATCATTAAAAACATTATAGTTTAATTAATATCAATATTGAATCAACCACTGAACAACGCTCCAACGCAGTTCAGGCCCAAACCAAAACTTCTCCAAACAGGAGCTATCCATATTCCATTATTTATTTTCATTAATGAGTAGTGTGGGACTAATCATAGAAACATTGCTAGGCCGCTCATTAACCGCGAGCACGGCTATTCGAATAGTTTTACTCTGGCCAGAGATGTACCAATTTACCCACAAGACACAACTCCACAACACATTACTGTGCGCCTTAATACCACCACGGTACCTTGGAAAGGAATTGTGATAAGACCCTCCATGTAACCCGCACAACAAGGGAGCCACCCGCTGGACCACCAGTTTCCGGCAGGAGCTGATCAGGCCCCCAACAGGGAAACGATCCAACGCCCAAGACATGGACTTATTGACGCAGCCATGGTGGTCTTATTGACACAGCCACAACACACCATGGTGGACCCCGGTTGAACATACTACACATTGGATCCTACCATTACCCATGCTGGCTTGTGGTTAGCACGAGTATTGCTTCGCAACAAGTAGTCCGCGAACCGGTCTTTAACTGTCATGAGCACCGCTAGCAACATTCCAACCTGGTGCTCACAACCCACCATCAATCAAGTTTTAGTTGACATAGTTAATTAATCAACCACGACTCACTGTCGTGAAAATATAGCCATTATCTATTAATTAATCAGAATGCATGAATAGTTTCCCACATATAATGACACTACAGTTTCTAGGCATGGCTAAGCAAAACCTAAATAATCTAGCTAGACCATTAAATAGTCATCCAGCTAGTCAGTATTATTACCCGGGGTATCAAGGTAAAGGAGTCAATATCGACATGGCCATAATAGTCAAGGAATATGGGCTATTAAATAATTACCCGGAATAATGACATTCCAAAACACTTTATGCAATAACTTTAAAATAAAATAGATTTCGCAACATGGGATCAACATGCTCAAGGAGATTGTCGTGTGACTTGCCTTGCAATCGCAAAAGTCTTCAAATAATCTTCCGAACTCTTCCGTAGACTCCGCAGTCTTCTGAAACGACGATTGTACGCAACTACACGTAAAACGATAATAAATCCTAAGAAACTCCAAATAAACAATACATAAAAATACATAAACAAGTGAATTATAATTTTAGATAAGTTCAGGTAGAAGAACGGGTCGATTTGGACTTCAAACGGAAAAGATACGGCTTATGGAAGATTGAATCCAGAATGAATCCGAAAAGAATTGGAAAAGAATATTCTCAAGAATATTCTCTGATTTTCGGATTAAAAAGACTATTTTGGCTGTGTACAGTACAAAGTGGGGCCCACTGGCGATGACCTAGATCCCAGGGCCTGGGTCCATGGACCAGAGGAGTGATGTGTGATGAACCGGCTGGGTTGGCAGGGTGAGATGACGATGATGTGGGCGCCGATGTGACGATTAAAGCAGAGATGGCACTGGTTGACAGTTAAAAGAAAATCCGACGGCACAACAACTTAGGTGGCAGGGTTAGCGACTCCGGGGTGGCGCGACATGGTGAAGACGATGACGACGATAGTGCCACGGCGCGGCACGGGATGAGGAAGGAGGAGGCGGCTCCAATGAGGAGATGCCGACGGAGGAGTCCTCGACCGGAGCTTACCGGCGGTAGTGAAGAACATAGACGACGACGACGTTCGGCTGTGGGTGGGGACTGGCGGTCCTCGGCGATGCGGCAACACGCATCACCGATGATAGCGATGGACGACGGCAGGCGACGACGCCGGGTGGTGGAGGTCGACGATGCACGACAGATGGGGTGCGACAGCGACGGTGAAACTGATGGCGCCACGGTGCGGCAAACCAGCGATGACGATTCGTTGGCGAGCCGATACCGACGAGGGACGGGCGACACGGCAGGCTATGGAAAGAAACAGGGCACTGGGGAACATAGAAAAGATGGGAGTGGCCTAGAGCTCACCAGCGGGCGCAGGCGAATGCGACGACGACGGCCCGGCGACGATGGCGCTGGACAGCGGCGGCGGGTTTGCAGGCGACGGCGCTGGAAGCCGGGCGGCGGCACGGTGCACAGGGGAGGAGCAGGCTGAGGTAGCAGATGGGGGAAGACAGAGGGCGGCATGGTAGGGTGCTCACCGGCGACGGCTTGCAGGGGCAGAGGCGGCGACGTTGGTGGCGTCCTCCGGTGGGGATAGATGACGAATACGGCAACGCCGAAAGGATGAAGCGGCGTCCGGCGGTAACAGAGCGGCGACCGGCCGGTGACGATGGTTCGACGACGACGAAGCCGAGTTGCCGAGCAGAGGGAGGAGGTGTGGTTTGGAGGCTCACCGGCAGCGTCTTCCGGAGGCGGCGACGGCTTCCACAGGCGGCGGCGCTAGGAGCGGAAGGGGCAGCGGCTTCGGCGGAAGCAGCAGAGGCAGGGCGCTGGCGCGGCGGCAGGTGTAGACGGCGGCGGTGGCTTCCGAACCAGCGGCGCACGGGAGAGAGCGGCGCTGGGCGGCGATAGATGGAGACAGCAGGGCGGCGCGACGGGGTGGCGGCGGCGGCCTGGCGGCGTGGAGAGGAGCAGAGCCGGCTAGGGCACAGGGGAAGGCGGCTGGCTTTATGTATGGGGTGACTTGGCAGCGGATTCGGCGGCGCCGTTGCGGGAGGAGGCCAGGCGCTGGCCTGGGCTGGCGGCGGTGGCGGCGGCGGGCCAAGGGAGCGGCGGCGGTAGGCCGAGCACAGGCCGGCCTGGAGGAGCTCGGCCGAGGAGGGGCTCGGCCCGGGCGCTTGGGTTGGAGCAGGCCGGCTCGGGCTGGACACAGAGAGAGACAGAGAAGGAGACGAGAAGAAAGAGGAGGCCAGGAGCAGAAGGTAAACAGGGAAAAGGGAAAAAGGAGAGGGTCTAAGACTATTTTTGGAACTCAGGATTAAAGAGATTTTTTTTCGAAATCGGAATATTTTATTTGGAATAGAGGAGACCAAGGGTTTTTAGGATGAAACGACTATTCTGAATATTAAAGAGGATATATACATTCATACATATATTACATACGTATATATACATATGTATAATATATATATATTGGAATCGAACCAGTATTTGGAAGTAAATAGAAAAAGAATATATAGTGGGGTTCGGGAGACGGAATATATTATGGGATTCAGAGAGTGAAGAATATTTTCCTGAGGAATATTTAGAATAGAAATATCAGAATATTTCTAGGAATATTTGGGAATAAAATATCGGATTATTCATCGGGTTGGGAACTAGAGGGGATTTTCTGGGAAATATTATATATCCAAAATAGATGAATATTTTGGGGAATTCAAGAAGGAGAATATTTGGCGGGATTCAAAAAAAAAGAAGGGTGTTTCATCAAAGAATTTTTGGGGAAACCGAATCTCGGAATAATTCGGGAATCCGATAAAATTGGAAATTATTTTGGGCAGAGATCAATAGTTCTGAATATTCGAGCATGAATTTGAACTTCCCAAAATATGTGAATATTTTGGAGATGCGGGAAATTCGAATATTTTCCCGGAACAGGAAAATAAATATTCCGAAATAAATATTTCGGGATAGGAAATTGACAATGGTTTTTTATTAGGACCAGAATTTGGAGAAATCTCACACAATTGGAGATTTAGATTTATTTCGACAGAAAAGGAGTTTAAAGAAATATCTGGGATTTATCTCAAAGGGAAATATAGATATTTCAAATACAAAGGATCTCAGATTGGGAGTCCAAAAAAGTTCTAGAGTTTCAAAAATGAATAAATCCGGTAACCCCGAATTTAGGTTTTCAGAGGTGGCTTTAAGGTTCTGGGAACGACACAAAACCCTAGAAGAAAAGGAGTCAGAGTTCACGATGAACGGGGAGACTCCAAAGAACTGAATCAGAAACGACCCGAACAGGGGAAAAGAAAAGGAATTTATTTATATTTATTTACTTACTTTAGTGATCTTTATAGCATTAAAATTAATTCTGTAGCTCCGAAAAATCCAAGAAAATTTCAGAGAGTTTATTAAATCACGGGGAATTTACAAGAAGTAAATACCACACGAAACACAAAGAATTTATTATTATAAATACTCAAACGCTTAAAATACTCCGACAAAACCCCTGGAATATAAAAGCATCCAAGTATTTATTTTAAAATTTAAACTCGGGATTTTTAATATTGGAAATTTCAGAATTTTATTCAAACTCTTTTCTCAAACAAAAATTTTCTAGTGTATTCTTGTATTTCCATTTACCCATGATAATTTTTAATTAAGACAATTTTCAGGGTGTTACAGCCTAGGCATATACAAAAAATACAAAGGCCAGTTTACTTTGTTAGCGAAGTCCTAGGCGACTCCAAGATAAGATATCCCCAAGTCCAGCAGCTGCTCTATGGTTTGCTTATAACTGTTTGGAAGTTGGTGCACTATTTCCAGTCGCATCAAGTTACAATTGTCACATCATATCCACTTGGAGACGTCCTACACAATCGCGAAGCCACTAGCAGAATTGCTAAATGGGCGCTCGAGCTGATGGCATTTGATATTGTTTTTCAACCTCGGACAGTAATCAAGTTAAAAGCACTTGCCGACTTCGTGGCCGAGTGGAC
This sequence comes from Oryza meyeriana var. granulata, assembly GCA_003991445.1. Taxonomy (NCBI): domain Eukaryota; kingdom Viridiplantae; phylum Streptophyta; class Magnoliopsida; order Poales; family Poaceae; genus Oryza; species Oryza meyeriana. The sequence continues at coordinate 210,982 of RYFJ01000520.1, read as the reverse complement.
AGAGGTTCAGACAGCTACACCAACGGACAAGTTAGAATACTAGACAATGTACTTCGACGGTTCTCTACGGATTGGTGGAGCAGGGGCTGGCGTCGTCCTGACATCACCCACCGGAGAAAAATTGAAATATGTCCTTTAGATACACTTTCCAGCGTCCCACAACATTGCCGAGTACAAGGCACTCATCCATCGGCTCCGCATCGCCATATCACTGGGCATTCACCAACTGGTAGTGTGCGGGGATTCTCATGTCGTGGTGAACCAGGTCATGAAAGACTGGACGTGTCTGGACGATAACATGGCGTCTTACGTTAGGAGGTACGAAAGCTAGAAAACAAGTTTGACGGACTAGAGATTACACGTGTGCTGCGCCAATACAATGAAGCCGCAGACGAGCTAGCCAACATGGGATCCAAAGAAGTAGTGGTCCTGACTGGAGTTTTTGTCGAGCAATTATTGGAACCGTCGGTCAAGAAGAAGTCTATGCTTGAGCAGTCGGGGGCTAATCCTACCCCGGCAACAAATGAAGTACTAATTATCTCTCAGGATTGGTGGACTCCAATCACTAGGTTCCTCCTAGAAAACAAGCTCCCAAAAAATCACAATGAAGCCAAGCAAATCAAACGTCGAAGCAAGTGTTTCCTTGTAGTCGGAGAAGATCTCTTTCGTCGAAGTGCATCCGGAGTCCTCATGCGCTACGTCACACTTGAGGAGGGCAAGCAAAATCTACAATCCATCCACTCGGGCATCTGTGGCAACCATGCTGCATCAAGGACGTTAGTTGGAAAGGCTTATAGACAAGGGTTTTTTTGGCCGACTGCAGTTACAGATGCAAAAGACATAGGTCGGACATGCGAAGGATGTCAGTTCTTTGCGCGGCAAGCACATCTTCCAGCTCAAGAACTACAAACAATTCCAATCTCTTGGCCCTTTGCAGTTTGGGGGCTTGACATGGTCGGACTGTTCAAAAAAGCGTCAGGAGGGTTCACACACTTGTTTGTCGCAGTGGACAGATTCACAAAGTGGATCAAGGTAAAACCCATTGCTACCATAACAGCGACAAGGGCAAAGGACTTCATCATGAGTATCGTATATCGGTTTGGAGTCCCTAACCGCATTATAACGGACGACGACACTCAGTTCACTGGCGGCATTTTTCAAGATTTCTGTGACGTCTTCGGCATCAAGATCTATTATGCTTCTGTGGCACACCCACAAAGCAATGGGCAGGTTGAGCGTGCTAATGGGATGGTCTTACAAGGTATCAAGACTAGGGTGTTCAACCGACTACAACCATATGCGGGGAAGTGGGTACAAGAGCTTCCATCTATTCTCTGGTCTCTAAGAACCACGGTTAGTCGGGCGACAGGGAAATCCCCTTTCTTCCTAGTCTATGGTGCTGAGGTTGTGTTACCAACCGAGTTGGAGTTCGGCTCACCACGAGTTCAGGGCCACTTAGATGCAAAATTAACTGAAGACCGACTGGTCGAACTAGATCAGTTGGAGAAGGCAAGGGACGTCGCAACTATCCAGTCGGCAAGGTATCTTCAAGGCCTGCGTCGTTATCATAGTTGGAATGTTCGTGGCTGTGCCTTTTCGGTGGGAGATCTCGTTTTTCAGATAAATCCAAACCACCAAAGACAGGCATAAATTCTCTCACTTTTGGGAGGGGCTGTTCATTATCGCTGAGGTGACACGTCCGGGTGCGTACCGACTGAAGACAGAAGACGGCATCCTAATCAACAACTCATGGAATATTGAACAGCTACGTCCTTTCTACACCTGAGTTTTGTACTCCTTTTACACATAATTGAAGTTCATTGCTCTAACTCACTACATTGCTTGTTCCAACTAAGTAATGAGTCGGGGGCTACATGATAATATATGCCTATTGTCATTAATAAAGTCCAAGCTTGTTTTATCTAAGTCATGAAGTTTTATGACGACTAAGTTTTCCCAAGGATAGTCCTGAGAGGTGAACATTTTTTATTTAAGTTGATCTCAAACCTCTCGGTGTAAACTATCTAGTCAGATAAAGCTAATGATGGCTCGGAGGAAGCGAGTACTTAGCAAGACTTAAAGACAAACATCAAAAGTATTTACAATATTTACATATTGTTCTCGATGAATACCGACTACATAATAGTGCTTGTTTACATTGGCAGATCTTCAACTATGGCTTTAGCAGTCGGCCTCACCTGGCTGATCAGCTCCAAGCCCTCCTCCAGGGTGGTGCCCTCAGCAAAGCCTTCACCAATTGCCTCAATATCTACTCGAGGGTAGAGAGACTTGGTCATGGCTAGTGCCTGGGCAATCCCTACGGTGACGCACTCGTTCGAGTACTTCTTCAGGATTCTTGTGGCTTCCTCGAGACGCTACGCCACCTGGGCAATTGAGCTGGAGTTGGGCCCAGCCAAGGTCAGCTGTATGATATCCAATAAGGTCTTCGCAGAATTGACAATGATTTGTCATGATTCCTTGATTACCTTGATTTCTTCTGCGAAGCGCGAAACTGGATTTGCGAGTTGGCTTTGAAGGCTGCTCACACAGAGACAAAGACATCAGAAATATCAGTTGCCGTTGTACTTGACACAGCCAACTGGGTGGTGGCGGCACTCGGCGGTGCGGTCCTAGGGCTGGCGGCGCTGCTAGAGTCCTTGATCATCAGACCATCAAATGCCTTGCTCAGCTATGTTCTTTTTGGCCTAGTCTGTCGTTGGTCTTTCCCAGCCCCAAGAGGGCTGGGTTGGGCTGCCGAGGGGTTGGCCAAGCGTTTCCTAGCCCCACTGGCCGACTAGCCTTGGGGGTCAAAATCAAATTCTTCACATTCCTACAAACACCCAGATATCATACATTGCAAAATGGGATGACATTCATATCACTCATCACAGATAGATATCAAGATGACTACAGCATCATATATTACCTTTGGCCGGGGCCTGCCCTCGCAGTATGTCTTGGGGGCTCTTTCCTTGTCCTCGATCTCCACGACCCCGTTGACGAAAAAGCCGAGCAGAGTATCAGTTACTCTATTCTTGTCAACAAAGTCAGGGTACTCTCCGGTTGGATCATTCTTCCCATTGTAGTCGAACCCGAGTGGCTTCTGGCCTTCAAGGGTTGAGTTCGTCGATTCAAGAATGCCCTGGCCACCCAGGGACCCGTCAACCCCGTGCCCTTCAGCGTGCTGATCTTCTCCAGTAACTTGTATACCTGGTTCATTTCCTCTTGCGACGGCACTGAAGTCCAGCTCTCCAGGATAGATGTGATTCCGGTAAAAGGGCAAGGAGGTTCTAGATTGGAGCAGTAAAACCACTCCTGATGCCACCCCTAGAGAAGTCTTCAGGGGACATGGAGATAAGCTTTCTTCATCTCATTGCGAGTTGAAGGCCCGCTCCCCCTATCGTCTAAATTTGGATTTTGAGCTAAGGCTTGATGTGGAAAGGTATCGAAAGAGATTGAAATGGGGGCTAATTCCCAGGAAGGCCTCACAGAGGGTTACAAAAATAGAGATCTGTAGAATGGAGTTGGGGTTGAGGTTGACGAGCTCAATTTGATAGAAATCAGGAAGGCGGCGAACGAAGTCAGAAGATGGAAGAGAAAGACCGCGATCGAAAAAAGAAGTAAATATCACGGTCTCGCCCAAGCCTGGAGCAGGGATTGACTCACCAACGGCGGGGCTCCAGTTAATGATCTCCTTGAGATACAGAATCATCCTCTTCTCCAAAATCATCAGCTTCGTGGAGCTGCAGTCCGACACCGTCCAGGATCCTGACAACATGTCTAGGATGTCAAAGGGGGCTCTCGCGTCGCTAGAGGTGAGGAGTTGGCGGAGAAGCTTTTGGCTACTGGGAATCGGCGCTAGGAAGTAGTTCCTAGCAAATCTCGGGCTAGGAGCATGAGCTACAGCAAACCCTAGCGGAGCGAAGAGCGCAAAGTTTGGGCTGGTTTCAGAAGCTGAAGCAATTTGGCGGATTGGGGGAGAAAGAGGAATCTTTTCTCTCTCCCGTTGTGATGGCAATAGGGTGCCCGATCTTCCGTTAGGTAAGGATAACTCTTGATTTGGTAGAGAATTGGCACTCACAATCTGGCTTCTGATCACCAAGAACCGAACCCTGCAATCACAGCACCACGTCTCCTCTTGTTATCAACCATGCAATGCCCGGTTGACCTCGCCACGAAGGCTAATCCCTGCATGTGAATCAAAGAACACAAGCAAGAACAAGAAAGATTGCAACTCAACTTGCAGATAAATGATTATACTCTCGAAGTTGGGGTCTCACAAACCGATAAACGGTGAAACTGTTCAAAGATAGAATAATCTAAGCAAAACCTGACTCTAAACGATGACAGCTACTGAATATATATGAGTTGGAACGTCCTAGGGTTAACCCTAGAGCGCACACCTCTTGGCTTAGCTCACGACACAATTACAAGGGCCTAAGGCCCAAAATAACTCGGACTAGAAGAGATATGTATCTTGTTTCGATGATTCTGAACAGCTCAGGAGGAATTTTGATGTGGGACCAAAACCATCTGAAAGTAGACTCCATAAGCTTTCCAACAAGTACTCATGGGCCATGAAAGTCCTTCTGGATCAGCGACAAAGTCCATTTGAAGTTGATACTGTCAGGAGGCCCGAATCAGAATCCAAACCGTACAGAACTTCATCTCTTGCCTTCTGTGGACCAAAAGTGACGTGGTGATGTAGGAGTAGACTTGGGTAAGGTCTTGGTTTGGTCCCCAATCAACTTCTTTGATCATCCATGTGTTCCTTGCGCTCGGTCTCTTTCCCTTTACCCAAACAAGTATCTCTGCAAACGAGAACACACGAAACTCATGGTGCAGTAACGGCTGTTCAAATATATAACATGTAAATCTTACGTAGAAAGCATGCACCTTTGGTTGATGAATACATAAGGTAGCTAGGGTCATATCTGAGCTAGTGATGTCCTCATCACGTTGTTTTATAAGGCCTGCGCCGAGTTAGCCGGCTTGCTTGGCAGTGGGCCATAAGATATGAGTTTCTAAGTAACATGTCCTATTGGGCCGACCGCTGACTGTGTTAAAATCACAGTATAGATGCTATTTTATAGAAATCGATCAAAATAATCAGATATGCTTCATGTTAAGCCTAATTGCTGGACAAATATGTTCAGATATCTGAATTATTTGACAGCTATTGAGGATATATCCTTATAAGGATCAATAGCTGGTCACCATTAAAATTAGGGATACAGGTATCCCTCAAGAACACCTCACCACATATTGGATTAAAATCCATGAAGTGGTACTCGGCTTACATGCTTTGCCAGATTGCCTTGAGCAAAAAATATTTCCAATTGATATAACGCTGAAGAGTCTAATTTCTGAGAAATATAGTACTCAGAAAAGACTTAAAGGTTAAATATCTTTGATTTTATGTTTAATTATTTTACAATTAAGCACAAAGTTGGGGGCTACACCTAATAGGTGTGCCTATTCGGCGCACACTATTCATATTTTTCTATGAAGTCCTTCATAGCCTCATAACCAGCTAATATGAAGCGGGACTTGGAGAAGAAGCACTCGGACAATGAGTACTCGGGAGCAAGGCACTTGGGAAATCTTCACCAAGGAGAGTGAGCACTCGGCACCAGCTATGACTCAACCATGAAGGTCTCAGGGGCTATTGTGGAGGCCACAGGTCCCGGGTACATCATGGGAATCTTTCTAGCCACTCGGACAGAGGAGAGGCCCAATCCTACAATTGGGGATGCAACAGGACTCGGTGTATATTACCTTGTATGATAAGAAAAGGAATATAGTCCTAATCAGGTATGTTGTATTCCTATAAGGAAATCCCTTGGTCAAGTCCAACTAGGATTCCTACCTTATAACCTTGCCTCCTCAGTATATGTGGAGAGGCAAGGAGCCAACTGAGGCAGAATAGAATCTCACCAGAGAAACCTCAAAGGCAATACACCATAGCTGGAACTAGGGTATTACCTCACATCGAGGGCCTGAACTAGGATAAATTGTTTCGTGTTCCTTTGCAGTCCATCATATTTAGGTCTCACGAGTAACCCCATATAATTATTGTCGATACAAAACATCGACAATCACCGACCTATAAGGCAGCCAAAGGCAACTTGCTGGAGGATGTAATATAACAACATGATCTTGCTTGATGTTTCAGCTCGCTCGTGATGCTTGTGAAAATGTGCTCACGCTTCATGAGGACCTCTTGAGAGCAAAGGAACCTTCTTTGTGACTCCCTTCAGCTATGTGTCTCATATCTTCAACCCTTATCCCAGTAAGTAGGATAGGATACGGCTAAATTCTAGAGATGGTTCAGGGTGATAGGCTATAAAATTTTGCCATTCAGTTTGCTGAGGATGGGGGGTGACTACTTTCCGCCTTCAAATGGAAGGACAATAATCATAACTCGACTCAAAAAAATGTTGCGGATAATACCTTCGAACTTTTTCATGGTTTTGTTTTGACATTTTCCTATTTCCTTTCCTTTTTGCATATATATTTCCTCTGCATTGTCGTAGTTTGTCGAGCTGGTCACCCTCCTTTAGAACTTAGAAAATATTCACCCTGCCTTTGGTGTAGACTAAGAAGTCCTCACTGGCATTAACATATTTTTCTTTGGCCCTTGTTCACACTCCATGGGGTGGCATGTGGCTGCACACTAGAGTCTGACTTCTGCCAACTCTAGGTAGTCCTCTCAAGCTCTTTTTCCTATAGTCTTCCCCACGAGCTTGCCCCCTTGAACTGGGCAAAAGCGAAAGACATGGTGAACCCACCACATCCGGGTCGACTCAAATCAGGCTCCTCTGCCCATTTTTATCCATCATTGGAGCGAGCTGACACTTTGAGTTGAAGTTACTTTGGCATAAGCAAGACCAGACGAGACGGACGTTCCCTGTCTAGGGACATCCTCCATACATAGGTTACCCAAGGCAATGAGCCTGGCGACATGAAGGAAAAGTCAATTTTACTGTAGGACATACTCGTCCAAAAAAAACAATGTTAAAGACAATTTTTTATTTTTTTATTTCGGGAAAAGAGGAAAAAGAAGAAAGAAAGAAAAAATGAGCCAGAGGATCATGCAAAATATTTCTTAAGGAATCAACCATTGACAGGAGGCATAGGTCTGACTCCTTGTTGATCAATCAATTGATAAGTGCCACCATCATAGGCTTGCTCAACAATAAAGGGCCCTTCCCATTTTGGCTCAAAGTTTGCCTTTGCCTTTTTCCTGAAATGACGATGGGGCGCCTAAGTGTGAGAACCAAGTCTCCTTTTTGGAAGACTCGTAGTTTAACCAGTTTATCATAGGCCCGCACGATATTCTTACGGTAGAGCTCAAGATCTTGGAGTACATTAAGAGGCCTTTCTTCCAATGTATCCAGTTCCTGGCATCGTAACCGGATTTGTTCATCTCGAGTAATTTCATCTTGGATGGCTACCCATAGTGATAGAAGCTCAACCTCCAATGGGACGAAAGCCTCGCCCCCAAAGACTAAGGAGTATGGTGTAGCTTGTGTGGGGGTACGAACCGTGACATGGTACGCCCATAATGCCTCGAAGAGACGGTCATGCCAGTCACGTCGATGCCGATGTACCGTCTTTCTTAGAATGGCACTAAGCATCTTATTGAAGGGGTCCAAAATCGATGGAAGGAATGAGGAGGCAGGTGGTGGTGGAAGGAAAAGCATTACTATTGCGTCCCTCCTTGGTTGGGCCGAATTGGTTGCCAGCCAATTGATGGTCTGTGTCCCTAGCCAACGGGCTGGCAAAAACACCCCCACTACATGTCGATGTGGCACAGCGTCTATGACAGTTACGGTGTCAAAACCCTCTATTTGCCCTTAAATGGTGTTTCCTCCGTCCCAAAATATAGAGCATTATGCTTTTTTGGAGAGATTAAGGTTGAAGTGAAGAATGGTTGTGAATTTGAGATTGGTTGAGATGAGAAAGTAGGGGAAGAAATTACATAGGAAATGGTTATGATTGGTTCAGATGAGGTAGGTGGAGAAGTAGTTGTATTTTGAGACAAATTTGAATCCTACAAGTAGATATATTTTGAGACGGAGGGAGTACTAACTAGGTCCCACTGATACCATTCAGAGCACGAGGGGAAAAAACAAAACTCCATTCCATCTGAATTGGGTTGGTGTCTGTGAAATATGGATCACGTTGGTTTAGAGCAGGTACAATTACGATGATGTAAGCAGGCTATAAGAGTTGCCACTCAGACTTATACTGAGTTGAAGAGAGCAAATCTATAGCCAGCTACAGCATAGGCTCCTAGATGTTTTGTGAGAGAATGAGCTGGACCAAGGTATTAATGGTACAATATGTACCTTTAGCTAACTATTCTATGATTAGGCTGTTAGATTGGCTATAGATGATGTGGCAATTTTTGTAACCAATAGCTGACTATACTATTTAGAGAAAAATCCAAATACCCTATAAGTCACCTGTGTTTCTACTCTTCCCCCTATTAACTCAATTTTGTACATAAAACCCACTACATGTAAATTTCTCTTCTAAATTCCCTCCGCATCCCATTTTCATCGATTTCTCCTTTTAATATTTCGCGCCCCATAGGACTCCAGTTTGGCGGGATGGGATGATGGGAGCACACGCCACCTCACCAAAGGTACAAATCTCCTAGCTCTCTAATTCTACGAGCGAAACACAACGGTCATATATTATAGAGGACTTACAGAAGGAAACAATCTATATTTTCCAGCAAGGCAGCAAGAGAGGACGTGCTGACGAAAAAATTAATATGTACTTTGTAGACTATATAGAGAGGACACACTAGAGGCGCACGGGGTGTGAGAAATTGAAACGAGAAATTGAAATAACAAGAAGAAATCGATGAAAACAGGATGTGAAGATAAATTAGAAGAAAAATTGACTTACATGGGGTTTATGTACGAAATTGAGTTGTAGAGGAAAAATAGAAACACAAGTGACTTGTTGTGGGGTTTTTAGATTTTCCCCTACTACTTTCTCCATCCAACAATATAAGCATTTGAAGCATTCAAATTTTATCCAAGAATATAAACGTTCCTACCAATCACCTCTTATTCAAATTTTTTTCCATCTTACCCCAACTACCCTCCCACCACCATTCATTCTATATTTAATGAGAGGCATTAAAGTCTTTTCTTTTTAACCTTAGTCTTTGCTAAAGAAACTAGAAATGCTTAGGTCATGTTCAAAGATAGAGCCATGTATAGGCTTTTAGATAATACACATTTATTTAGAGACTATACTCTTTCAATAGTTGAGACAATAAAGGCTCTCACCATTAACTCAAAAAGTAATTTTTTTTATTACTATCATTTCCTTTTTACCGCCCCATGCAGCCAATCTTCCATTTTGTAGGGGCTAAGAGCCATTGATAATCATAACAACAATGTTTTATCTCTTCACTTTCTCTCTTTTATGTCAGCAAATATTCCTAATTAGCAAGTCTAAGAGTCTTCTATTAATGACCATTGTACATGTCCGCCCTTATATTGTTGGACAGAGAAAGTTTTACACTCTCTTAGGCTTTGTTTGGCATGTGGGACAAGACTTAATTACCCGGTCGGCAGGATGGGGCTAATCCCTCTCCCACCACCCAAAGTAATCCCCCTTCCAAGTACAATTCATATCACAGTTAAAACAATAGTGTGCGCGCTTCTGAATGGTGCTTGACTTAAAGTTTAGCATGATTAATACCCTTGTACAGGTAGTTCCAGCAGAATATAAGCTACTACGTGAATATGGGGTAGAGGCCTAGTCTTAGTGGTCCCAAATCATCAGATTTTTACATCAGCAGATCAGATATGTCCATCTTGGACCAAAATGAGACGATACCAACAAGGGTGGTACATCCACAACATATATAGTATAGATATGAGCAGAACCAAAAGCAAAATGACCAGGTGCATTAGCATATTGTACCCCAGAATAGTCAGCCTCCACTTCCTTCAAGCTTTCTCCATCTGCAAAAAAACATAAATCAAGTCACGTGATTGCTTGGCTAGATTGTCCTCAGAAACACAACTGCACATAGCCCAAACCACAGAGCTGGCAACTTCAAGACCATAGAAGGCCAACTGTTAGGACAGAGACAAATAAGCACCCATGGATGCTGATGTCAAAAAATTCCTTTACTTACACAGGGGAATTATGGAAGAAGGGCATCAAGAATGCCAAACACAATTCAGTAGGTTCAAATTGCCCAGAAAGTTTGCAATTGTTTATACTAAACAACCTAGTTTCCGGGAACCTTCTTATGTATCAAATCAGTAACTATCCACGCAACTATATTTCCAAATGAATCTTGCATTTCCATCAGTTCAGCAGTTTGCAAACACAAAATTAACAAGGATAAGAAAAGAGAATTCTCATGGCCTCATGTGTATAGAAAATCATATTAACAAGCTGAAAATAGATATCATGGTGTTGCGTAGAAAGAAATATAATGCTTTTAACTACCAAATGTTACCATGTAAAAACAATATCAGAAATCCAAATAAAAAATGTGTTGTGAGAGAAATCAAGTCATCTCAACATATTGAGAACAAATAACGATAATGAAATCAAGTTTAAAAAAATTATATCCAAACAAATACTAGCTAGCACCAGGTAAACTGAGGTTATGCAATTCACGTTACTGAATGTAATATCATAAGCCTTGGCACTACCAAAAAACTTTAATACATTTTGAATTGAATTGATATATCATTAGGTCTTTTCCCCTGTGCAAGAAACTCTATCATAAACATATACTCTAATAGAAGCATCTCTTTTCCCCAAATGGGAACTGCAGTTATTAACTGTGAGAGAAAAAATTACCATGGAAATAGAACTAAACAAGAACAGAGAAATCATAAGCATAGCCAGCATACATGTGCAATATCTGCTACTTTGTTCTGTAAAAACAACAATATCCAAGCAACATACTAGAAAACACGAGAGCTAGCTCATAGCCCAAGTAACAGAACTAGCAACTGCACAATCATAGAAGACCAACTCAGTGTTGGCAGCAATAGACTCAATTTATGCTGTTTGGGCAGAGAAACCTCTGAAACAGATAGGCACCTAGGTGTTGAAATCAAATAATCCTTACACAAGGGGAATATTCAAAGCCCAACCAGTAGGTTCAAATTGTCCAGAAAATTTGCAATAGACTCAGTGTTTGCAGCAATAGACTCAATTTACACTGTTAGGACAGAGAAACCTTCTAGACAAATAAGCACCCATGGATGTTGATGTCAAAAAATTCCTTTACGGAAGAAGGGCATCAAGACATTCAAAACACAATCAGTAGTTTCAAATTGTCCGGAAAGTTTGCAATTGTTTATACTACACAACCTAGTTTCTGGGGATCTTCTTATGTACCAATTAGTAACTATCCACACAACTATATTTCAAAAGGCATCTTGCATTTTCATCAGTTCAGTGGTTTGCACACAAGAAATTAATAAGGATCAGAAAAGATAATGTCATGGCCTCATGTGTAAAGAGAAGAGTCTAAAATTACATGAACAGGCAGACAATTGATATCATGGTGTTGCCTAGAAAGCAATAAAATGTTTTCAACTACCAAATGTTTACCAGGTAAAAACAATGTTAGAGCTCAAAATTCAAAAATAAAACTATCTTGCATCATAGATTGAGAACAAATAAGAATAACGAAATGAACTGGCTTAAAAAAAAATACTAGCAGGCACCAGGTAAACTGAGGATATGCAATTCACTTTACAAAGTGTAATACCATAGCTATGGCACTTCTAAAGAAATTAATGCACTAAATCAGTTTATGCATCATTTGGACTGTTTACATGTGCCACAAACCTAAAGTTCATTAATTCAATCATAAACATGTACCCTCTTAGAATCGCCGCTTTTCCCCCAGATGAGCACTGCAGCTATTAACTGTGACAGAAACAGTCACCATGGTACTACTAATAATGTAATATAATACTAATATAACTAAGCAAGAACAAATTAATTATAAGCATAGTCAGTATACAGGTGCAATATCTTTTATTCTATTCTATCATATGGTCTGACAAAAAAACAACAATGTCCAAACAACATACTAGAAATGCGAGACGAAAATGACCTCTACTTCACATTTGATAGGTCATTAGGCTTGTTTTCCCTTTTCTTGGTGCCCTCTCGAAACAATAGAGTATAAATTTACTTTTGAGTGAATTCTGTATCCCCTTTGCACCAAATGGACACAGTTACTCTTAATCAATGTGTTAAAACCTTACCAGCAAGCTCTGTCCTAAAACAATATCACAGCCAAACTATCACCCCCACAGATTAGAACCTCGAGTCGACATCAGGATGGAATATGTAATTAGCAGTGATTACTTTTAAATGGCAATCTTGTATGGTAAAGGCAGACCAGAAAAATGCAAGGTAAACAAGAGGTGTGAAAGGTTAGTCAGTCGACCTATGATGACTTGAGCAAGTCCAACAGCAACTTGATCACCTTCTTCTCCAGGTCCCGCCTCTGCAAAAATAACCTGGCTTGTGCCAAATTGAGTTTCTTGATTCTACTGTCCAATGCGCTGGCTTTGTCGTCACCAAGCTTCAAGAAAGGCAGCTTGAAAAGGTCGGGCTGCTCTTCATCCAGAACGAAAACCTCCTTCCCGAGGTAAAAGTAGGACGCAGTCTTCTCCTTGAATTGCTTCTCCATGTCTGTATCTCCCTTATTATGCACATGGCTGTCCTCTTGGGCAGGGGATTTGGCCTCCATCGAGCCGGTGACCTCGGCCTGCAGTGCCTTCCTCTTCTGCTGAGGAGAGTCAGCAACCTCAGCCGGGGGCTCCTTCCTCTTTCCCATAGGAGAATCGACGGCCTCAGCCAGGGGCGTCTTCCCCTTCAACTCGGGAGCCACATTCTGGTTTGGCTGTAGCGCTGCCTCCGGTGGCGTCTCGTCGTCATCGGACGCTTCATCCTCACCCCCATCGTCATCGGGCGGAGGCACATTGTTGTTCGGCTGGTGCGCTGGTTCCGACGACGCCTTGTCGTTCTGCTTCGTCTGCAGCAGTGACTCCAGTGGCGCCTCTTCGGCACCGGAATCCGAATTCTCATCCTCGTGGTCATCGGAATCCTCATCCATATCCTCGTCGTCATCGGAATCCTCATCCTCGTCGTCACCGGAATTGGAATCGGAGACCACCATCCCATTCGGCGGTGGGGGGACGACGACTTGCTTGGTGTGCGTTCCATACGCCACAAGCTCCTCGGAGGACTCGTCGTCGGAGCTTTGTTCTCCTTGACGCTGCAGCTCCGGGGGTGGCGGAGGTATCATGGTGGTGGGTTGCTGCTCCACCTCATCACCGTCGGAGTCGGAGGATGAGGTGTACTCGTTTTCGGCGTCGGAGGAGGCGGCGAGAAGCCGCTGCGCTGCGCGGCGCAGGATGGGGGCCATGGTTTCGCCGGCGCGCTGGGAAAAGCGGAGAGAGGAGGCGGCGGCGGCCCGGGGCGGGGGGGGGGGGGGGGGGTGGGGGATGGGGTGGGGTAGGGTTTCTTGCGCTCACCATGGGGTGGGGGTATATGTTGTTGGTCTGCTCCGTCCTGACCTTTGGGCTTCTAAAGTTAAAATTAAATGTGAATAAAAACCTTTGAGCTTCTCAAGATCATTTTTCTCAAAATTTTATGTAAATTTTAGGTCTACATAGGTCTTGTCCATTCGATTTTTGCCAACATATGCTAGGTGCATTAGTATTTTAAAAGTAATGTCCTCATTAAGAATATTTGCTTGTATTCCACGGTCTGCAATAGAAGTATTGCTCTATCCACAAATTTAAGCGCTTTTAGAATATTGTTAGATCAAAAAAAATTAAACTTTGACTATCAATAGAGAAAAAAATCATAAAGATTGATGGCGTAAAATCGATGTTACTAGATATTATCATTAAACAAACTATCATAATATACAGATTTTTTATTTGAAATAATTATTTTATAGATATTATTGGTCAAAATAGCATATTAAATACCGTATCGAAGTCCAAAAATTCTTATATTGTTGGACGGAGGGAGACTTTGCTAGGAGACAACCACAATGTGTGGGAGTAAGAAATGCCTGAAGCATTCCTTTCCACATGCATGTTTGATGTGAAGAGGTGGTGTTCTTAACTTAGTCCTTGTGCAATCTAACATATTTGCAATCTAGTATACCAAGTTGTACATGCATGTTTCTTTTGAAATATTCTCCCATCCCCCATCTTTGTAAACAAGTACTAGTTGAGAACAATGTGAACGAACTCTGATATCAAATCGAGTTGGGTACTCATTATGCATTAATTTTTGACACATACAAGTCTTGTAATAGTGTTAGTAGTTGTGGGAAATGCTAATTGTAGAGTAGCACTGCAATAGTACAATCTACTCAATCTGTCCTTTAATATCTAGATTCATTCACAAAATCTCTTACACTAAAGGACGGAGGGAGCAGCAATATACTCCCTTCGGTCTCGAATAACTGACACCGTTGACTACTATTGTTTTATTTTGACTACAAACTACCTTTAAATGGTTATATTATGATGAATAAAAGTTATATAGTTACATTTATGACGCTACATACTTCGATAATAGAACAAATTTTCAAGAATTTATAAATTTTCGTGAAAAAGGCAAATGGCCCAAGTATAAACTTTAATAGTGTTGGCATCAATTATTGAGAATGGAGGGAGTATATGTCGCGCCCTGAAATCACCCTAAGTCTAGTTCACCTTTTAAATGCATTTTAAAAATTTTTTAAAATCAAAAAGAGCCTTCAACCATTTAAAATCATCAAGATTGAACTTATTTTGGCTTGTGAGAATTTTTTTAGGTTCCTCATGCCTCAAAATGTTTAAATAAATTTTACTAGAATTTTCAAAGCATTCTAAATAATTTTAATGACAATAACCAATTTTCTGTGTTTTCTAAAAAGAAAAATAAAATAAAAAATCTATCCTCACCTCGGGCCAAATCCGGCCCACTATCTCCCTCTCTCTCTCCGGCCCGCGCTGGCCTCTGCCTCCCTCCTGCCTAGGCATTCCCGACCCGTCTGTCCCGCCCTCGGCCTACTCGTGCGTGCCCCAGCTCAGCCTCCCTCCAGCCCAATCAACCTGTGGTGCTTGTGCCCGCCTCCGCTCACTGACAAGTGGGACCAACTCTTCAGCTCCATCCCCTACCTTCTCCTCTCTCTCTCTCTCTCCCCGGCCGAGAAATCCTCTTGCTGCCATGCCCGGTTCCCCCGCTACGCTCGACCGTTTCCCAAATTGATTGGGGGGTTTTACTCCCCATTTACCCCTCTTCATTTCCCCTCAAACGGCTCATTGAATCTCGCTCTAAATCGCCTTCAATTCGTCGGCCGTTTTCCCCGGTGAGCTCGCACACCATTAATACTAGCCGTCGGCCTCCTTGGCGCTGTTCCCCTTCCCGCCCGGTTATATAATGGAGCCCCGGACCTTCACTATCCTTTCCACTTGCCGCCTTAGCACCCTATCGTCTCCACCGCCGTCACGCTGCTTCTCCCTACTCCTGCGCTGCCGCTGTTGTTTCGACCGCCCTCCGTCGGCGACCGCAACCTTGCCAGGCCCCGCTGATCCCGTCCTCGGCTTCGTTGTCCTCATCCGCACCTTGGCATTGACTTCCCGGAGCCCGATGACCACCGGAGCGCCACCCCCGTCATGACCCTGAACCGCACCGCCGCCTTTTCCTCGTTGTCGGTTGCTCCCGATGCCGTTTCACCGCCGCTCTGCCGCCGGTGAGCTCATGTAATGCCCCGGTTTTTAGGCCATTAAAAAGTATTTTAATAAAAATCCTAGTTTCAAAAAATTTTTAGATCCTTCTGTGTATAATTAAGGACTAAGTGACAAGGACTCAATTAAAACCTTTCCTTGAACCCCAAAATCCCAAAGTTTCCTCCAAAACTCCGAAACTCGAATTTTGAGATTCGAAGGTCTCTCTTTAAACCTATCCAAATCCTGGAGTTCGAATTTTGTAATTTCCTCTGAAACCCTCCATGGGGTCAATTTCAAATTTTGAACTCAAATCACCCTTGAAAACCTTCCCTTGACTCCTGACCAATTTTTTAAATTCAAATTTCAAAAATCTGAAATCTCTGAGACTCGAACATTAGAATTTGAAGGACTCTCTCCAAACCTATCTGTCGATGTTTTGTATCAGTTGTATTGATTATGGGGCTATTCGTAAGACCTAAACTTGATGGATGCGATGGGACACAAAGGATTTATCTTGGTTCAGGCCGTCAAGGTGAGGTAATACCCTACTTTCAACTATTGTGTATTATCTTCGAGGTTTCTCTAGTGAGATTCGTTCTGCCCTAGGGGGCTCCTTGCCTCTCCTTATATACTAAGGAGACAAGATTACATGGTAGGAATCCCGGTCAGACTCGACCAGGGGATTTCCCTCTAGGAACACAGTGTAACTGGTTAGGACTATATCCCTTTTCTTGTCATGCAAGATAATATAAGCCGAGTTTTACTATATCCCTAATTACATGGTAGGCCTACCCTCTATCCGAGTGGCCATATTGCCTTCCGTGAGATACCCAGGACCCATGTCCTTCAAGTAGCCTCTGAGACCTTCATAGTTGAGTCATAGCTAACGCTAAGTGCTTATCCTCCATGGTAAAGATTTCCTGCCACGCCTATAATTTTTATCCAAAATTCTGGAGTTTTATTGTGTGTAAATCCTCGTCTAGGAATCAACCAAGGCACACATGACATAGTTGATAATCAAAGTAATTGTTTACATATCAAAAGTATTTATTACAGAGGTGAATGGTACCTCTCAAAAATAATAAAGTTCTAACAACGAAAAATAAACTAAGACGATGTGACAAAAACCACTCCACGAACTTGACCGAGCTCTCGCTCAATACTCCAAGTAGTCCTCCTCGCTGAACTACTCTTCTGAATGATAATTGTTGATTGCAAGGAGAGTACATGAAATACTCTGCAAGCTACACAACAAATATGCAAGTGCATAGGATAACAAAGGATGACATAATAGGGCTTAATTTGCATAAACAGCATTTAATAAAGCATTTAAGACAGTAGTAAAACATCAATAATTAATCAACATTATCCAACGCTATACCATTCACCAAATGGTATAGGTCCAACCACTCCAACCTGGAGCTAACCATGATTCATCCTTCAATAATCAAATTTAAGTAATGTGGGACTAATCACAGAAAACATTGCTAGGCCCGCCCTTAACCGTGGGCACGACTATTCGAATAGTTTTATTCTGGCCAGAGGTGTACCAATTTACCCACAAGGCACAACTCCACAACACATCACTATGCACCTTAATACCACCACGGTATCTCAGAAAGGAATTGTGACAAGACCCTCCATGTAACCATCACAACAAGAGAGCCACCCACTGGACCACCAATCTTCAGTAGGGTTGATCAGGTTCCTCGACAGGGAGATGGCCCAACGTCCAAGACATGGACTTATTGACGCAGCCATGGTGGACTTATTGAAACAGCCACAACACACTGTGGGGCCTCCGGTTGAACGAACTACACTTTGGTTCCCGCCATTACCTATTCTGGCTTGTGGTTATCACGGGTATTGCTTTGCAACAAGTAGTCCGTGAACCGGTCCTTAACTGTCACGAGCACCGCTAGCAACATTCACAACCCTGGTGCTCGCAACCCACCTTTTAATCAAGTTTTAGTGGACCATTAAATTATCCTCGCATGACCACAGTCGTAAATGGAGTCATCATTTCATGTGAACCAACAATTATAAATGGGGTCAAAGTTATATCCTAGAATTAAGTTACCATTTGCTAGGCACGGATAAGCAGAGTCCTAGAATTATTCTAGCTAACCCATACATAAAGCTAGCTAGTCACAATGTCCCATAGGTAAAATATCCAGTAATCAAGTTAAAGAGGCCATAAAGAAGGATTAGGATTTCCCTTTACCTATGACATTCCAAAATAAATGCAGAGTTGCAAGGAAAAGTATAGCTTTAAACATAGGAACAATATGCTCAAAGGTACTAAAGAATCTGTGTGACTTGCCTTGCTGCTCCTCACAAGCCTTGGAACTCTCCTCGAGAAACTGCGACTCTTCCGGAACGTTGGCGGCTAAAGGCAATAAACAAAAAGAGCAAAATAGTATATCAACACATATGAACAGTACAATATTATAATTTTAATGGGTAGATCCTAATTTTTAAAGAATTTTTCAAGTTGAATCACCCCAAACGGAGTTCGGATGAATTAGTTATGAATTTTAGAAGTTTAAACCCTTTTAAAAGCATTTAAAAGAATTAAACCAATTTATTGCGTCATTAATGAATTAATTTAATTTTGATAAAAGATTTATGATGTCATCGGGGAGAGAGAAAGGTGAACCTGGCTGACCAAAGGGGCCCACTGGCAAAGAGAGGGAAAGCTCGGGTTCACGGTGAACCGAGTCCACCAAGGTCCACGGTTCCATCCGACGGCTGGAATGCGATGCGATCGGATCGGACGGCCGAGATTGATCTGCGATTTTTGATAGATCGGAGGGCTAAGATTTTACCTAACCTCGATCGAATGGCTATGGTTTGATCCAACAATCTAAGGGCCGAGATCTAATCGGGGAGATCCGACGGCTGAAATCTGTTCGGGATATGAGACCCTGCTGCTGACCGGGTGGCTGACACGGCATCCACGTCGGTGCCCGACAGCTCAGGGGACAGCGGCGGCACTGGACCCAAGGGTCGCCGGCGATTGGCTATGTGGTGGTATGAGGCCGAGGGCGGGAACGGTAGAGGAGATCGAAGGGTTCTCACCATGGTAGACGGGCGGCGAACGACGATGAGAGGCGCCAGTGGCGAGCTCCAAGCGGCGGTGTTCTTTGGGTTCCCGATGGTGACGGTGCTCCGGCTGTCCAGGGGCGGCGACCTAGCTTCCGTGGGCTACGACGAAGCTAACTGAGGCGGTGGGGAACTCCAACGGCGACCGAAGCGGCGGCGACACGCGACCGGGCTCAGTGGCAGCGGCAGAGTGAGCTTGGGACGTGGGGAGGCGGCTAGGGCTAGCTTGGGCTCAAACTAGTGCACGGAAAAGCTCCCAGGGGTCTCGAGCTTGCTATTTAAGGCGGAGAGAGATGGAGTCTGGCTCGGGTTCGGCGAGATTTGCGGCGGCGATGGATTAGGGATATGGATCCAAGTCGGGAAGCTTTGGGTCTCCTCAACCGTGCGCGATTGGGCTCCAATTTCTTGGGGATAAGGTAGAGGAGGACCGGGGCTCCGTTTCCCCTCAACCAATTTGATCTGAGGCCAACCGATGTGAGTGGATTCCACGGGATTGTGGCGCTGGCGCTCGGGGATGAACAGGGCTCCCCCCCTCGGGAGGTAGGAGGCGAAGCCGACAGGTTGGCCCCACCTGTCAGCGGGTGTCCACGGCGAAACGGCGGCCAGGCCGACTGGGCCGTGTCACGTGCGCGCGGAGGGGCGAGGGAGAGAGAGAGGGAGTGAGCCGAACCGGGCCCAGGAACTATGGGCGAGGATTTTATTCCTTTTTCCTTTTTTTTTATTTTATTTAAATGTTGTGAGCACTATTTAATTCACCGAAAATACTTCCCTTAATCAAATAAATCCCAGAAAATTCCAGGAGGTAGATAATTAAGCAAAGAATTTTATAAAATTATTTCCAAGCCCATTTTGCTATAGATTTTTCTTTGATTTTATTATTTACACTCCTTGAGGCTTTTAATTTAATTTCTAAAATTCCTTTTTCACAATATTTTTATATGGGGATAAATTCAAGGTGTTACATTTTCCAAGTGCATTGCTCCCGAGTACTCTTTATCCGAGTGCCTTCTCTCCCAAGTCCTGCTTCATGTCAGCTGGCAATGAGGCTATGAAAGGCTTTATGGAAAAATTTGAATAGCGTGCGTCAAATAGGCGCATCAATTAGGTATAGTCCTTGACTTTGTGCTTAATTGTAAAATAATTAAATATAAAGTTAAAGATCTTTAACCTTTAAGTCTTTCCCGAGTAATATATTTCTTATAAATTGGACTCTTCAGTATCATATTAGCTGGAAATACTTTTGCTCAAGGCAATTTGGCTAAGCATGTAAGCCGAGTACCACTATGGATTTATCGCAATGTGTGGTTAGGTGTACTTGAGAGATACCTGCATCCTCAATTTTAATGGAGACCAGCAGTCAATCCTTATAAGGACATATCCCTAATACCTATTAAATAATATAGATACCTGAACACACATGTCCAGCAATTAGGCTTAACATGAAGCATATCTGATTATTTTAATTGGCTCCTGTGAAACAGCACCCAAACTGCGATTTTAACACAGTTGGCTATCGGCCTAATAGCACATGCTATTTATGAACTTATATCTTACGGCCCATTATCGAGCAAGCCGGCTCAAGCCAACCACCCAGTGCAAGCCTATAAATCCCGGGGAGAGACAGAGAAAAGATTTCCCTTTCTTCCCCAAATCGCCAAAACTTTTCGCCTTCCAGATATGTGTGCAAAAGCCCTCGTGCTCTCTGCTCCAAGCTAGGGTTTTCCCTCCACTCGAGCTCCTGTCCATAGATCTAAAAAAAACTTCCAATCCAGTGTCGATTCTTCCCCCTTAGACACTTTCTCCTCACTTCCCAAACTCCGAAGATGCGGATATCCTCTTCTGGTGTTCCCCAACCTGGCTGTCACACCCTAAAAATCAGCCTAATTAAAAATTATTGTAGAAAAATAGAAATACAAGAATACACTAAAAGTTTTTTTTGAAGTGTTCGAATAAAATTCTGAAATTTCCAATATTAAAAATCCCAAGTTAAAATTTTAATTAATGCTTGGATGCTTCATGGTAGTTTTGTCGGAATATTTTAAGCATTTAAGTATTTATAATAATAAAATTTTCTTTTGTTACTTGGTGGTTTTTGCCTCTGGTAAATTCCCCATGGTTTAATGAACTCTCTGAAATTTTCTCGGATTTTTCGGAGCTCCAAAATTAATTTTAATGTAATAAAGATCATCTTAGTAATTAAATAAACAGAAAACAAAATCCTTTTCTTTTTCCTTATTCGGGTCATTCCTGCTCTAATCATTTGATATGTCTCTGTTCCACATGAACCCTGATTCCCCTCCTCTTTCTATACTTCGTGTCATTTCCGAACCCCGGATTTTCCTTGAAAAGACCGACACTAGAAAGCCTCATCAAAATCCAAAATCTAGGGTTCTCGGATATATTCACTCTTAAAACCCTAAAATCCCTTTGATTTTCTAATCCAAGATTCTCGATATCCAAAATTCCTCAAATACCCATTTTCCTTTTTGAAATAAGTCTTTGATATTTCCTCGAAATGCCTTTTCGTCAAAATAAATCCAAATCCCCAGATATTTCTAGAGGGTCCCAATTTCAGTCTCCATAAAATATTCTCGTCAATTCTTTTATTCCCAGAATATTTACAGTATTCTAAATATCTCGAATATTCTGATTTCTCGATCACCGTAAAATATCCTCCATTATCCAAATTCTAGATTCCATAAATATTCCCGATTTTCCCTATTCCAAAATATTCCTAATATTTTTGGAATATTCCAATTCCCTCAATTCACACCAAATATTCTCCAATCTCGAATCCCAGAATATTCCTAAATTTTGGGTGTTTAATTATTTCTCAAATATTTTGATCCCTAAAAATGTCACAAAATTGCATTCGAATATTCCGTACGGAAATTATCCTTAATATTTCCAAAAATTCTTGTTGATCCTATGATTCGCTCCAAATTTTCGAAGGTGTGAAAAATCTAGAAAAGTCCCTCTTTTTGTTTTTCCTTTTCTTTCTCCACTTTTTCTCTTTTTCCCCCTTCTTTTCTTTTTCTCCCTTCTTCCTCCTTCCTCCTCCTTTCTTCTTCCATTCTTCTCTCCTTTCGGCCGAACCCGAACCGGCCTCCAGCCTGGCCTGCGCCCCACTTCACTTGGCCCTAGCCCGGCCAGTGTCGCCTCGGGCCTAGCCCACCGCCGCCGCTCCGCGCCATCACCACCCCGGCCTGAGCCGCTCGCGCCTCGCACGCAACCACCGCCGCCAAACTCCCAAGCCGCCGTGCCCTAACCACCCCTACCCCTATATATAGTCGGCCTCCGTCACCCGCTCCAGCCCTAGCTGCGGCCCTAAGTCCTGCCGCCACAGCATCGCGCCGCCGCCCTGCATCTCGAGCCGTCATCGCCTAGCGCCGAGCGCTGCAACTCGAGCTCGCCGCCGTCCCTGCAAGCAGAGCCACTGCCACCGTCGTCGTCTTCATGACCTCCACCCACCGCTGGTAAGCCCCGAGGCCGAAGCTGCTTTGTTCGTCGTTGTCATCTTCCCCATCTCGGTGACTCTGCTTTTCCCCCCTTCAAGCCGGCGACACTGCCTTCTCCAACCCCACACGCTGCCGTTGCCGTCATCGTCACGCCGAGTCACCGCCGTCGCCATCTCCACACCGCGCCGCCCCGGTTTCACCGCCGTCGCAGCTGATGCGTCCTGGAGCCGCACCGGCACTATGGGTGCACGGGAGCTCAGCCGGACATGATGACGGGTGGGCCCTGGTACACCCCCTCCTCTCTCGGTATGACATGCGGGGCCCGGCGCATCTCCCTCTCCGGACATAGACATGTGGGCCTAGAGTTAAATCTCCAAATTAATCTCAACCGTTGGATCTCCATAAATTGATCCAAGCCATTCAAATCTCCTAAACCCCGAAGTGAATCCCAACCGTCCGATCTCCAGATCTGATCTGAGCTGTTGAATTTCCATAATCTCTAACTGTGCCACATCAGCCCTAATTGCTACCTCGGCCGCCAGCTTATCTTCTCTGCCCATGTGTCGTCTACGTGGTCGTCCATGTCATCCAGTCCACCATGCCCTCTGTTCTCTCGGTCCATGGACCTAGTCCATGTGAGCCATGCCACTAATCAGTGGGTCCCACCTCCTTTCCCATTCAAAAATAATTCATTTAACTGAAATTCTGAGGGAATATTCTAAGAATATTCGTTTTCCAATTTCTTTTCGGATTTTCTCTGAATTCGAACTTTCGAAGGCCATAACTTTTTTTATGAACTCCGAGTTCTTTTTCTTAAATTCATCTAAAATCATGATCTACATGTTTATGTACTTTTTATGTACTGTTTATTTGAAGTTTCTTAGGGTTTTTCGTCGTTTTGCGTGTAGTCGCATAATTTCCACCGTTTCGAAAGGTTGTGAAGTACGAGGAAGAGTTTAGAAGATCATCTGAAGACTTTTCTATTGCAAGGCAAGTCATACGACAATCCCCTTGAGCATGTTGATCCCAATTGTGAAAACTATTTTATTTCAACTCATGCAAAATTTTTGAATGCCATTATTACTGGTAATTGTTATTATTCCAATATTCCTTGATTATGGCCAATTTGATATTGATACATTTACCTTGATACACTGGGTAATTAATATTGACTAGCTAGATGGCTAATTAATGATCTAACTAGATTATTTAGGTTCTGCTTAGCCATGCCTAGAAACTATAGCGTCATTCTATGTGAGAAACTAATGACTCATTTATGATTAATTAATAATTAATGGCTATTTTTCATGACAGTTGATTGTGTTTGGATAATTAAACTTGCCAACTTAAACTTGACTGAATGGTGGGTTGTGAGCACCTGGATTGAGGTTGATGCTAGTGGTGCTCATGACACTTAAGGACAGGTTCACGGACTACTTGTTGTGAAGCAATACTCGTACTAACCACAAGCTAGAATGGGTAATGGTGGGAACTGAAGTGTGATTCGTTCAACTGGAGGCCCCACAGTGTGTTGTGGCAGTCGTCAATAAATCCACGCATAGCAGTCGTCAATAAGTCCATGTCCCAGGCGCTGGGCCGTCTCCCTGTTGGGAGCCTAATCAGCTCCTACTAGAGACAGATGGTTCGGTGGGTAGCTCTCTTGTTGTGCGGGTTTCATGGAGGGTCCTGTCACAATCTCTATTCGGGTACTTTCGGGTATCATGACGCATGGTTGACATGATGTTGAGATTATGTCTTGTGGGTAAATTGGTACATCTCTGGCCAAAGTAAAATTGTTCGAATAGCCATATCCACGATTATGGGTGGGCCTAGCAATGTTTTTCGTGATTAGTCCCACACTACTCATTAATGATAATACATGATGGAAACCTAATAGCTCCAGTTTGGAGGGTTATGGTTTGGGCCTAAACTGCATTGAAATGTTGTTCAGTGATTGGTTTAATATTGATTAATAATTAAACTATACTATTTTTAAAGTGTTTTTAATGCAAATGTTTTAAATGTTGTTTATGCAAATAAGCCATGCAGTGAGTACGGTGGCTTGTTGCATTATTTTGCATTTCTTGTGTGGCTTGTTGAGTATGGTGGGTGGTACTCAGTCTTGCAATATTACCATCATCAGAGTGAAGATTCACTTGGAAGGAGAAGTTTTTGGTGTTTGTCTTATACCCCAGTTGAGCTGCCTGTGGGCTTGGTGCTGAAGATTCGCTAGGTTGTCGTTTCACTACCGTTTTCTTTTGTGTGAGGACTAAGCGCCTCTTTTGTAAGTATTTATTGTTATTTCATTTTGGTTATGTTTATCAAATTATCGATTTGTGTACCTCGGCTGATTCCTGGACGATAATTTAATGCACAAATTAGCTTCGAAAATTTTGGTGAATTTCCAGGCATGACACTGGCCGATGTCGACACCGTGTGAAGCGAAGCTTGCTCATCTGGAGAAGATAAAGCCTCTTCCACCGCGGGAGTTGATCAATTGGCGTTTGGCAAAAGGTGAAACCATCCCTACCCTTGACTCCCACGAGATCATCATTTTCGAGACCTTCTTCAATAGGGGTTTCGCTCTTCTGACCTCCGATTTCTTTCGGGTTCTTCTTGCTTTTTACCAGAGATTGAGCTCATCCACCTCAATCCAAACTCCATTCTTCACATTTCTATTTTTGTGACTCTCTGTGAAACCTTCTTGGGGATTGATCCTCATTTCAACCTCTTCCGATATTTCTTCCATATCAAGCCCCAGCCTTCCAAAGCCAATCCACAGGTGTGGAGGCCATAGGCCCCGGGTACCTCATGGGAAGCTTTGTGGCCACTCGGATAGAGGATAGGCCTAATCTTGTAAAAAGGGATACAACAGGACTCGGTGCATATTACCTTGTATGAAAAGGAAAGGGATATAGTCCTAGTCGGGTACGTTGTATTCCTAGAAGGAGATCCCTTGGTCAGAGTCCGACTGGGACTTCTACCTTTTAAACTATCTTCTCTACTATATAAGGAGAGGTAGGGAGTCCCTCAGGGCGATAGACAATCTCACCAGAGAAACCTCAAAGGCAATACACAACAGCTGGAAGTAGGGTATTACCTCATCTTGAGGGCATGAACCAGGATAAACTCGTTTCGTGTTCCTTTGCAATCCATCAAGTTTAGGTCTCACGAGTAGCCCCATATTATTATTGCCAATACAAAACATCGACAGTTGGTGCACCAGGTAGGGGTTTTCGGCGAGATCATCTTCAACAAACCTAATGGATCCAACCACCAGAGTCAATGGCGTCAAGTTCTTCCTCGGGCAGACAATCAGCTTCGGGAGCCTTGACTTCATCGCCGACAAATTCGGCAATCTCACCCTGACCGACTCGGATTCGACCTGATCGGCCAGGAACCAAGCCGGCTTCGCACCAGTCGTCCTGCTAAACGCTGTAGCAATCTTCGGCGACATGCTGCGGCAACCCCCAAGATGCACGAGTCTAGGGACAACTCTTTCTTTCGGTGTTCGACTCGGACTCGGCCTTGAGCCGGCTGAGCTTGGGCTATGGGAGGAAGAGATCGTCAACCTCCCATTCGGACTCAGCAATGCCACAAACAATTTCAACCTAAATCCGATACGGCAAATCCAATCCCCTGGAGTTCAACTCGAATAAGGCTCAGAGCCGCTCGAGATCAGATCTAGGGAGGTTGGAGTTGTAATCACCCTCCTAAACTACTCCGACTCCGACTCACAGTCGGACAGTAGCTCGGCAAGCTTTTCTCCACCACGAGAAGTCTTGATGGCGTCCAAGGGCTCAACTCCCTCTCAAGATGCACACCGACTACACGATCAGCAGGAGGAGGACGCTCGCCGACTGCGTGAGCAACAGGTGGAAGATGCACGATGCTTGCAAGCCAAGTGCAATGCTCGCAATGACAACTTGCACAAGGTTGGGTAGACTACTCAGCAGGAGATCCTCCAAACCCGAGTTGGCGACCATGACGTCTTCATGACCCCACAATAGAACGTCGTGGCCACTGCCACATTACTCGACACCTTGCAGTTTAGGCCCAACCACCAGGCCACCCTGACCATCGCAAGGATGAAAGCAATGATCACCACTGTGGCTCGTCAGCAGCGACAACAATCTAGAGACACTCTCATACCATCAAACAAGACGGCTTCAGACACGGCGATCAAATCTGCCTCAGCACGATGCCGTGCAGCTGGCTCTAGTCAACCTCGCTCGGAATCACGTCATACGTCACTTGGCAATCAGAACAACGATCGACGGCGGCACCATCATGACGACCGTCGTGACAACCAGGATGCCCGAGGATGACTATGGTGGGATCTTCGCCACGACATCAATGCCCGATGCTGAGAACGTGAGGAGGATGAGCGCCGCTGACTGGAAGGTGAGCATGAGCGCTTCGGTCTCCACCATGGGTGATTTCATCGTTGTAGCTGGAGTCAGAGCCCTCACCCAGATGAAGGAGTACCGGCGTTCACCCACAAGGTACAACAAGTCGATTGGCCATCTGGTTTCAAGTCGACTGGAATAGAGATGTACGATGGGAAGACCAACCCGGAGTCCTAGCTCACAGTCTACACCTTGGCAATCAGTGCGGCTGGAGGAGATCACAAGGCCATGGCCAACTACCTCCTAGTCACCTTGGTTGACTCGGTGAGGACAAGGTTGGCAGGGCTTTCCAGGCGGTCAATCGGCTCCTAGGGGGAACTTTGTGAGCGTTTCATTGCAAATTTCCAAGGAGCGTACGAGAGGCCATCTTCTGAGTATGATCTATATTAGTGCCACCATATGAAGAATGAGTCCCTCCACGACTTCATCAAGCAGTTTTCCAAGAAGAGGAATTCGATACCCAAGATCAAGGACGAGGTTGTCATCGCTGCTTTCCGCAAGGGAGTCAAGGACACCCTATTCATCGCTAAGTTCACTTGGAAGCCTCCAAGTTCTGTCAAAGCTCTATTTGACATGGTGAACAAATATGCTGACTCGGGTGATGCTATTGTTGAGGCCCTAGATGACAAGAATGAGCCCCGACAGGAGGAGCGGAAGAACACTGACGATACTGCCCCGACTAAGTCCAGCAATCGCAAGCGTAAGTTGGATAATGTTGTGGCAGCTATTGAGCGTAGCCGACTGTGACCCCCAAGAATAGATGAATACCAGAAGGTTATGAATGGGCCATGCCCTTTCCACTCAAAGGGGAAGCACGCGGCCAAGAATTGTTTCATGCTCAAGAAGTTCACTTCCGAGCAAACATCAACCTCTGGCGACAACAAGGACAAGGACAAGCCAGACTCAGGTGTAGCCAGCTACTATCAAGATCCCCAGGTTGAGCTCAATTACATCTTTGGAGGGCCATCTGCATACGAGTCCAAGAGAAAACAGAAGCTAACGGCCTGAGAGGTCAACTTGGTCTCGTCAGATGCCTCTCAATACCTGGGTTGGTCTCAGACAGCAATCACTTTTGACCACACGGACCACCCCGACCATGTCATGCATCCAGGACGTTATCCACTAGTCCTAGACCAAGTCATCAGGAGTGTCAAATTGAAGAACGATGGAGGAAGTGCTCTCAACATTTATTTTGCCAAGACGCTCGATTAGATGAAGATCCCTCGATCTGAGCTGCGACCGATTATAGCTCCCTTCCACGGGGTAATCCCAGGCCTCTCATCCACTCCACTCAGACAGATCACCCTGTGTTAACGCCAAAATTTGGCACGGTTCGCATCGGGTTCGGTTGAGGAAAGAAGATATATCAGCCATTGGAAGCTAATCAGAAGAAGCCGGATTCAGGAAGGAATCGTGAAGACCGCAGTATGGCAGTTAATTACCTTATCTATTAATTAGGTAGTTTTGATAATTTTTAGGAAACCTGATCTCGTATCTGATCGGGGCTTGTTAGTTTTCCTTTTATGGATAGGAAATTGTGTGCCGTGTCCTATCAGGACTGTGACAATCTCGGGGTATAAATATGTATGCCCGGGTACCTTGTAAGACATCTAATCGATCAATACAATTTCGGCGCATCGCCACCCCTTTTCGATGGGTTCTTGCTTCTCGAGCCGGGCTGGATCGGTTAGGTCTGAACTCCTGCGAGAGGGTAAGACTCGTCACCCCTTACCCCGGTGTATCTACTCTGTCTACGGCTGCATCAGTTCAGTTTGATCTCTTAGGCCAATCAGGTATACCACATCACGCGTGCATAATTTTTATCGATTTGCTGGGTGTAGTTTATACACAGTTTGTGCTGCATCGGTTGGGTCCGACCTACTAAACTGCCTGCGATAATTATTCCTGCTAGATCGATAGATTCTGTGCAAGCGTCTTATCGGGATGTATAGCCGGTAAGTTATCTTTTACATCACAATTGCATTAGATCTATCGACTCATCGAGGTTCTTTTATCGTTATTAATCTGTGCTGCATCGGTTGGGTTCGACCTACTAGATTAATAGTGATAGATTATATATGTGGAGCTTGGAAGGCCAAAAAATGTTAGTGGCACACAATTCAATAACAGATAGTAATGCTGAATAAATGTCCAAAGCACTTGTCATAGTTGCTGGCCTAAACGCGTTCTAAACCAGATGTGATAAAACAAGGGACAAACAAGTATGAAAGGACAGCAGCAAGGAAAAAAGGACAAGGCAAAAATACAGCACAAAACAGATGGCTCCCTGGAGTGTCCTATGTGCTCCTCTTCTTTTTTTTCTTTTTTTTATCCTTTTTTTCTCTTCTTTCACACCTTTTTTTTTCTTTTATTTTTTTGATATTTTTTTCTCAACTAGGAGCATAGGAACAACAACCTCAGGAGGTGGCAGCTCAGTCTGATATAAGGTGTGGTCTGTAGAAATACACGAGCGTGCTTTAAAAAGTGTGCTAGAACTTTGAAGTGCGAAAACCCAATTTTCCGGGCTGAATTTTGCAAAAAAATTTCGGACAAGCCCGACGAAGTTCGGAAATTTTCTGTAGATGTCCACAGACTATTTATTTGCCTGATTCCAAGTTCATATGCGAAAGTTATGGCTATTTCAAGGAAGGTCCTCCGTATCAGTGTTTTGGTGGAGGCTGATTCGGGATCAGGTGGTGCTGTCTACGGGGGTGCGGCGGATGGATCACGAACTGGACTCAAACACAATCTAAGCCAGCAACCGAACTCGACCTAGGACACAAACTCAACACTACGGACTCTGAAACAGAATTATGCAAAAGGCTAAACACGGTTGTAGGACAGGGGAAAAACCTACGACTACCAATTTTTCTCTTGTGGCTTTTCTGGACTCTAGGTATAGGAAAAAAAAAGATTGAATAGGATGAAAAAGATATACCTAATGGGCAACCTTCGCTCTAATACCACTTGATGGCAACGGGGTGCCCGATCTTCCATTAGGTAAGGATAACTCTCGATTTGGTGGAGAATCGACACTCACCATCCAGCTTTTGATCACCAAGACCCGAACCCTGCAATCGCAATACCACGTCTTCTCTCGTTATCAACCGTGCGCTGCCCGGTTGACCTCGCCACGAAGGCTAATCCCTGCATGTGAATCGAAGAACACAAGCAAGAACAAGAAAGATTGCAACTCAATTGCAGATGAATGATTATACTCTCGAGTTGGGGTCTCACAAACCGATAAACGGCGAAACTGTTCACAGACAGATTAATCTAAGCAAAACCTACCTTTAAACAACGACAGCTACTGTATATATAGGAGTTGGGACGTCTTAGGGTTATCCCTAGAGCGCACACCCCTTGGGCTTAGCCCACGACACAATTACAAGGCCCAAGGCCCAAAACAGATTCAGACTGGAAGAGGTATGTGTCTTGTTTCGATGATTCCGGATAGCTCAAGAGGAATTTTGATGTGGGACCAAAACCATATGAAAGTAGACTCCATAAGCTTTCTAACAAGTACTCATGGGCCCCGAGAGTCCTTCTGGATCAGCGGTTAGGTCCGTTTGAAGTTGATGCTGTCAGGAGGCCCGAATCCGAATCCAAAACGTGCAGAATTTCATCTCTTGCCTTCTATGGACCAAAAGTGACGTGGTGATGTAGGACTAGACTTGGGTAATGTCTTGGTTTGGTCCCTAATCAACTTCTTTGATTATCCATGCGTTCCTTGCGCTCGGCCTCTTTCCCTTCACCCAAGCAAGTATCTCTGCAAACAAGAACACACAAAACTCATGGTGCAGTAACGGCTGTTCAAATATGTAACGCATAAATCTTATGTAGAAAGTATGCACCTTTGGTTGATGAATAAATAAGGTAGCTATGGTCATATCTGAGCTAGTGATGTCCTCATCAGAAGAGGTTGTGCCGTCGACTCCGGTGATGGGATCCATCGGGCTTGTTGAAGTTGATCTCACCGAAGCCCATACCTGGCGCGCCAGCTGTCGATATTTTACACCGGTAATAAGAATATGGGGCTACTCGTGAGACCTAAACTCAATGGATTTCAAAGGAATACAAGACGATTTATCCTGGTTCAGGCCCTCAAGGTGAGGTAAAACCCTACTTCCAGCTGTTGCGTATTGCCTTTGAGGTTCCTTTGGTGAGATTTCGCTATTGTATGTGTGGGAGCCATGGGCCCCGGGTACCTCATTACAAGCACATGGGCCACTCGGATAAAGGATGGGCCAGATCATGTAATTAGAGATAAGATAGCACCCGGCAGGCTGTGCCTTGTACAATAAGGAAACATAGCCTTAGTCGGGCAGGATTCTATCTCCAATAAGGAAATCCCTTGGGCGTATCCAACTGGGATCCTTGCCATGTACCCCTGTCCCCTAGTATATAAAGGGAGGCAGGGCGCCCTATGAGGGCAACCCAGATCATTGATCACAAATCCACCTCAGAGGAATAACACCTCAACTGGACGTAGGGTATTACCTCACAACGAGGGCCTGAACCAGTATAATTCCTCGTGTTCCTCTGCAATCCCGAATTCCAGTCGCGAGTACCCATAGTATTATTGCCGGTGCAAAAGCATCGACAGTTTGGCAAGTGCCAGGTAGGGGTACGCGAGTTCTTCATCAACAGATTCGATGGATCATCACGGAGTCAAGAGCGACAGTTCTCCAACGGAGACACATCATTCGGGGCCTTGATTTCGTCGCCGATCAACTCGACAACCTTCTTTGGCTGAGGAGATACGATCTTGCAGCCGAAGAGCCTAGCGGCATTGCGCCAGTCGGCCTAGGGGACGTCCGCCATCTCCTCCGACGATCTACTACGACAGTCCTCACATCGCGGACATCGGGACAACTCTCTCCTTCGGCGTCCGACTCGCGCTAGGCTTGAGCCAGCACGGGTTAGGCCAAGAGGGGGAGAGATCGTCAATCTCCCATTACGGATTCAGCGACGCTGCATGCTACAACCCGCGCAGCGGACTCGACCCAGCGATTCAGTTTGGACACGGTCATGAACGTTTCAGATTGGATCTAGGGAGGTCGGAGTCGTCTAATCGATAAACTATCGGAGTCCGACACTAAGTCGGATGGTGGGTTCGAGCTCAACTCGGACTCCACCTTCGCAAGCTTCCTCTCCCGCGAGATCTTCATGGCTTCAACGTTCACCTTCGAGGTGGGCGCCGACTACAGAGGGCAGCATGAGGAGGCGCGCCGAGTAACAACAAAGAGGAGGCCAACGACAAGCTCGCAATGAGGGCTTCGACAAGTCTTGGGCGAGCGCCCAGCAGCAGATCCTCCGAACAAAGTCGGCGACCACGATGTTTCGTCACGCCAAACAGAACGTCGTGGCGCCGCACTCTGCTGGACACGCTCCAGTTTGGGCCGGACGCATCAGGCCACACCAACCATCGCCAAGATAAGCGATGATTACTGCTGCCGCCTGCAGCAGCAAGAACGTCAGGTCAACACTCACATACCGACCCGTCGAACGGGCTCTCCAGCGGCGGAGTCATCTGCATCAGC
Source organism: Oryza meyeriana var. granulata (assembly GCA_003991445.1). Taxonomy (NCBI): domain Eukaryota; kingdom Viridiplantae; phylum Streptophyta; class Magnoliopsida; order Poales; family Poaceae; genus Oryza; species Oryza meyeriana. Next base: position 178,712 of record RYFJ01000520.1, on the reverse strand, counting down.
ACGACGAGGGCAGCCGCTCCACCCGGCAGCATGAAGAATCCGCAAACAACACTCGGCAATACAACTACGACAACCGGCGGCATCACAATACGAGCCGACACATCAAGACCTCCGATTGCGGTTACAACGCGATTTCGCACACCATAACGCCAGGCGCGAAGAGCGAAGAGGAATGAACGCCGCCGACTGGAGGACGAACACGAGCGCTTCGGTCTCCATTATGAGCGGCTACACGCCAAACGAAGCCCGAGTCCTCACGATAATGAAGGCATTCCAGCCTTTACTCGGGAGTTACAGGACGTCGCGATGGCCAGTCGGCTTTAAAAGCTACGCGGAGGAATTAAGTACGACGGAAGACCCAACCCAGAGTCCTGGCTTCACCGTTTTACGTCCTATGCAGTTCAAGCTGCTGGGGGGACAGCAGAGCCATGGCTAACTATCCCAGTCGCGTTAGGTCCGACTGGCTGCAGGCATCAGCAAGGCGGTCGATCCTCACTATGTGTCCTCTTTTTCAGAACATGGCTGACAGGCTCCCAAGGTCTCCCCTTGGTCGATCGTTCCTGGGGAATCAGGGAGCGGTTCATCGCTAACTTCTTCAGGGGACCTAACGAGAGACCGGCTTCCGAGCGACCTCTACCAACTGCATAGAAAAAGAACGAGTCTCTACGGAATTCATCAAAAGGTTTTCCGAGAAGCGCAATCAATCAACATCAAAGACGAGGTGTCGTCATCGCCGCCTTCCGCAAGGGGAGTCAAAGACGCCCCGCTCATCGCGAAGTTCACTCGGAAGCCGCCATCTACTGTCCGGCCTCGTTTCTTCGACATGCCAACAATACACCGACTCAGCTGAAGCGTCGCAGAGGCCTTCGAAGCGAGAAGAAGGAGCCCCGACAAAAGACAAGGGCAAAAAGCCGACACGAGCCGCCTCAGAACAGCCTGGCAGCCGCAAGAGCGGAAGTCAGACAACGAGGTGGTAACATGGAGCGCAGTCGGTCGCGGCCCCAGCGGAACAACGCCTACCAGAAAGTCATGAGCGGGGCCTTGCCCCTTTCACCCAAGGGCCGGCACGCGGCAAAGACTGCCACATGCTCAAGAAGTTTGCCTCCGAGCAGGCTTCATCATCTGGCGCGCAAGGACAAGGACAAGCCAGACTCGGTCCGGCTGATGACTTCCAGGACCCCCAAGCCGAACTCAACCACATCTTCGGGGGGCCACTCGCGTACGAATCCAAGCGCAAGCAGAAGCTATCAGCGCGGGATATTAACCGCGGTCTCACAACGGATACCCCCATACCTGCGCTGGTCAGAATGGCTATCCACCTTCAACCGCGCGGATCACCCAGATCGGGTTTCCCACCCGGGACGATACCCACTCGGTCCTGGATCCGGTCGTCAAAACATTAGGCTGAAGAAAACCCTCATCGACGGAGGCAGTGCGCTCAATCATCTGTTCGCCAAGAACTTTGGACGAATGAGAATTCTCGTTCAGAACTACGGCCGACGCACCGCGCCCTTCCATGGGATAATCCCCGGCTTGTCATCAACCCCACTTCGGGCAGATAACCTTGCCGGTGACCTTCGGCACGCGGGACAACTTCCGCACAGAAACATCTCCTTCGAGGCTCGCCGACTTCGAGACCGCGTATCACGCGATACTCGGACGACCGGCCCTCGCCAAATTCATGGCGATACCGCACTACACATACATGGTGCTGAAGATGCCGGGCCGGCAGGAGTCTCTCCCTCCGCAGCGAGCTAAGCAAGCCTTCACCTGCGACAAGGAGAGCTGTGAGCTGGCTCAAACACAAAAAGCGCAGTCGGGCGCGACAGCATCCGGCAAGCCGCCTACATCTGAAGTCGATCAAGATCCAGTTCGGCGAAAAAAGCAGCGAAGTCGGGAATTTCAGCGGACTCTGACACGAAGAAGATCCCCCTGAACCCTTCCGACCCCTCCAAGACTGCCTTAGTCGGGACCGGACTCGACCCCAAATAGGAAGACGCGCTCGTCACCTTCCTCAAGCCAAAAAGATATCTTCGCGTGGAAACCGTCGACATGCCGGGCGTACCAAGGGAGGTGATCGAGCATGCCCTACACGTGAAGCCAGACGCCAAGCCGGTCAAACAACGGCTGCTGGCGCTTCGTCAAGACCGCAAGGACGCTATCCGGGAGGAAATCACCAAGCTCCTCGCAGCCGGCTTCATCAAGGAAGTCTTACCACCCGGACTGGCTGGCCAACCCAGTCCTGGTCCGGAAGAAAAAACGGGTAAATGACGCATGTGCGTCGACTACCGACCTCAAACAAAGCGTGCCCCAAGGACCCATTTTGGTCTTCCCAGGATAGATCAGGTGGTTGACTCCACGGCGGGGTGCGACCTACTCAGTTTTCTCGACTGTTATTCGGGATATCATCAATTAGCTTGAGGGAAAGATTGTTTAAAGACATCTTTCATCACGCGTTTGGAGCGTATTGCTATATCACAATGCGTTCGGTCTGAAAAACGCAGGCGCAACTACCAAAGGGCTATTCAGCGGTGTCTGCACACTCAGATCGCGCGCAACGTGGAGCCTACGTCGACGATGTGGTGATCAAGTCTAAATCCAGACAAGACCTCATTGCCGACTTGGAAGAAACTTCCAAAACCTTCGAGATTCAAGTGAAGTTGAACCCGGACAAGTGCACCTTCGGGGTGCCGTCTGGGGAAGTTACTCGGTGCTTCATCGTCTTCGCACCGCGGCATCGAGGCTACCCGGAGAAAGTCAACAGCCATCAAGAACATGGCGCCAACCGACCAACCTCAAAGCATCCAGAAGCTGACAGGCTGCATGGCGGCACTCAGTCGGTTTTATCTCCCGACTGGGCGAACGAGGCATGCCCTTCTTCAAGCTCCTCAAAAAAGGCGGACACCTTTCAGTGGACCGGAAGCCCAGCAACCTTCGAAGACTTCAAAGAATTCCTCACATCACCCCCCGTGCTAGCGTCACCCCCTGCCCCAGGAACCACTAATGCTTTATCTGGCGGCAACAACACAGGTAGTCAGCACATAGGTGCTGGTAGTGGAGCGATCGAACAGGGTCATCTTCAAAAAATACAACGGCCAATCTATTTTGTCAGCGAGGTCCTTGCCGACTCCAAAACAAGATCCGCAGGTCCAGAAGCTGCTATACGGCCTACTCATCACAGTCCGACAAGCTGGTGCACTATTTTCAAGCACATCAAGCCACGGTGGTCACAGCGTTTCCACTCGGGGATGTCCTTCATAATCGCGAGGCCACCGGGCCGACGTCATCGCTAATGGGCACTCGAGCTGATTGGCGTTTGACATCACCTTTCAGCCACGGACAGCTATCAAATCTCAAGCTCTAGCCGACTTCGTGGCCGAGTGGGACAGAAGTTCAACTCCCGACACCAACAACAAAGCTAGAGTACTGGACAATGTACTTCGACGGTTTCTTACGGATGGCGGTGCGGGGCTGGTGTCATATGACATCCCCACTGGCGAAAAGTGAAGTACGTACTACAAATCCACTTCCGCTTCCCAAAACGTCGCGAGCTTACGAGGCTCTTGTTCTACGGGCTCCGTATCGCCATATCACTCGGCATACGTCAACTGGGTTGTGCAGGCGGAGACTTCCAACTCGTGGTCAACCAAAGTCATGAAAGACTGGACTGTCTCGACGACACATGAACGGTACTGTATGGAGGTCCGCAAGTTGGAAAACAGTTCGGGCTGGAAGTCACCACCGTTGCGTCAATACAACGACGGCGATGAGCTGGCAAACATGGGATCCAAGCGAGAAGCGGTTCCGACTGGAATCTTCGTCGAGCACTTATGGAGCCATCAGTCAAGAAGAAACCAGCACAAGAGCAGTCGGAGGCGAGCCTACCCCGACCACCGACGAAGTGCTGCACATATGTCAAGACTGGAGGGGTCCTGTTCTCAAATATTCTCCTGGACGATGAACTCCAGAAGATCACAATCATGCGAGCAAATCAAGCGTCGAAGCAAAAGCTTCCTGCTAGTTGGAGAAGACCCTGTACCGAAGGAGCGCATCCGGTGTCCTCATGCGCTGTGTCACCACCGAGGAAGGCAAGCAGATCCTGCATTCAATCCACTCGGGCATATGTGGCAACCACGCTGCATCCAGGACGTTAGTCGGAAAAGCTTACCGGCAGGGATTCTTCTGGCCACCGCAGTCACAGACGCCAAAGACAATCGTTCGCAAGTGCGAGGGTTGCCAGTTCTTCGGCAAGACAGACAAATCTTCCCGCCCAGGAACTCCAGACTATCCCCATCTCTTGGCCATTCGCAGTATGGGGGCTCGACATGGTCGGGCCATTCAAGAAAGCGCCAGGAGGGTTCACACATTTATTCGTCGCAGTGGATAAATTCACGCAAGTGGATTGAGGCTAAACCTGTCGCAACAATCACAGCGGCACGAGCAAAGGACTTCATCTTGAGTATACTTATACCGGTTTGGGGTCCCTAACCGCATCATAACGACAACGGCACTCAGTTCGCGGCAGGCCTATTCCAAGATTTCTGCGACGACTTCGGCATCAAGATCTGCTATGCGTCTGTGGCACACCCGCGGAGCAACGGGCAGGTTGAGCGAGCCAACGGCATGGTCTTACAAGGCATCAAGGCCAGGATATACGACGACTACAAACCATATGCGGGTCGGTGGGTACAAGAACTACATCCGTTCTCTATGGTCTCTCAGAACCACGGTTAGTCGGGCAACAGGGCATCCCCTTTCTTCCTGGTGCTACGGTACTGAGGCAATGCTACCGACCGAGATACGTAAAGTTTCTGGCTCTCCGCGAGTCCGGGCTTACTCACGAAGACGATTCCAACAGCACCCGACTGATCGAATTAGATCAGCTGGAAAGAAGCAGCGATGACGCCGCAACAATCCAGTCGGCAAGGTATCTTCAGCTGCGTCGCTACCCACAATCGCAATGTCCGTGGCCGCGCCTTTTTGGTCGGGGATCTCGTTCTAAAGAAGATACAAACCACTCAAGGACAGGCATAAACTATCCCCCATCTGGGAAGGGCCGTTCATTTATAGCCGAGGTCACGCGGCCAGGCGCCTACGACTGAAGACAAAGACGGGTCCTCATCACCAACTCATGGAATATAGAACAGCTACGTCCTTTCTATACCTGAGCCTTACTTTTTCCATGTGTACAGTTTTTCCTGACTGCACTACGCCGCTTGTTCCAATCGAGTAGTGAGTCGGGGGCTGCATGTATATATGTGTTCTGTCAATAACATACAAGCTATCTCACCTCGGTTATGAAGCCTTGCCACGACCAATGCATTCGCCCGAGGTATAGCAGTTCTTCCTCCGAACGATTTTTATCAAGTTCTATCGAACTAGCTCGGTGCATGCTACATGGTCGGGTAAAGCTAATGACAACCGAATAATAAGTTTGGCGGCACGACACATATATTCACACATGATCATATATGAAAGCATATATGTACACCGACTACAAATATATTGCCTTTACAGACCCAGGTCTCGGGTAATCGTTCAGCAGTCGGCTTCGCCTGTTGAGATCAGCTCCAGCGCTTCTCGGGGCGTCGTCTCCTCGGGAAAATCCCTCCCCGATGGCCTCAATGTCCGCCTCGGGTAGATGGACTTGGTCATTGCTAGGGTCTGGGCCACGCCGGCGGCAACCCGCTCATCTGAGTACTTTTCAGGGCACTCGGCGCGTCCTCGAGGCGCCCATTATTTGAGGAATTCTGCTACAGCTGGTCCCCACTGAGCGGGGATCCACAAGGTCAAGAGCCCTTCACGGACCCGACGGGGCCTCTCCGTGACTCCCTGATTGACCTTATCTCCTCCGTGTAGAACCGGTACTGGGCTGGACGTTGGCTCTCATGTCTGCCCAGATCGCCCGGCAGTAAGCTTGTCAGGATCGGCTACACACAGGGTGAATAATGTATTGGCTGAGATCACAGTCGGGTTGAGGACTTACTTTCGTAGTCGGCCTCCCCACCCGGCCACGGTCTTCTCCAGTTCGGCCTTCTCCTTACCGAGCTCGACGACGGCCTTCTCCAACTCGGACTTCTCCCGGTCAAGCTCGCGTGTTGGCCTTTGTCAGGTCGGCCTTGACCCTTTCAAGCTCGGTCTTAGCTTCTTCGGCCTTCCTTCAGCTGCGACTCCCTCTCCGCTTCGAGGTCTGCACACAGATTAGCCAGAGCTCAATCACGCAGTCATGACACCACAAGCAGTCGGATCGACATAGCTGGATGATTACACCAACGGTTCAGTCGGGGAGATATGCTAGAGGATTTTACCTCTGATCTTCTCGGCTAGGGCCCATGTCTCAGCCTGAGCTGATCAGCGCCGCTCTTCAGCCAGGCCTCCCTCCCCGTGTGACGCGCCTTCATCTCGCCTTCAATGCCCGGAGCTGTTGTAATTCCGCGAGGTGGGGAGCCATCTCGACCAGGATCTCTTGTCATCGCCTCGTTGCGGTCGACGAGCTTCTGCTCAGGACAAGGAACAACCGACGACAGAGTCAACATCAAGACAAGAAGATTGCTGGAGCTTCACTACAAGAATCATACCGCGACCCCTGGGACCCGTTGATGGCTGGCACGAATCAGGCTCTCGCGCTTCTCTCCTTGCGACGACTTCATCGAGCCTGAAGCTTTTCATGGTGCCGTCGCGAGTGGTCCACGAGAAGGTCCGGGGCATCACACGTGGCGGAGCTTCGATCCGAGGCAAATGTGGGATCTCCGGTGGCGGCGAACGGCGACAACGCGACGATGATAACCACGATGGCGACGGGTCCTGGCCTCGACAGTCGCCTTCCCCTGCAACATCGGGGACCGGCTCGGGGGATCCGTCCTCGCTTCCGCGACGTATGGTGCTCGGGGGCTGGGGCTCAGTTTCAACAGCCACCTCTCGGACGAGTGGCGGTAGTGGCCCTGTAGTCGGAGCCACCTCGGTTTCAGCAACCGGGATGGCCGCCGGCTCAGCAGGTGTGTTCGCTGCTGCTGACTCGGCTGGGGCGGACTCATCAAGCAGAGCAGATGGGTCGACCTTTTGAGGTCGATATCGGGCCGCTTCCTGCACAACGAAGCAAGACGTCAGGACTGTATTTTAAACATACAACGACTAACAGAATGCTCGGAGCAGCGCACCTCTTGGAAAACTTCAGCTTCCTGTTAGGTGCCCATCCCGGCGAAGCACTAGCATCGGCACTCGCCCCGGTCGTTGTATGTCGACGGCAGAGGCACATCGGCCTGAGTCGGCCTCGGCTCTGGTACGGTTGGTTCGGGGCTCCTTCACCCCAATCGGCCTCTGCTCTGGTCGGTCCCTCGGCGGCGCTGTTGCTGAGTACGACAACGTCGAGCCCAAGCCAGCTGCTCTCAGCCTGGGACTCGACCGCGTGGGCGTTGTGGCAGCGGTGTCCTTTATCTTCAAGCTAACCGCTCACGGCACGCGCTGTCATGGCCCCCTCGCCCCGATATAAAATTGGCTTCTTCCCCGCTCTCTTCGAGTCGGGTTGAGCATCAGAGGGCTCCTTGGCCTCTTCCTCGACGTGACAGCGACAATGGACGAGAAATCTTCATCAAATTCCTCATGCCACTACAATCAAAGTCGACAAGATACCATCACGCAAGGTTGAACAATCCTCGTTCCACAGGCGTTCACTCACAGAAGAAAGTAGAAGTTACCTTGGTCCGCGGCCGGATGAAGCTATAGGCAGCAACTCGCGCGGTTATCATCTTCGGTGGCAACGACCCCTTCGGAGAAGAAGCCAAACAAGGTATGGTTACTGCCCCTTGTCCGCTGTCTCGCTGCTCACCCGGTCGGGATTCGTGTTTACCTCTGAGGCCCAGCCGAAAGCGCTTCTCAGCTTCAGCGGCTGGACGCGCCTCGTCAGGAAACGACGAGCCACCCAGGGCCTGTCAAGACCGGCCCTCTTGAGGTCATCTATCTTCGTCAGCAATATGTGTGCCTGGCCCAGTTCTTCAAAGGTTGGCTCCGAAGACAAGCTTGGCAACACCACCGGCGGCATACCAGTAAACTGGGCGCAAGGAAGGAGCTAGATCGGCACAGTAAAACCACTCTTGTGCCAGCCCTTCAGAAAGATTTCAAGGGCAAATCGATATATGTTTTCTTCCCGTCACTCCTTAATTGAAGACCAGCCCCCCCAATCACACTGATATACTCTTGGAAGGCTGGGGCTTGACATGGAACAAGTGTCGGAAGAGGATGAAAATAGGGCTCAACACCCAGAAAGCACTCGCAAAGGGGTACGAATATGGGATCTGAAGGATCGAGTTGGGATTTAAATGCACCAACTCCAGCCGTAGAAATCAAGGATGCGGCGGAAGAAATCAGACGACGGAAGACAAAGCCCGATCAAAGAAAGAGGCGAAAACTACCGTTTCACCAGGCCGGGGGTTTGGGGCTGACTCATCCCTCGCGACCGCCAACGGATCATTCTTGGCTGGGCAACTTCAGCTCGCTCTCCAGCCGTTCAGCTTCACCGAGCCGCAATCCGAGATCGGCCAAGAACTCCCTGACGCACCCGCAGGATTCGTCGCCTTCGCATGACTATGGAGATGGTGAGATTTGGGGTAAGCAACATCGGGGGCTTGGATTAAACGAAGAGGATTGAAATCGCACGAGTCCGGGTGGGGAACAGCTGTTGCTAACCTAGCCGGGCGAGAGGCGAAAAGCTAGGCGCGAAGGTGGAAGAAACGAAGAGATTGGCTGCTTTTGGGGAAGACGATGGAATCTTTTCTCTCTCCCCTCCTTTATAGCCTGAACGACCTAGATGGGCCCAGGCCTACACGTTGGTATTGGGCCGATAAGATATGAGTTCCTACAGTAGCATGCTCCATGTGGGCCGCCCGCAGGCTGAGTTGAAATTATAGCGCTTGGTGCTATTACCTCACAGGAATCGATGAGGTAAACAGATATGCTTCATGAAAGCCTCACTGCTAAACATATATGTGTGGGTATCTGTTTTATTCACCAGGTCTCGAGGATATATCCTTACAAGGATCACAAGCTGGTCTTCATTAAAATTGGGGATGCAGGTATCTTTCTCGCTGGAACACCTGACCACATAATGGATTTATTTTCATAAAGTGGTACTCGGGCCTACATGCATGGCCATCAGTTGCCATGAGCAACATTATTCCAGCGACATGACGCTGAAGAGTCTAACTTTCAAGTAGTGCACTACTCGGGAGAGACTATAAATATCTATTCCCGCTGACATGATGCGGAAGAGTCTAGCTTTTGAGTGGGACGCCACTCGGAAAAGACTATAAACTCATATTCCGACTGACATGAAGTCGAAGAGTCCTATATACGAGTAGCCTCCTACTCGGCAAGACTATAAATTATATTCCGGTTGACATGATACCGAAGAGTCTCATATACCAGTAGTAATCTACTCGGGAAAGACTTCCAGGTTAAAGATCTTTGACTTTATGTTTAATTGTCTTCACAATTAAGCACAAAGTCGGGGGCTACACCTAATAGGTGCGCCTATTCGGCGCACACTATCATATATTTACATGAGAAGCCCTTCATAGCCTCTCGCTGCCAGCTGACATGAAGCAGGACTCGGGAAGACTTACTCGGACAAAGAGTACTCGGGAGCATCGCACTTGGGTAACCTTCACCGTGGAGGAAGAGCACTCGGCATCAGCTGTGACTCAACTATGAAGGACTCAGGGGCTACTGTGGGAGCCATGGGCCCCGGGTACCTCATTACAAGCACATGGGCCACTCGGATAGAGGATGGGCCAGATCATGTAATTAGAGATAAGATAGCACCCGGCAGGCTGTGCCTTGTACAATAAGGAAACATAGCCTTAGTCGGGCAGGATTCTATCTCCAATAAGGAAATCCCTTGGGCGTATCCGACTGGGATCCTTGCCATGTACCCCTGTCCCCTAGTATATAAAGGGAGGCAGGGCGCCCTATGAGGGCAACCCAGATCATTGATCACAAATCCACCTCAGAGGAATAACACCTCAACTGGACGTAGGGTATTACCTCACAACGAGGGCCTGAACCAGTATAATTCCCTCGTGTTCCTCTGCAATCCACCGAATTCCAAGTCGCCGAGTACCCCCATAGTATTATTGCCGGTGCAAAGCATCGACAGTATGATTCTCTGCCCTCAGGGGGCGCCCTGCCTCCCCTTATATACCGAGGAGACAGGCTTACAAGGTAGGAATCCTAGTCGGACTTCGACCAAGGGATTTACTTCTAGGAATACAACGTGCCCGACTAGGACTATATCCTTTCCTTGTGGTACAAGGTAATGTATGCCGAGTCCTATTGTATCCCTAATTACAAGGTTAGGCCCATAATCAGTCCGAGTGGCTTTAATGCTTCTCATGAGGTACCCGGGGCCCATGGCCTCCACATTGAGCATCATGTATGTGTAGTGGGGTACCACCATGAATTTCACGAGTGCTGTCTCAAAGTCATCAACTTTGAAATAGATATTCTTGGTTCAAAAGTTCTCCCACGTTCCAAAGGTGACTGGTAGAGTAGAGTTCAAGAGAGGCTGCGGATTACCCTGTGGAAGGGAGCCGTACTTGGCCGTAACTCAGATCAAGGTGTTTTCATCTCGTTGAGTGTCTTGGCAAAGAGGATGTTGATCGCACTTCCTCCATCGACTAGAACCTTCTTCAACTTGATGTTTCTGATGACTGGGTCTAGGACAAGTGGATATCGCCCTGGATGTGCCACTCGGTCAGGGTGATCCGTGTGGTCAAACATAATCGCCACTTTGGACCAGCGTAGATACTGAGGGGTGTCAGTTGAGACCGAGTTCACTTCTTGAGTAGTTAGCTTCTGTTTGCGCTTGGACTCATATGCTAACGGCCCTCCTAATATGTGATTAAGCTTAGTCTAGGGATCTTGGTAATCACCAGCTGGACCCGAGTCTGGCTTGTCCTTGTCTTTTTGTTCGCCAGATGTAGACATTTGCTCAGAAGCGAACTTCTTGAGCATGAAGTAATTCTTGGCTGCATGCTTCCCCTTTGGATGGAAAGGGCATGGCCCGTTCATGACTTTCTAGTAGTCGTCCGCCTTGGGGGGTCGTGGTGGGCACGATCGATGGATGTCTTCTGACTTGCCCTTACGGTTCCCAGTCTTGGATGGGGCCGCATCGTTGGTGTCCCATCGCTCCTTTGGTTGTGGCTCCTGGTCGTCGACGGCTTCAGCGACAGCGTTAGCTGAGTTAGCATATTTGTTAGCCATGTCGAAGAGAGCCTTGACAGATGCTGGTAGCTTTCGAGTGAATTTGGCAATAAACGAGGTGTCTCTAACTCCCTTACGGAAGGTAGCAATGATGACCTCATCCTTGATCTTGGGGATTGAGTTCCTCTTCTCGGAAATGTGCTTGATGAAGTCTCTGACAGACTCGTTCTTCTTTTGGTGGCATTTGTATAGATCGTACTCAGACACTGGCCTTTGGTACGTTCCCTGGAAATTGGCCACGAAACGCTCGTGGAGTTCCCCCTAGGAGCCAATAGACCCTTTGGAAAGCCCCGTCAACCATGTACGTGCCAAGTCGGCTTGAGTGACTAGAAGATAATTTGCCGTAGCCTTGTGGTCGCCCCTAGCTGCTCGGATCGCTAGGGTGTACATAGTGAGGTAAGACTCAGGATTGGTCTTTCCGTCATACTTCTCTATGCCAGTGGGTTTGAAGCCAGTGGGCCAATCAACTTGCTGTAGTTCGTGCGAGAAAGTGGGGACCCCTTCGTCCGAGTGAGGGCTTTGGCTCTAGCTGCGTTGGTGGAACCGTTCGTGGTGAAGACCAAAGTGCTCATGCTCGTCTTCAAGTTGGCGTCGTTCATCTTCCTCGCGTTCTTGGCATCAGGTGTTAATGTCATGACGGAGGTCACATTGTAGTTGTTCATGGGCATCACAATCATCTTGGCGCCCATCATGGTTGTACCACCGACGATCATCATTATGCCCTTGTGAGACACGGTTCGACTCCGAGCGGCACTGACCAGTGCTCGCTACTCGGCATCATGCCGCAGTTGATGATGTAGCAGCGTCTGAAGTTGTTTTGCCCGATGGGACAAGGGTATCACTAGATAGCTGACGTTGTTGACAAGCTACAGCGGCTATCATGGCCTTGATCCTCGTGATAGTTGGGGTAGCTTGGTGATTAGGCCCCAGCTGCAGGGTATCCAGGAGTGTTGCAGCGGCCATGATGTTCTGCTGTGGTGTCACAAAGACGTCATGGTTGCCTACCCTGTTTTGGAGGATCTCTTGTTGCACCGTTCGGTCGGCCTCGCATAGATTGTCATCGCAGGCATTGCGCTTGGCCTATAAGCATCGTGCATCTTCCTCCTGTTGCTCACATAGCCAGCAAGCTTCCTGCTCTTGCTAGTCTCGTAGTCGGTGCGCATCTTGTGTTGGAGTAGATCCCTTCGATGCCATGAAGACTTTGTGTGGTGGAGAGAAGCTCCCTGAGCTTCTATCTGACTAGGAGTTAGACTCAAAGTAATTTATCGGTGTAAGAATTACTCCAACCTCCCTGGATCCGATCCCGAGCGGCTCTAAACCGTATCCAGGTCGAATTTCAGAGGTTTGGGTTCGCCGCACCAAATCGGAATCGAAGATGGCTGTGGAGTTGTTGAGTCCGAACAGGAGATTGACGATCTCATCTCCTCCAGGCCCAATCTCGACCAGGTTAAAGTCGTATCTGAGTCGAACACTAGGAAAAAAGTTGTCCCTGAACTCGTAGATCTTGGGTATCGCCTTAGCAAGTTGCTTAAGACCACTGCAGCATTGAGTAAGCTGACTGGCACTGGGTCGGCTTGGTTTCTAGCTAATCAGGTCAAAACTGAGTTGGACAAGGTGAGATTGCCGAGATTATCGGTAATGAAGTCGAGGTTCCCGAAGCTGATGGCTTGTCCATGGAAGAACTTGACGCCACCGACTCCGGTGATGAGATCCATCAGGCTTATTGACGATGATCTTGACGATGCCCCTACCTGGCACACCAACTATCGATGTTTTGTATCAGCTGTATTGATTATGGGGCTACTCGTAAGACCTAAACTTGATGGATGTGAAGGGACACAAAGGATTTATCCTGGTTCAGGCCCTCAAGGCGAGGTAATACCCTACTTATAGCTGTTGTGTATTGTCTTCGAAGTCTCTCTGGTGAGATTCGTTCTGCCCTAGGGGGATCCTTGCCACTCCTTATATACTGAGGAGACAAGCTTACATGGTAGGAATCCCGGTCAGACTCGACCAGGGGATTTCCCTCTAGGAACACAATGTAACTGGCTAGGACTATATCTGTCTCCTTGTCATGCAAGGTAATTTAAGCTAAGTTCTACTATATTCCTAATTAAATGGCAGGCTCTGTGTGCCCATATTGCCTTCTGTGAGGTACCCGAGACCCATGTCCTCCACACTATCAAAACCTCCTTGGATAATTCAATGTTCAAAATCCTTCCTAAATTCTCAATCAAAATTTCTATCCAAATCCAAATATGAAGGCTTGGATTTCATAGTTCGAGTTTCCCTCTGAAACCTTCCATTTAAAAATCCCCCTATTTTTGATCTCTCTCAAAGTTCAAAATTCCAAATCACAAACCCTCCTCCTAAAAACCCTAAAAATTCCTCTAAGTCCATGTCCCTGCTTCAAAATATAAATTCCCTAGGAAATCCTTTCCTTTTTCCTCCCTAAAAATCCCCCAAAATTTCCCCAAGTCACAATCCCAAATTTAAAATCAAGTTCGAGTCCGAAGCCTCTTTGAAACCCTCCCTAAGTCTCTTCAAAAATTCAAACTCATTTCAAATATATATATATATATCAAAGTCCCAATTGAAAGCCCCTTTGTTTGAACTCCTAACAATATTATAAACTCAAGTACCAAAATTCAAATTTAAAAACCCTTTCGAACGTCCCAAAAACTCCCCAAATGAAATCTGTGGAAAATGTAAAGGTCCAGTATTCCTGTGGGCTGCCCCATCTCTCTTTCTCCTCTTGGCCCAGTGCTGCTCAGCCCTCCCTCCCTTCCTTCCCTAGCCTATGCCTAGCAACGGTCCAGCCATAGCGGGCCCATGGCCATAGCCTGCTCGCATCGCAGCCAGCCGCAGAGCAAAGGCTGGTCCGAGGCCCACGTGCCCCGCCCACGCACGCGGCCGCCTGTGCGCACGACACCTAGCACCGATAGGATGGTCCCCTTCATTAGCCTCTCTCCAGCCGAGAACCACACGGACACCCGTTTTTTGCCCGTGGGCCCCGCTTGTCAGGGCTTGTCTTCTTCCTCACGACACCCCTCCTTGTGTAGGTCATGAGCCCCGGGTACCTCATGGGAAGCTTTGTGGCCACTCGGATAAAGGATAGGCCTAATCTTGTAAATAGGGATACAACTGGACTCGGTGCATATTACCTTGTATGATAAGGAAAGGGATATAGTCCTAGTTGGGTACGTTGTATTCCTAGAAGGACATCCCTTGGTCAGAGTCCGACTGGGATTTCTACCTTGTAACCTATCTTCTCCAGTATATAAGGAGGGGTAGGGAGCCCCTTGGGGTGATAGACAATCTCACCAGAGAAACCTCAAAGGCAATACACAACAGCTGGAAGTAGGGTTTACCTCACCTTGAGAGCCTAAACCAGGATAAACTCATTTTGTGTTCCTTTGCAATCCATCAAGTTTAGGTCTCATGAGTAGCCCCATGTTATTATTGCCGATACAAAACATGGACAGTTGGTGCACCAGGTTTTCAGTGAGATCATCTTCAACAAACCTGATGGATCCAACCACCGGAGTCGATGGTGTCAAGTTCTTCCCCGGGTAGATAATCAGCCTCAGGAGCCTCGACTTCGTCGTCGACAAATTCGGCGATCTCACCCTGACCGACTTGAATTCGACTCGATCGGCTAGGAACCAAGCCGGCTTCATGCCAGTCAGCCTACTCAATGCTGTAGTAATCTTCAATGACTTGCTGCAGCAACCCCCAAGATGCGCGAGTCTAGGGACAACTCTTTCTTTCGGTGTTCGACTCGGACTCGGCCTTGAGCCAGCTGAGATTGGGCTAAGGGAGGAAGAGATCATCAACCTCCCGTTCGGACTCAGCAATGCCGCAAACAATTTCAACCTAAATCCGATGAGGCAGATCTAATCCCCTAGAGTTCAACTCCGATATGACTCAGAGCCACTCGAGATCAGATCTAGGGAGGTTGGACTTGTAATCACCCACCTAAACTACTCCGACTCCAACTCATAGTCGGACAGCAACTCGGCAATCTTTTCTTCACCACTAGAAGTGTTCATGGCATCCAAGGGCTCAACTCCCACTCAAGATGCATGCTGACTACCCGATCAGCAGGAGCAGGACGCTCGCCGACTATGTGAGCAACTAGAGAAAGATGCACGACACCTACAAGCCGAGCGCAATGCTCGCAATGACAACTTGCACAAGGCTGGGCAAACTGCTCAGCAGGAGATCCTCCAAACCCGAGTTGGTGGCCATGACGTCTTCGTGACCCCACAATAGAACGTCGTGGCCGTTGCCACATTACTCGACACCTTGCAGTTTGGGCCCGACCATCGCAAGGATCAAAGCAATGATCACCGCTGTGGCTTGTTAGCAGCAACAACAATCTGGAGACACTCTCATACCATCCAATAAGACAGCTTTAGACACGGTGATGTCATCTGCCTTAGCACGGCACCGTGTAGCTGGCTCTAGTTAGCCTCGCTTGGAATCACATCATACATCACTCGGCAATAAGAACAACGATCGACGGTGGCACTATTATGACGACCGCCATGACAACCAGGATGCCTGAGGATGACTACAACGGGATCAACGCCACGACATCAATGCCCGACATCGAGAACGTGAGGAGGACAAGCGCCACCGACTGGAAGATGAGCATGAACGCTTCGGCCTCCACCACAAGCGATTTCATCGCCGTAGCCAGAGCTGGAGTCCTCACCCAAATGAAGGAGTGCTGATGTTCACCCACGAGCTACAACAAGTTGACTGGCCATCTGGTTTCAAGCCGACTGGAATAGAGAAGTACGATGGGAAGACCAACCCGAAGTCCTGGCTCACAATCTACACATTGGCAATCCGTGCGGCTAGAGGCAATCACAAGGCCATGGCCAACTACCTCCCAGTCACCTTGGCTGACTTGGCGAGGACATGGCTGATAGGGCTTCCCAGGCGGTCAATCGGCTCCTGGGGGAACTTCGTGAGCATTTCATTGCATATTTCTAAGGAACGTATGAGAGGCCATCTTCCGAGTACGATCTATATTAGTGCCACCCGAGGAAGAACGATTCCGTCCATGACTTCATCAAGCGGTTTTCTGAGAAGAGGAATTTGATACCCAAGATCAAGGATGAGGTTGTCATCGCTGCTTTCCGCAAGGGAGTCAAGGAAACCCCGTTCATCACTAAGTTCACTCGAAAGCCTCCAAGTTCTGTCAAAGCTCTATTCAATATGGCGAATAAATACGCCGACTCGACCGACGCTGTTGCTGAGGCCCTGGACGATAAGAATGAGCCCCGACAGAAGGAGTGGAAGAACACTCGCTTTTTTGTAAGGCTTTCTTCATTTCGTTGCGGAATTGAAGGCCTGCTCCCCGTATCACCTGTATCTTGGATTTGGAGGGCTGTGGCTTGACGTGGAATAAGATGCGGAAGAGGTTGAAATGGGGATCGACCCCCAGAAAAGCCTTACAGAGAGTCACAAAGATGGAGATTTGGAGAATGGAATTGGGGTTGAGATGGATGAGCTTGATTTTATAGTAGTTAAGGAGGCCGTGATGAAAATCGGATGCGGAAAGAGCAAATCCGCGGTTCAAAAAGGAGGCAAAAACCACAATCTCGTCAGGACCTAGAGAGGGGGATGTCTCACCGATGGCGGGGAGCCAGTTGATGATCTCCCTTGGTTGGAGGCACTTCCTTTTCTCCAGAAGGGTCAGCTTCGTTGAGCATGCATCAGATCTTGGCCACGAGCCAGCCGACATGCTAGGGATGTCAAATGGAGCTTTCGGCATTGCTGGGGGATTGAACTAGGTGATGTCACGCCTGAAAATTCACCAAAATTTCCAAAGCTAATTTGTGCAATAAATCTTCATCCAGGAATCAGCCAAGGTACACAAATCGACAATTTGATAAACATAACCAAAATGGAATAACAATAAATACTTATAAAAGTGGCACTTAGTTCTCACACAGAAGAAAACAGTAGCGGATCGGCAACTAGCGTAGCTTCAACACCAAACCATAGGCAGCTCAACTGGGGTATAAGCTAAACACCAAACTTCTCCTCGCAAAGCTTCACTCTGATGATTGTAGTAATGCAAGACTAAGCGCCACCCACCATACTCAACAAGCCACACATGGAAATGCAAAATAATGCAACAGGATTCCAAAGGAAAGGCATAGTATGGCTCATTCGCATAAACAACATTTAAAACATTTGCATTTAAAATCATTCAAAACAATATAGTTTAATTTATAATCAATATTAAACCAAACACTGAACAGTGCTCCAACGCAGTTCAGGCCCAAACCATAACTCCCAAACTAGAGCTATACATATTCATCATTTTCACCATGGAATGAGTAGTGTGCGACTAATCACAAAAACATTGCTAGGCTCGCCCATAACCGTGGCATGGCTATTCGAATAGTTTTTACTCCCGGCCAGAGGTGTACCAATTTACCCACACAAACACAACTCCACAACACATCACTGTGCGCCTTAATACCACCACAGTATCTCGGAAAGGAATTGTGACAGGAAATCCATGTAACTCGCACAATAGGAGAGCCTCCCACCAAGCCTCCGGTCTCCGGTAGGGGTGATCAAATACCTTCCTGGAAGACAGCTCGACGCCCAAATGCATGGTCTTATTGGCACTGCCATGTGTGGACTTATACCAGCCACAAACCAAGCCCTGGTGCCTCCTATTAAACTTGGCACACTTCTAATCTTTCTATCCCATTCTAGCTTGTGGTTAGCACGAGTGTTGCTTTGCAACAAGTAGTCCGCGAACGGGTCCTTAAATGTCATGAGCATCTGCTAGCAACATTCACAACCCTAGTGCCTCACAACCCACCATTCAATCAAATTTTAGTTGTCACATTTAATTAACCAACCACGACCAACTATCGTGAGAAATATAGCCATTAAACATTAATTATTTCATAAGTATGGCATTAGTTATCCCACATAAAATGACGCTACGGTTTCTAAGCAATGGCTAAGCAAATCCTAAATAAACCTAGCTAGATCATTAATTAGCCATCTAGCTAGTCAATATTTATTACCTAGGGTATCAAGGTACATGTATCAATAACAAAATGACCATAATTATCAAAGAAAATTGGATAATAAATAAATACCCGTCATGACATTCCAAAACTTGCATGCAATAGCGTTAAAATAAAGTAGATTTCACAAATGGGATCAACATGCTAAAGGAGATTATTGTGTGACTTGCCTTGCAACAGAGAATGTCTTCCGCAAATCCTCCGAACTCTTCCGCAACCTCTGCGATCATCCGACCCCACCAAAACGGCGCTTGTTGGGACCGGACTCAACCCCAAATAGGAAGACGAGCTCGTCACCTTCCTCCTAGAGAATAGGGATATATTTGCATGGAAGCCTTCCAACAAGCCTGGTGTACCAAGGGAGGTGATTGAGCATTCCCTCAACATCAAGCTAGACGCCAAATCAATCAAACAACGACTATGGTGATTCGCACAAGACCGCAAAGATGCTATCCGCGAGGAGATAACCAAGCTCCTGGCAGCCGGGTTCATCAAGGAGTTTATCACCCGGATTGGCTGGCAAACCCAATCTTGGTCTGAAAGAAGAATGATAAATGGGGCATGCACGTCGACTACACCGACTTAAACAAGGCATGCCCCAAAGATCAATTTGGTCTACCAGGATAGATCAGGTGGTTGATTCGACTACAGGATGCAAACTACTCAACTTTCTCAACTGCTACTCGGGATACCATCAAATCAGCCTAAAGGAGGAGGACTGCCTGAAGACTTCTTTTATCATGCCGTTTGGTGCATAATGATATATCACTATGCCGTTCGGGTTGAAAAACGCTGGCGCAACGTATCAATGTGCCATCTAGTAGTGTCTTCACCCTCAACTCGGGTGCAATGTGGAAGCATATGTCGATGACATGGTAATCAAGACCATGTTCAAAGGTGACCTTATCGTAGACTTAGAAGAAACTTTTCAAAGCCTTGGAAGATTCAAGATGAAGCTAAACTAGGAAAAGTGCATCTTCGGAGTACCTTCAGGAAAACCACACGGTTTCATCATTTCACATTGAGGCATAGAGGCGAATCTAGAGAAGATGAACGCAATCATGAACATGGCTCCCCCGACTATCTAGAAGGAAGTACAGAAGCTGACCGACTGCATGGAGGCACTCTGCCGATTTGTTTCCCGACTAGGTGAACAGGACATGCCCTTCTTCAAGCTTCTAAAAAAAGTTGACAATTTCCAATGGACACCGGAAGTCCAACAAGCCTTTGAAGACTTCAAGAAGTTTCTCACATCGCCACACATGTTAGCATCACCAATGCCCCAAGAACCACTCATGCTATACCTTGCGACAACTACTCAGGTTGTCAACATGGTTCTAGTTGTCGAGCGCGAAGAGCCAGGACACATCCAAAAAGTACAACAACCAGTTTACTTCATCAGCGAGGTCCTAGGCGAATCCAAGATGCGATATCCCCTAGTCCAGAAGTGGTAGTATGGATTACTCATCACTGTCCGAAAGCTAGTGCACTATTTTCAATCACACCAAGTTACAATTGTCACGTCTTTTCCACTCAGAGATGTTCTACTAAACCATGAAGCCACTAGCAGAATCGCTAAATGGCACTCAAGTTGATGGCGTTTGACATAGTCTTCCAACCACGGACAACAATCAAGTCTCTAGCACTCGCTGACTTTGTAGCCGAGTGGACAAAAGTTCAGTCAACTGCACCTGTGGACAAGCTTGAGTACTAGACAATGTACTTTGATGGTTCTC
Organism: Oryza meyeriana var. granulata; assembly: GCA_003991445.1. Classification (NCBI taxonomy): domain Eukaryota; kingdom Viridiplantae; phylum Streptophyta; class Magnoliopsida; order Poales; family Poaceae; genus Oryza; species Oryza meyeriana. Next base: position 158,650 of record RYFJ01000520.1, on the reverse strand, counting down.
TACGTATCAGCGGAGCAGGAACTGGCGTCGTCTTGATGTCTCCTACTAGGGAAAAACTCAAATATGCCCTTCAAATACACTTTCTAGCATTCCACAATGTCTCTGAGTATGAAGCACTCATCCATGGGCTTCGTATTGCCATATCGCTCGGTATCCGATGATTGGTGGTTCACGGGGATTCCTAACTAGTGGTGAACAAAGTCATGAAAGACTGGATGTGCCTGGACGATAGCATGGCAGCATACTGTCAAGAAGTGTGGAAGTTGGAGAACAAGTTTTTTATCGAGCAGTTATTGGAGCCATCAGTCAAGAAAAAGCCTGATCCCGTATAGTCAAGGGCTGAGCTTGCACCAGAACCAATGGAAGTGCTAACCATCTATCAAGACTGGTGGACTCCAATCATCCGATTCCTTCTAGAAGACGAGCTCCTAGAAGATCACAACGAAGCCGAGCAAGTCAAACATCAGAGCAAGAGCTTTATCGTAGTCAGAGAAGACCTATATCGTCGAAGTGCATATGGAGTCCTCATGCATTGCGTCACACCTGAGGAGGGCAAGTAGATACTGCAGTCAATCCACTTGAGCATCTGTGGCAACCATGCTACATCAAGGACGTTAGTCTAAAAGGCTTACAGACAAGGTTTATTCTGGCCGACTGCGGTTACCGACGCCAAAGACATAGTTTGGACATGCGAGGGATGCTAGTTTTTTGCACGGCAAACTTATCTACCAGCTCAAGAGTTGTAGACAATCCCAATATCTTAGCCCTTTGCAATCTGGGGGCTTGACATGGTCGGGCCGTTTAAAAAGGCACCAAGAGGGTTCACACATCTATTCGTCGCGGTGAACAAGTTCACAAAGTGGATTGAGGCAAAACCCATTGCTACCATAATTGCGGCCAGGGACAAAGACTTCATCATGAGTATTGTCTACCAATTTGGAGTCCCCAATCGCATAATAATGGATAACGACACTCAGTTCACTAGCGGTGTCTTCCAAGATTTCTGTGACGAGTTCGGCATAAAGATCTGTTATGTTTATGTGGCTCACCCACGGAGCAATGAGCAGGTCGAGTGTGCAAATGGCATGGTCTTACAAGATATCAAGATTAGGGTGTTTGACCGACTACGACCATATGCAGAGAGACGGGACAAGAACTCCCATCAGTTCTCTGGTCACTTTGAACCACAATTAGTCAGGCAAACGGGCAATCCTTTTTATTCCTAGTCTATGGTGTTGAGGCCGTGTTACCTACTGAGTTGGAGTTCGGCTCGCCGCAAATCTGGGCCCACTCTGAAGACAAATCAAACAAAGACTGACTGGTCGAGCTAGATCAGTTGGAGGAAGCAAGGGACATCGCCACAATCCAGTCGGCAAGATATCTTCAAGGCCTATGTCGTTATCACAGTCGTAATGTTCATGGCCGTGCCTTTTCGGTAGGCGATCTTGTATTAAGAAAAGTGCAAACCACCAAAGACAGGCACAAATTATCTCCCTTATGGGAGGGCTGTTCATTATAGCTGAGACATGCCCGTGGGCTTACCAACTAAAGAACGAAGATGGCACCCTGATCAACAAATCCTGGAACATAGAACATCTACATCTTTTCTATATCTAATCAGAGTAAAGTTTGTTACTCTGACTCACTACGCCGATTGCTCCCGACCGAGTAGTGAGTAGGGGGCTACATGATAATATCACATCTTTTGTTATTGTTCAAATTAAATTTGAGCTATTTTATCTAAGTCACAAAGTCTCATAACGATTGTGCTGACTTATACCGAGTATAGACTTGTTGGATAAACGCCTTTTAAGGTGGTCCTTATCGCTTGGTATATCTTGGCTAGTCGGATAAGGCTAATGATGACTAAGATAACTCAAGCACTCGGCCAGATTTCAACAACAATACAAAAGCACATGTATTTATAATATATACAAATTACATGTGTTTTCCATACACAACATACTGAAGAGTTTCTTCCATGTCTTGGTAGTACAGTCACAATGGTAACTCTTTAGCTATTGCCTTAGCAGTCGGCTTGGCCAAGTTAATAAATTCTAGCGCTTGCTCTAGAGTTATGCCATCAGCGAATCCCTCGCCGACCGCATCGATATCCACTCGGGGATAGAGGGACTTGGTCATAGCAAGGGCCTGGGTAATACCCAGGGTGGCATGGTCTGTAACGTAAGTCTTCAAGATCGCTGGAGCTTCTTGAAGCCATTGAAGTACGTTAGCTGGTGAGCAAGAACTGGTGCTGGCCTCCCCCTACTACATAATATCCAGAAGAGACTTGGCAGAGTCCACGATGGCACTACACGAGTCTTCAACTGCCTTGATTTGCTCGCCAAAGGAGTCAAACTGCGACTGGACTTTAATCTTGTAGTCTGTCACACAACGACAGGTTATAAGACTATCTAGCAATTCAGATGACTGGAACTCAAAATTAGACAAGAAACTTGCAAACTCGGACTCACCCTTGGACTTCGCCTTCTCAAGTTCTTCTAGTTCTTTTCTTAGGAGCTCAATTTCCAAGGATTGATTATGTATGGTGGTCTCATGAGCTGCAGCCAGTTGTATACAGGAGATCAGCAATGCGAAGAAACTACGAGGAGCTTCGGGTGACAGAAGGACTTACCCCGGATAGTCCCAATTTTCTCCCACTTCTCGTCTCACAGCTGATTCACTGTAGTCTTCAGCTAGTTCTCCCTCTCCTTGCTAGTGCGCTGAAGTTTGTCCTTCTCAGCCTGGAGTTGAGTAAATTGTGCGATCTAAGGAGTAAGCTTGGCAAATGCCTGACTCATCTTCTCAAACTGAGCAGTGATTTTCCAAAACAAGACAATCCATAAGCATAAACATAAACCGTACCTCGGGGTACATGGTTGTGCTAGTCGTACCTCGGCCGTCCTAAGGACGGGTCTTTGGGCCTCTATTGCAAAGCATAAACCGTGCAACCACATGTCTAATGGGTAAGGCTTAATCTGTAAGCTTAGTTTAGCTTTAAACAATTTGACACAGTGGGGCAAATGATGCCCAGTACGGGCCCGATGTCTCCGCAAGTGAAAGCCAACACGGCAAAGATGCATGGGGGCTTAGACCACATCTTCTCAACCCAGCGCAGCTAAAGGGGGACAGGGCACACCATATCGACTAGGCTACCCCCTTGCACCGCAATGGATCCAGAAGCTGATCAACCCGACCCCGAGCCAACCCAACTCCATCTCGCCCATTCTCACCAACAGTGCCTAGCAGAGCGAGAAGCTACGCTACAAGCCCAGCCGTTGCCCACGCTAGCTTGTGGTATGTATGAATAACTGCTCAAGGGGTTCCCACGAACTGGTCCTTAACTGACATGGGTGCGACTAGCAAAACGATGCACCCACAGCCCACCATTAAGGTCAAATTTAAGTTATATAAGTGTCCATGTCCAAAGTTCCATCCTCTGACATAAAATCGAACAACAAAGGTAGTAGTGAGTATTTATTCCCAACGTCGGTTTCTATAGCAATCAAAGCACAAACAATTAAAAAGTACATGAGAACATTGAAACATGAGCTAAAACTATTTTTAATGGATTCTTGATATTTTTCTAGATTTAATGAAATTTGAATGGAATTAATCGAAGCTTATATGAATTAGTTATGAATTTTGAAAGATTCTCTATGTTTTTACAATACAAAATTAAACCCTAAATGATTTATTGCACATTAAATAAGATTTATGGCGTCAGCAGACCATGGGGCCGGTGCAGAGAGATGGGCCCCATCGGTCAGAGACTCACGGCGGCGGGCGCACGGTGGACCGGGTCCATGCACGGCCGGCGCGAGCACACCACATGGCGGCCAACGTGGCCACCATGGCGGATGAAGCCACCAACGTGGTGCCGATGTGGCAGGGATGCAGGTGCCCCCAACGGGCGCCGTGCAGATTGGATGACCGAGGCCGAACGGTGCTCTGCCCCACTGGCGCGTGCGGCTGATGATGGCGCGCACGGCCCGATGGTCGCTGCTGGAGACCATCTGGCGCTGCGGAGGGCAAAGGCGAGTAGCGGGGGAAATGGGGGTTCGGTTGGGGGTATCATCGAGGGCTCACGGTGACCAGAGAGCTACCGAACGGTGGCTGACAGAGGGGATTGAAGGTGGTGAGGCTAAGGAAGATGGTGATGGGAGCGTTCCAGTGGAGATCAACGGCGACAGAGGGGCAGACATCATCGAGGAGAACCTAGTGAAGGTGTAGAAAGGGGTTAGGGGTGAAATGATCGTGCTATGCAGCGGGATTGCATGGCCGAAACCTTTTGGCAGTGGCAGAGCTCACCCCCAATCGACGAGACAGTGCCCCAGCAGCGGAGAGGGGCGAACAGCGGCTTGACGGGGTGCACTAGGGTGCGCTGAGGCTGTCGGGTGCGAGAGGTGCGGCCAGCGGTGTCTATAGTGGCGGCGGTGCTCGATGGGAGATGGCGAAAGGCGGCAGAGCTTTGGGGTTTTGGCTCTGGGGCGTTAACGAGCACTGGGAGCTCAGGCTTTTGTGGGAAAAGGAGCGGAGGAGCACGGTGAGGGTTTAAGTAGGCACGGGAGCGGGAGATCATGGCCAAGGCTTTGACGAGGTGGGGCGAAATTCCCTCGGGGTCGTGGGCGAGAGGGGCGGAGATCATGGGGGAACCACGCAGGGACTTGGTCTACTTCGTTTGAACCAAGGACGGAGGCGGGATGAGGTGGGCTGAGGTAGAATTGGACGGCAGGAGGGGATCGATCCCCTTCGACCGATTCGGCTGGAGGATGGGGATGAGTCCGACATATGGGGCCCCAGTCCCACATGTCAGTGAGAGGGAGAGAGGGGCACGGTGCGGGGATTGACGGGCAAGGCCCAGCGGTCAGCGGGAGAGGGAGAGAGGAGGCACGCGGGCTGACGGGCGGGGCCCGGTTGGCAGCGAGAGAGAGCGAGGGAGGCGCGCGCTGCACAGGCCGTGGGGGGCCGAGCACAGGGATGGGCCGTGGCTCGAGAGAGAAGAAAAGAAAGGAAAAAGGAAAGGAGAAAGGAAAAAAGAAATCCCAGGCATTTCCAAGAGGTTTTTTATTTTGATAACATGTTTTGATTTATTAAAAATACTTCCAGTGCTGTAAAAATTTCAATAAAAATTCTGTTAGTGTATTTTGGCAAGAGGAATGGATTGTTATTTTGTATTTTTACCATTCATTAATTTCCAATTCCTTATTTAAATAATTTCTTTGACTATTTTCTTGGGTATATTTTTGTGTATCTCTATTAAGGGGAAAAAATTCAGGGGTGTGACAAACCTATCCCCCTTAAATAGAATCTTGTCCTTGAGATTCGAAAGAGCTGGCGAAGAAGTGTGGATGGGCGGACTTCAATTCATCCTATCGCTCCTAGGTAGCCTCTTCCTCTAAATGATGGTTCCACTGCACCTTGCAGAATCTGATCGCTGATCTCCAAGATTCGGATTGGCCTCTCCACGTAAGTGAGGTCCTCCTAGATTTCAATCTGCTCTAGATCAGCTTGTTCTGTTGGTACCCTTCGACAGTTCTTTAATTGGGACACGTGGAACACATCATGTATGCCTGCCATTGAAGCTAGGAGATCCAATTGATACGTGACTTCGCCTTTGCGAGCTAGGACCTAGTAGGTCCCATGAAGCGCGGTGCTAACTTTCCTTTTGTTTGGAACCTGTGTACACCCCGGAGTGGAGTGACACGAAGGTACACGTAGTCCCCTTCTTTAATGCTTAGGTCTCTGTGGTGGTTGTCAGCATAGCTCTTCTGTCTTGACTGAGCCGTTTTCAATCTTTCCCGGATGATAGCCATTTTCTCCTTAGCCTCTTTGAGGGAATCTGTCCTGAATACCTGACGTTCACAGTCTAATCCCAGAAGAGGGGTGTACGACACTTCCTACCATACAAAGCTTCAAACGGTGCCATCTGTAAGCTGGTTTGGTAGTTGTTGTTGTATGAGAACTCCGCATAGGGCAAGCATTTGTCCTAGGTCCCACCAAAGTCTAGCACATAGGCTCTTAGCATGTCTTCCAATATTTGATTGACCCTTTCAGTCTGCCCATCTGTCTATAGATGGTAGGCTATGCTGAAATTCAGACGGGTTGCTAATTCTGCCTGTAGCTTCTGCCAGAATTTGGAAGTGAACTAGCTTCCACGATCGGACACAATCCTTTTGGATACTCCGTGTAAGCACATTATGCAGGCTATGTAGAGTTCTGCTAACCTCTTGCTCGAGTAGGTCATGTGCACAAGAATGAAGTGGGCGACCTTGGTGAGTTGGTCAACGATCACTCAGATCGAATCATATCCTGAGGACGTTTGGGGCAAACCGGTGGTGAAGTCCATCCCGATCTCTTCCCATTTCCACTCTGGGACCTTGAGCAGTTGTAGAAGTCCTGCGGGCCTCTGATGTTCTGCTTTGACCTATTGGCACACATCGCAGAGTGCCACAAATTCCATGATTTCTCTCCTCATGCTAGCCCACCAGAACTTTGCCTTAAGATCTTAGTACATCTTGGTACTTCTAAGGTGAATGGAGTACTGTGTCTCATGGGCTTCCCAGAGTATCAACTCTTTGAGTTCCTTATTTTCTAGGACGCATAACTATTCTCCCATCTAGACTATCATGTGTTCATCTTCCGTGAAGCCCTAGGCTTTTCCAACTCTCATGTTCTTCTTGTGCTCTTTAATCTCTGGGTCGTTCACTTGTGCCTCATGAACCTGATCAAAGAGTGTGGGTTGGGCCTCTAAGGCTCCCATGAATCCAGGGCCAACGATGCCTAGATTCAAGTGTTCGAGGTCTTGCTGAACTTCCTTGCACAGTGTCTCTACTCGAGCAGTGTTGCAGTAACTCTTCTTGCTCAGATCATCTACTACCACATTGGCTTTACCTAGGTGGTAGTGTATTCCCACGTAATCATCTCCAGCCACCTTCTTTGACGGAGGTTCAGGTCAAGCTAGGTAAATATGTACTTCAAGTTCTTGTGGTCCGTATAGATCTCATTGTGGTTACCGATGAGGTAATGCCACCAAATCTTCAAAGCATGAACCACTGTTGCCAGTTCCAGGTCGTGCGTCGGGTAGTTGCCCTCGTGAGGACACAACTAGCGGGACGCATAAGCAACTACTCTGCCCTCTTGCATTAGCACACACCCAAGCCCTTGGTGGGATGCGTCACAATACACCTGGAAGTCCTTCTTGGGGTTTGGCAAGATCAAGACTAGCGCAGACACTGACCTCTTTTTAAGCTCCTCAAAACTGCGGTTGCACTTGGTAGTCCAAACAAACTTCATATCTTTCTTCAACAACTGTGTCATGGGCCTTACAATCTTCGAGAAGTTCTCGATGAACCGGCGGTAATACCTCGCAAGTCAAAGAAAACTCCGCACTTGTGTCACTGTCTTGGGTGGTTTCCAATTGGTAATTGATTCCACATTTGTCAGGTCCACGATAACTCCCTGAGCGGTGATGACGTGCCCGAGGAACTGCACTTCGTTCAGCCAGAAGCCACACTTGCTAAACTTGGCATACAGCTAGTGCTCTCTTAACTTCTCAAGAACTAACCGGAGGTGCTGTTCATGTTCTTCTGCTGACTTTGAGTAGATGAGGATGTCGTCGATGAAAACCACCATAAACTTGTCCAGAAACTCGATGAACACCTTGTTCATCAGGTTCGTGAAGAAAGCTGGTGCGTTCGTTAGTCCAAAGGACATAATGGTGCACTCGTATAGCCCATACCGAGTGGTGAAGGCCGTCTTCAGAATATCCTCTTCCCGGATTCTCAGCTGATGATACCCTGATCGTAGGTCTATCCTGGAAAAGACAGTGGCTCCCTCCAACTGATCAAAAAGATCATCAATCCTTGGAAGGGGATACTTATTCTTGATTGTTACATCATTTAGTGCGCGATAGTCCACACACATCCACTTTGTTCTGTCTTTCTTTTCCACGAAGATGACCGGTGCACACCAAGGTGAAGTGCTTGGTCGGATGTAGCCCTTCTGTAGCAGGTCGTCAACTAGCTTCTTGACTTCCGCCATCTCATTCGGTGCCACTCTGTACGGCCATTTATATATTGAGGCCGTTCCTGGTGCTAGATCGATTCTGTACTCGATCTCTCTTTTTGGTGGCATTTCTGGTAAATCTTCAGGAAAAGCGTCTGGATATTCCCTTACTATTGGAATGTCCTCCACCTTTCTGTCTGGTTTCTTTCCACTTTCAGGATTTTCCTTAGCTGCAACTTGATTCAAACTCGCCTCCTGACTCTGCGGCACTGGTGATTCAAAGGTAACCACCATTCCTTGTGGATTAGTCACTATAATAGTGCGGTCAGCACAGTTGATCACTCCTTTGTGCCGGGTCAACCAATCCATCCCTAGGAAGACATCTTCTCCGGTAGCCCCTACCTAGCATTGATATAAGTCGTATAGGTAAGGGTTCTTTCTTTGATGGCATTGATATAAGTCGTACTCGAAAGAAGGCCTCTCATATGTTCCTTGGAAATTTGCGATGAAGCGTTCTTGGAGTTCTCCCCAGGAACCGATTGACTGCCTAGGAAGTCTTGTTAGCCATGTCCTCACCGAGTCGGCTAGGGCGACCGGGAGATAGTTAGCCATGGCTTTGTGGTCACCTCCGGCTGTGTGGATCGGCAGAGTGTAAACCGTGAGCCAGGACTCGGGATTGGTCTTCCCATCTATTTTTCAATTCCAGTTGGCCAGTCATACTTGTTGTAGCTTGTGGGTGAACACCGGTACTCCATCATCTAGGTGAAGGCTCTGACTCCGACTGCGGTGATGAAACCGCTCATGGTGGAGGCCGAAGCGCTCGTTCTCGTCCTCTAGTCAGCGGTGCTCGTCTTCCTCATGTTCCCGTCGTTGAGCATTGATGTCTTACCAGAGATCGCGCCATAGTCGACCCCGGATGTCCTGGTTGTCATGGCGGTCAGCCTATTGTTGCCGCCATCGGTCATCTTTTCGATTGCCGAGTGACATATGGCGCGACTCCGAGCGTGGCTGACTAGAGGCAGCCACCCGACGCCATACTGAGGCAGATGAGATCGTTGCATTAGAAGCCGTCCTGTTTGATGGTACGAGTGTGTCTCCCGACTATTGTCGCTGCTGGCATGCTACAGTGGTAATCATTACTTTGATCCTTGCAATCGTCGGGGTGGCCTGGTGATCAGGCCTGAACTACAAGTGTCTAATAAGGTGGTAGCGGCCACGACGTTCTGTTGTGGGGTCACAAAGACGTCATGGTTGCTGACTCGGCTTTGAAGGATCTCCTGTTGAGTAGTGCGTCCAGCCTTGCGTAGATTGTCATTACGTGCGTCGCGTTTGGCTTGTAGATGTCGTGTTTCTTCCTCCTGTTGTTCCCGCAGTCGGCGAGCCTCCTCCTCTTGCTGATCGTGTAGTCAGCATGCATCTTGAGCGGGAGTTGAACCCTTGGATGCCATGAAGATTTCACGTGGTGGAGAAAAGCTTGCCGAACTGTTGTCTGACTGAGAGTCGGAATCAGAGTAGTTGAGGGGGGGTAATTACGACTCCAACCTTCCTAGATCCAATCTCAAGTGGCTCTGGGCCGTATCCGAGTTGAATTCTAGGGGATCGGGTCTACTGCATTAGATGTTGATTGAAGTTATCTGTGGCATTGCTGAGTCCTAACGGGAGGTTGATATTCTCTTCCTTTCTTAGCCCGAAATCAGTCGGCTCGAGGCCGAGTCCGAGTCAAACACTGAAAGAAAGAGTTGTCCCTGGACTCGGGCGTCTTGGGGATCGCCGAAGCATGTCTTTCAAGATTACTGCAACGTTGAGCAGGCCGACTGGCATGAAGCCAGCTTGGTTCCCAGTCAATCGGATCGAGTCCGAGTCGATCAGGGTAAGATCGCCGAATTTGTTGGCGATGAAGTCAAGGCTCCCGAAGCTGATTGTCTTCCCGAGGAAGAACTTGACGCCATCGACTTCGGTGGTTGGATCCATCAGGCTTGTCGAACATGATCTCACCAAAAGCCAATACCTAGCGCGCCAACTATCGATGTTTTATATCAGCCATAATAATATGGGGATACTCGTGAGACCTAAACTTTATGGATTGCAAAGGAACACGAAACAAGTTTATCCTAGTTCAGGCCCTCAAGGTGAGGTAATACCCTACTTCCAGCTGTTGTGTATATTGCCTTTGAGGTTTCTTTGATGAGATTGTGTTCTTGCCCCAAGGGGCTCCCTACCCCCTTATATACTGGAGAGGTGAGATTACATGATAGGAATCCCAGTCGGACTCCGACCAAGGGATCTCCTTCTAGGAATACAACATACCCGACTAGGACTATATCCCTTTCCTTATTATACAAGGTAATATGCACCGAGTTTTATTGTATCCCTATTTACAGGATTAGGCCCATCCTCTATTCAGGTGCCCACAAAGCCTCTCATGAGGTACCTGGGGCCCGTGGCCTCCACAATAGCCCCTAAGACCTTCATAGTTGAGTCACAGCTGGCGCCGAGTGCTCATCCTCCTTGGTGAAGATTTCCCGAGTGCTTTGCTCTTAAGTACTCATTGTCCAAGTACCTCTTCTCCAAGTCCTGCTTCATATCATCTAGCAACGACGCTATGAAGGGCTTTATAGAATAATATGAATAGTGTGCGCTGAATAGGCGCACCTATTAGGTGTAGCCCCCTGACTTTGTGCTTAATTGTGAGACAATTAAACATAAAGTCAAAGATCTTTAACCTTTAAGTCTTTCTCGAGTGGTATATTTCTCAGAAATTGTACTCTTCAGCATCACATCAGCTGAAAATATTTTTTGCTCAAGGTAATTTGGCTAAGCATGTAAGCCAAGTACCACTTCATGGATTTTAATCCAACATGTGGTGAGGTGTTTTTGAGAGATACCTGCATCCCTAATTTCAATGAAGACTAGCTATAGATCCTTATAAGGATATATCCTCAATACCTGGCAAATAATTCAGAGATCTGAATGCATGTGTCCAGCAACTAAGCTTAACATGAAGCATATCTGATTATTTTAATCAGTTCCTATATCGGTTCCTATAAAATAGCATCTGCATTGTGATTTTAACACTACAAGCAGTCGACCCAGTAGGACATGCCATTTAGGAACTCATATTTTACGGCCCATTACTGAGCAAGCCAGCCCAAGCCTTCTTACCCTGCACAAGCCTACAAAGCAATGGGAGAGAGAAAAGATACCCTTTTCTCCCCCAATTCAACAAATCGTTTCAGCTCCTGCACAAGTGCCAATCTTCGCGCTCTCCGCCCCTAGCTAGGGTTTCCTGTAGTTCAAGCTCCCTCCCAGGAATCTGTGAAAATCTCCACTCCCGCTTCGATTCCCATCATCCAGAAACCCTCTTGCCCAGTTCCTCACCCCAAACATGTCGAGGGTGCCGTTCGACATTCCCGCTATGCCATCTAAAGCTTGGCCAATGTGGGACTGCTGCGCGATGAAGCTGGCCCTCCTTGAGAGGAAGAAAAACCTCCAACCGAGTCAATCCCCTCTCTAGGTCCTCACAACACCGTGGTCTTTGCTTCTATTTTTGATCGCGGTCTCACTCTTCCTTCATCCAATTTTCTCCGTAGGCTCCTTGGGTGTTACCAGATTGAGCTCTACCATCTCAACTCCAACTCCATTCTTCACATCTCGATCTTCGTCACCCTCTGCGGAGCCTTTCTGGGGATCGATCCCCATTTCAACCTCTTCCGTTTTCTGTTTCACATCAAGCCACAACCCTCCAAATCCAAAATACAGGTGACATGGGGAGCAGGACTTCAGCTTCGCAACGAGATGAAGAAGGCCTATCTCCATGTTCCCCTGAAGACTTCACTAAAGGGGTCGCATCAAGAGTGCTTTTACTGCTCCAATCTTGAGCCCTCCTTGTCCCCTTTTTCTGGAAATCCCCCTGCCATTCTAGAGAGCTAGAGTGCCATACCATCACAAGCTAAGATGGTTCAGGTGCACCTGCTACTGGAGAAGATCGACGCACTGAAGAACACGGGGCTGACCGGTCCCTGGGTGGCTAGGATGTTCCAGAACCGGTGGATTCAACCTCTAAAGGCCAGGAGTCATCTTGACAATGATTACCAAGGGAACAACGATCCAACTCGGGAGAGCACTGATTTTGTCAACAAGGATGTCGTCACCGACACCTTGCTTGGCTATTTCGTCAATGGAGTCATCGAAACTCTAGACACCGAGCGAGCCCCCAAACCATACTACAAAGATAGGCCTCGGCCGAAGGTAATGTCTTGTGTAATACTTGTCTTAATATCCATCTGTGATGTGTGTTATGAATGTTGCTCAATCGAGCTTTCCTCGATGCTTGATACTTGCAGGAATTCGCCGAGTTCGATTCTAACCCACAAGGCCAATCAGCCAGTGCGGCTAGAAAATGGCCGGCCAGCCCCTCATCAGCCCAACCTAGCCCCAGGAGGGCTGGGAAGCGACCAATGATGGACCAGGCCAAAAAGAAAGACATGCCTAGTAAGGCATAAGGCGGTCCAATGATCAGGGACCCCAGCAGCACAGCCCTGAGACCAACCAGCCGCAGAACTGCGCTGCCGACTACCACCATGCCCTAGTCGGCTGCACTGAGTACGGTGCTGGCTAGGCCAAGATATCCACTGTCGACTGCCATGCCCACGAGCCTGACAGCCGGCAGCACTCCGCCGCCGAGCAGGCCTTCGGGCCCATCATTGACTACCTGCACTCCTAGCGCACAGGGTGGAGGTTTAAGACTTCCAAAAGGTATGAAAATCTTCAGTCTTTAGAAAATCTTGAGTAATTTCTTGATTGCTGAATAATTCTGCAGGAAGCCAAGTGACGCTGATCCTAAGAAGACAATGCCACCAACCCCTGTAGCCACTCCTATTCCGACTGAGGCCGAGACCATAGCACCGCAGCCCGAGCCGAGTGTTGTCCCAACCCCTGAGGTTGAGACAACCTGTCACAGCCCCAAATCTAATTCCAAGTAATTAGGGTTATAACCTAATGCCACTAGAGTGCATAAACAAAATCCTTGCTATGTCGCTTCATGCAAAATTAAAGTTTGCAATATGTAAACCTTCAATAGTTAAAACCCTAATCGGTAAAAAACCAAACCTTACCAAATAGTGCATCAAGTTGAACAGAAACATATGTGGGAAATAATTTATTCAAATACTATTTTAATTACCATGAATCAATATAATTTTTCCAGAATTGATTTCATTAGTTTAGACCCCTCACAAATTCCAAACAAGTTTCAGCCTGGATCCTTCTCTTTGCCATATGCATTGGTACAGTCTAAGGATTTTTCTGAAGATGTTAGGTTGCACATAAAACCATGGAAAAATTTCTGTAAGCACTATCTCACCAAATCAACCCACTGTAAATTTTACATAATTTTATCACTTCAATAAATACTTCAACTAAGTCCCTCAAATCAGCAAAACTAGAAAGCTGGCTGAGACAAATTAGTTTACTTCTAAAATTCACCAAATAAGAGTGAAGATTAATTAGACAGTGCAATTCTACCAACAGGTGTGACACCATGAACCCTACTACCAGGAATTTTTGTTTAATTTAATTCCCAAAGAAATCACATAAAATAATGAGATCAAGGCACTGGAGAAACAAGTGAAACTGCAGCAAAACTGGATCAGTGTGCCTACTTTGCTTTTTCACCAGAGATGAACCAGACCTCTTCTAACCACGAATTTTGGTCAGCAGGTTACACACATCTTTCTCTACCTCCAGTATTTTTCCCATAATTTATATCCCTTATTAACCTGCTGAAATCACAGATGCAAGACAGCTGTCCATACAGCTCACAACACTTAGTCTCTAGAGATTTCTCCTCTCTCAAGTCACTGACCAGTGGGACCCACAAGACCTGGCCCACTTGTCAGCCTCACCATAGCATGTGACAGTGTGTTTCACCAACATTCCTACCCTTACTCCTCTCTCTTCCCTAGGAATTCACTTCCCGGACCCACAAGTCATAGAGTGAAGCTAGCCACAAGTGTGTAGAAAAGTGTTGTCTTACATGTGGGACCCACCTTGACCACTGTAGCAGTGGAGATGACTCAGCATTGCATGGCAGACGTGTCTTCCTCTCGTTCTCCTCTCCCACAGCACACACAGAGTGACCTAGATGAGCTCCACCATGGGAAACCTCGACCATTTCGCCTCAGAACACGCCGGCCATCTCTCCTCCCTTTCCTCTTCACGTCCTCACCAAGAACACCGACGGAGACCGCAAGGATCACCTCCGGCAACCCCTTTCTCTCCTCTGCCGAGAGTGTTCGACCGAGCCCGAGTGGGATCCGGTGAGTTCCATCCATTCTTGACCACGGGAACGTGATCTCCACGTTTTAATAGTTCCATTTTTGTTCTTGGCTGCCCTAGGACCGCCGGTCGAAGCCGCCGTGTTTCGCTCTCTGCTCTGCAGCGCCGCCGCCAGGACATCACGGTCGTTCCGGCCGATACAGTACACCGCCGACCGAGCCCTTGCGCCAACCTCATCGCCTCACGTCCAGAGGACCACCGGCAGAAGGAATCAGGAAAGGATGTAGTGAAGCTTGAGATCGAGGTCATCTTCCCCAAGTCCGGCCAACTGCCGCCGCCGTCGATTTCTTTCTCTCTGGTAGTCCTCAGTTCCATTCATTGCACAAGAGCCATCCCTAGGAAGTCTCTAACCTGTTAGACACCTCACCCCGACTGCAGAACCCCGGGAGAAGGCCGCCGATGTGAAACCGAAGGAGTTCGCCGCCGCTGGACCTCATTCGCCGTCGCCGTTGCTGTTCCAGCTTCGCCAGGACCGGCGTGACCTTCGGTGAGCTTTCCAGTACTCCTTAGATGCTTATGCATGCACTGGCTGGACCGGTTTAAGCCCGTAAGGCGATTTGCCTCAGTGTCCCGAGAGCATCCGCCGCATATCCTCGCCGCCGGCGATATTCCAGTCACCCGAGGTGTCAAGAAGACCACCCGTAGCTCTGCCGTGAACTCCTCTATCTTTTCTCTTTGGGGCCCGACTACAGCCGACGCCGCCATCGCCGTCGCCGCCGCCGAGAAGCTCGCCGGCTCTGTCTGCCTGCGCCCTCCTCTGTTCGCCAGGCCGGACCATACACTCCCGGAACAGACGGTCCGCTCCCTTGGCCTCGCGTCGCGCCCTCGCGCCCTGCTCCCGTGCCCTGCTCTGCTTTGCCTCGCTGGCCTGCGGGCCCAGGCTGTAAGGGAAATAAGAAAAGAAGAAAAATGTTAAACTAAAATATTTTTCCAACAGAAAAATAGCTCAACTTTCTAAATTCATATCTTGGTCTTTTTAACTCATTTTTGAGTGAAACCAATTTTGCTCATTCCGTAAATTTGTGAACTTTAATACTGCCAAAGAAAATATTATCACTTCTGTACAGGAAATATCTATAAAACAATAAGAAGCAATAATAACTCATTTTATGCTTAAAGAACTGGGAATATTTCTATAAAATCCATTATAACCCCTTTTGAGGTAAACCAAAGTTCTGTGGATTCATAAAAATGTGTTCTTTCATTTTGTAAAATAAAAAGTGAGAACTTCTGTGTAGAATTTTTCTCTAAAAATGGAAACACCTTTTATATACCTTTTATTAACCTATAAGTTTATGAATTTCTAGAAAATTCATCCCAATTGCTAAAAATGTGAAACCACTTTTGTTAAACTCAGAAAATTGTAGTCTTTACTGTGAACAATTGGTATTTGACAAAACTACCTCCTAAAATAGGCCTAAGTATTATTCTAACCTTTCTTTTTGACAAATTTAAGAATTTCACAACTAAATTATTTTAAATCCAATTTCAGTGAACCAAATTTTGTTAGAACCAGTAGGTTATGCTCTTTTATATAAAAATACTGACTTCCTCGAAAGCTTCATAGAAAATGTCAGTTAAATAAAATAACCTAAGGGTTCAAAACAAATAATTACGAAACTGCCATTTTTCAGCCTTCCTACCTTGTCATTTTTGTATCTCCCAATCCAGGGATGCAAATGACTTGGTTCTTTCTCCTAAAATCTTATTAGAGCATGCCCTACCTACTGTTTTTATCTTAGAATTTATCGATCATCTTTGCATGAGCATGTTTATTGGATTCTTATTTGCATATTCGTTATTTATCGATAGATTCAGAGAATACGGAGTACGTGGAGGTTGACCCAGAGGTTGAGAGTGTCTTCTCGCTGCAGCAAGGCAAGCGTCTAAGCATATTGAACCTATGTTTTCAATAAATTGATTTGTTTATGAAAACAATATCTATATGCATGCTTCAGTCTATTTAAAATGGGAAAACGGGTAGAGTCAATATTACCCAATTGTATGCATTTCCATTCCTTGGTTATTGATGCCATGTTTATACATTGTCACCACTGGTTAAGGACTTTGGGGATACTTTTATTTTACCGAATGCTTAGCCATGCTTATTCTAGACTTAGTAAAATCCGATAGATGGAACTATCGGTTCAAAACTAGTTGAATGCGAATAGATGGGTTAAAATCTGATAAGAATAACTTCTAATTAATATTTGAGAATATGTTTGACTTGGACGGATGATAGGGCGATGAAGGGATGGTGTTTCCCCGATGCGCGTAGCTCCGTCTGGGTCGTGAACGACCAAACATGTTAACATCTATTCAAGCACCCTACGTACTTCCACACGCCGGGAGTGGGACGGCTTAACTCAGTAGCACGGGAGGCTGTGGCCATCTACACCCGTCCGTCAGTCGTGAGGATGGATTTCCGTTGGAGGACCTCGAGCGCGCCTGGACTGGCCAGAGGTGCCTCCCACGACGGTGAGCCCACCTTAGTCACCCTGTGTGTGGGGCTAAGTCGTCGGGGGCCCAGACGTGGTTTAGGTGGTTGGGGCTAAGCGTGCGAAAGGTTTTGTTGTGACCTCTAGTCCGCACTCAATGTGTAGAGTGTGGGTACTTGGCCGGTACAAATCAAACTAGAGTGTAGCCGTTTGGCTTCTATCACATCGTGTGGGTAAAGATGTACACCTCTGATCAGAGTAAGAACTATTCGAATAGCCGTGTCCACGGTTACAGGACGACCGCTTGATGTGTTAGTTAGTCATGTTAGCATCCAACTTGGGGTTATGTGGTTACCATGACTTAGGATAGTCATGGATGGATGGGTTTATATAAGGGATTTTTTTAATGTTAAATATGACTTGGCTTTAGTCATGAAAAATGGTGTGCTAGTGTAGCACAATTGTTTGGGCAAGGGTGGCCCATGGATGATGCTTAAAGCATGGTTTATGCTCATTTATGTTCCATTTTCAGAACCATATACTTGCTGTCTTAAAATTTCAGATTGAGTTATTTCACAAAATGCTTATAGTTTCAAGTATTACTTGTTCAATAAAATCAGCTTTGTACAAAATCAAATCAATATAGCCTTCTTCCTTGATGTAGAAACCAGCATGTTTCCTTTGTACTATTATTATTGTGTAAGTCTTGCGGAGTACCATTCGTACTCACGTTGCATCTTTTCAGGTGAGGATAACGACGAAGATGGTGTGATCTACTATTATCCCGCCGAGGGTGGCGAGGCTAATGTGTAGTTGAAGTTGAGCTCTATCCCTAGTCGGTTGCCCTGTGCATGGGTTTGGCACCACTGGTTCTTATCTTTTGTGTTTATATTCCGCTGCAAATCTCTGGTGTCACTTTGTGATGAATTAGGGTGTGAACCCTCTATGTAGTATCTATAACCCTGCT
Organism: Oryza meyeriana var. granulata; assembly: GCA_003991445.1. NCBI lineage: Eukaryota > Viridiplantae > Streptophyta > Magnoliopsida > Poales > Poaceae > Oryza > Oryza meyeriana. The sequence goes on along the minus strand of RYFJ01000520.1, from coordinate 140,902 downwards.
ACTCATCTATCCATTTTTAGAGTACTTGTGATGTTTATCAATTGCTTGCGATGAAAGTGGGAGGCTAGTCGCTTTCCTGGGGACTAGCTGAACATGAGTATGAGTTGTGTATAATTGAGATGGTTGGGGGATAGCTATTGTGGTTTGAGTCCTCTGGGGTACGTATCGTGTTTGGTCGCCACCATCGAGTGGTTTGACGGGCGTATGACGGGGAGGACTGGCAAGCTATCCTTATGATTATCTCTTTTGTACACTTCTCGGCATTTTGGATTTGTATTGTGAGTGGGTAAAGATTATGGCAAGTCTGCGATGAGGATGGATGGTTACCGTACTTATTTGGCTTTCATTTGAGACCCCATCCATCTAGATAGTTCGCGTTGCTGTAATAGTTACTCTTCATAATGCACTTCTGGGGTGCCCACACAACCCACTCGGCCGGGCCGCAAGCCTCACCTAGTTGGGACACCGTGGCAGACGTCCCAGTCCCTGAGCTCACCCAAGACCCAGCACCGCTGATCGATCCAAGGCCTCCTCCTCCACTTTCTTCATCTTCCGACGACGATGACCTCCCCAGGCTCGAGGCTCCTCCACCAAACTTCCCCCGGACATTTTACTAGGTTACGTCGAAGGGGGAAGAACAAACCTTGAGCACAATAAGGAAGTAGCCCAGAGGGAGTGAGTCAAGCTAATGGAGGCCGCCATTGCCGCATCAAGGAGTATCCAAGTATATAATCCATCTGATTGTGTTTGCTGGTTTGCAATTCTTCAAAATTTTCTACCATTGTTACTTGTCTTGTCTGACTTCAACATATCTTGTGTAGCAAGTGGTCGATTGATCCAAGAGAATGGGCAAAGTCTTTTCCCAACTTGCCCCTCAGCTCACTCAACTCCACCAGCTCTAGATTGCCAAAGATGATTTGGAGAAGACTAGCAAGGAGAGGGAGGAGTGGCTGAAGGATTCAGTGAACAAGCTCAGGGACGAGAACTGGGCGTAGACAGGGACCATCAGAGATATGTTTCTCTCCTGCCCAAGTTACTCCAGTCACCTTCTCCATAATGCTGATATTTGACTTTGTTTGGCTGTAACTCTAGAGACCAATCTAAATAACCAGTCCCTGGAAATAGAACGCCTAAAGAAGGAGCTGAAGGAGCTCGAGAAGGCGAAGTCCATGGTGGACACCGAGTACTCAAGTACGCTTAAGTCAAAGATCATTAACCTTTAAGTCTTTCTCGAGTGGTATATTTCTCAGAAATTGGACTTCTTCAAGATCATATTAGCTGGAAATATATTTGCCCAATGGCATTTTGGCTAAGCATGTAAGCCGAGTACCACTTCATGGATTTTAACCCAATATGTGGTGAGGTGTTCCTGAGAGATACCTATATCCTCAATTTCAATGGAGATCAACTATTAATCTTTATAAGGATATATCCTCAATACCTATTAAATAATTCAGATATCTAAACACATGTGTCCAGCAATTAAGCTTAACATGAAGCATATCTGATTATTTTAATCAGCTCCTGAGAAATAGCATCTACACTGTGATTTTAACATAGACAGTTGTCGACCCATTAGGGCATGCTATTTAGGAACTCATATCTTACAGCCCATTACTAAGCAAGCCGGCCCAAGCCTGCTAACCCAGCGCAGGCCTATAAAGCGGTGGGAGAGAGAAAAGATTCCCTTTCTCCCCCAATTCGCCAAATCGCTTCATCTCCTACACAGGTGCCAAACTTTGTGCTCTCCGTCCCCAGCTAGGGTTTTCTGTAGCCTGAGCTTCCTCCCATGAATCTGCAAGAATCTTCTCTCCTGCTTCGATTCCCACCATCCAGAAGCTCTTCCACCTAGTTCCACACCCCAACAATGCCGAAAGCTCCATTTGACATCCCTAGATGTCAGCTGGATCGTGGCCAAGATCCGATGCATGCTCAACGAAGCTGGCCCTTCTGGAGAAGAAAAAGTGCCTCCAACCAAAGGAAATCATCAACTGGCGCACTACCATCAATGAGGCAACCCCCTCTCCAAGTTCTGACGAGATTGTGGTTTTCGCCTCCTTTTTCAACCGTGGATTTGCTCTTCCCGCCTCCAATTTTCTTCGCAGCCTCCTTGACTATTATAAGATTGAGCTCATCCACCTCAACCCCAATTCCATTCTCCAAATCTCCTTCTTCGTGACTCTCTGCGAGGCTTTTCTAGGGGTCGATCCCCATTTCAACCTCTTCCGCTTCTTGTTCCATGTCAAGCCACAGCCCACCAAGTCCAAGATGCAGGTGATAGGGGGAGCAAGCCTTCAACTCTACAACAAAATGAAGAAGGCTTACTTGCATAGACCTCACTAAAGGGATGGCATCAAGAGTGGTTCTACTGCTCCAACCTTGAGCCCTCCCTTCCAGCCTTCACCGGGAATCCCCCCATGTTACTAGAGAGCTGGACTGCTCTGTTGTCGCAAGCGGAGATGGTCCACGAGCAATTACTGTTGGAGAAAATAGACGATCTAAAGAACAAGGGGTTGACCGGGCCTTGGGTGGCCAAAACCTTCCAAAACCGTAGAATTCAACCCATGAAGGCTAGGTTCCACTTCGGCTATGACTAGCAGGGGAAGAATGATCCCACTCGAGAATGCGCTGACTTCGTCAATAAGGATGTCATCACCGACACCTTGCTTGGCTACTTTGTCAATAGGGTCGTCGAGACTCTAGACGCCGAGAGGGCCCCCAAGCCATACTGCAAGGACAGGCTGTAACGCCCTGAAAATCGTCTTAATTAAAAATTATCGCGGGTAAATGGAAATACAAGAATACACTAGAAAATCTTTGTTTGAGAAAAGAGTTTGAATAAAATTTTGAAATTTCCAATATTAAAAATTCCGAGTTTAAATCTTTAAATAAATACTTGGACGCTTTTATATTCTAGGGGTTTTGTCGTAGTATTTTAATCGTTTGAGTATTTATAATAATAAATCCTTCGTGTTTCGTGGTGGTATTTACTTCTGGTAAATTCCCCGTGATTTAATAAACTCTCTGAAATTTTCTCGGATTTTTCGGAGCTACAGAATTAATTTTAATTCAATAAAGATCACTTCAGTAAATTAATTAAATGTAAAATAAATTCATTTTCCCTTCTCCTATTCGGGTCGTTCCTGATTCAGTCCTTTGAAATCTCCCCGTTCATCGTGAACTCTGACTCCCTTTTCCTCTAGGGTTTTGTGTCGTTCCCAGAACCCTAAAGTCACCTCGAAAACCTAAATTCGGAATTTCCGGATTTATTCATTTTGAAATCCTAGAACTCTTTTGGACTCCCAATTCGAAATCCTTTGTATTTGAAATATCTATATGTCCCTTTGAGATAAATCCTAGATATTTCCTTAAACCCCTTTCTGTTAAAATAAATCCAACTCTCCAATCATCTGAGATTTCTCTAAATTCCTGTCCCAATAAAACACCCTCATCAATTCCCTAATTCCGAAATATTTTATTCGGAATATTCCATTTCCTAGTTCCCGGAAAATCTCCTCCAGTTTCCAACCCGAAGAATAATCCGATATTTGATTCCCCAAATATTTCTCGAATATTCCGATATTCTACTCCCTAAAATTCCCTCGAGAAAGTATTCTTCATTCCTTGAATCCCATAAAATATTCCATTTCCTAGACCCCACTAAATATACCTTTTGTTTTCTAAATTCGTTTAAATACCCTTCGATCCCCAATATATATATACGTGTATATATATATATATCCTCGTACCCAGATAATTCCAATGTCCCGAATATTTCCGAAATTTCTAAATTCCAGAATACAACTCAAATTCCACAAATATCCCCAAATTCCAATTTTTGCAAAATTAGAATTTTCCGAAAAAAGACTCCTATTTTTCCTTTCCAATCTTACCCTTTTATTTCTTTTTCTTCCCCTTCTTTTCTTTTTCGCTTTTTCTCTCCGGGGCACTGTTCCTCTTCCTTCTTCTTGCATCTTCGCTCCTCTGCCTCCCGAGGCCGAGCTGCCTCTCCTGCCGTCAGAGACAAGCCCCAGGCCCGGCCTGCGCCACGCGCCGCCGCGCGGCCTGCTGCCGTCCCGGCCCCGAGCCCCTTGGCCTCCGCGCCAGCCTGCGCCCAATCTCGGCCCAGCGCCGCCCCCTGCGTCTCCGCCCCGCAACGGCCGCCGCCGAATCCGCCGCCAAGTCGCCCCATACATATAGCCACCGCCAGCCCTTGTGCCCTAGCGCCGTCCCAGGAAGCCGCTGCCACCCCTGCTCGTCCTCCACCGCGCTAGCACCGTCGCCTCCCCTGCCGTCGCGCCGCCCCAAAGCAGAGAGCCGCCGCCTGGCGCCCCGCTCCCCTGCGCCGCCCAAACGCTGCCGCCTCTGCCGCCGCTCGCCAGGCCGCCGCCGCCCTGCTCTGCTCCCGCCGGTGTCGCTGCCCTGCTTCCAGCGCCGTCGCCTGCAAGCCTGCCGCCGCTGTCCAGCGCCGTCGTCGCCGGGCAGTCGTCGTCGCAGGTGCCTGCGCCCATCTCCGCTGTTGGTGAGCACCTCGCCGCCCTGCCTGTCCTCCCCTTGCTCATCTTCGCCGTTGTCGTATGTCCCGGCGCCCAGCTCCTCTTCCCCGTTTCTAGGTAGTCGCCGTCGGCGTCGTCTACCGCCTGTGCGTCGCCTCGCCCGAGCCACCGGTCCGTTGCCCCTCCTCAGCGCGCCGCCGTCCCGCTCTGGAGCAGAAGCCGCTGCCCCTGCTCCGATCTACACCACCGCCGCCCCGGGTCTGCCCTGCCCCGTGTGCACCGAAGCTGCTGCCGACGTCGTCGCCCACCGTGGCCTTCGCCGCACGCTGGTGAGCCCGGCCGAAGTTTCTTCCCCTGCGCCCTGTTTCTTTCCTCAACCCGCTGTGTCGCCTATCCCTCGTCGGTCTCGGCTGCCGTCCGAGGTCGTCATCTACACTCGTCGCCGGCGCCTCTACTTTCATCCCCAAATCGGGCCGCCGCTCCTCTCGGCTGTCATCGTGCCAACTGCTTCTGCTGTCCCTCCGTCGTCCTGACGCCCGGCGTCTCTTGTCGGCCGCCTTGCTGCTCCGCCACCTCAGCGCTGCCCCGTGCACGTCGTCGCCCAGCAAGCAGCGTCACCGCCCTACTCGCCTCTGGCCGCTCCATCCCGTGCGCCGTCGCCCTGCCGCCTGAGTCACCGTTCCGTGTGCTGCCTCGCCGCGCCGACGCTAGGAGCCTGTGCCGCCGCTCGGCTGCGGTCATTGGCGTCCTTCGCCACCCTGAGGTGAGCATCCTCCATGGTGCCATGGCCCTTTTTCGTCTCTGCCTAGTGCGCCTGCTCGCCAGCCGTCGCCGGTCGCTGCGTCACCGTCCCGTCGCCACCGTCTACTGCCGTCGGTTGGCGTCATCGTCTCCTGACCTCCCCGGCCTTGTGTTCCCCTTGGCGTGGTCCGTCCTCCGTCCTCGCGGCCAACCCGCTGTCGCGCCATGGCTGGGCGCAGCCCCCTTTGACCCCGACATGTGGCCCCATCGGCAGTGTCTCTCTGCTGTGTGTGGACCCCACATGTCAGCATTTATCTAAAATAATTATTCTAATCCGAAAATCCAATGAATATTCTAGAGAATATTCCTTTTCAATTCTTTTCGAATTTACTCTAAATTTAATATTTCGGAAGTCGTATCTTTTCCATCCGAACTCCGAACCGACCCGTTCTTCTTTCTAAATTCATATAAAATCATAATTTACTTGTTTATGTATTTTATGTATTGTTTATTGGAGTTTCTTAGGATTATTATTGTTTTACGTGTAGTTATATATATTACCATTTCGGAAGATCGCGGAGTCTACGGAAGAGTTCGGAAGATTAATTGAAGACGTTTTGCGATTGCAAGGCAAGTCACACGACAATCTCCTTGAGCATGTTGATCCCATTTGCGAAAGCTGTTTTATTTTAAAGTTATTGCATGAAATGCTTTAGAATGAAATTATTACGGGTAATTATTTAATAGCCAATATTCCTTGATAATTATGGCCATTTTGGTTATTACTATCTATACCTTGATACCCTGGGTAATAATACTGACTAGCTAGATGTTTAAATATTTATTTGGCTAGATTATTTAGGAGTTGCTTTGCCATGCCTAGAAACTGTAGTGTCATTTTATATGGGAAACTATTCATTCATTCTAATTAATTAATGATTAATAGTGATATTTTCACGACGCTTGGTCGTGATTGATTAATTAACTATGTCAACTAAAACTTGACTGAATGGTGGGTTGTGAGCACCAGGGTTGTGTTTGTTGCTAGCGGTGCTCATGACAATTAAGGACCGGTTCGCGGACTACTTGTTGTGAAGCAACACTCGTGCTAACCACAAGCTAGTATGGGCTAGCAGGAGTTTGAAGTGTGCCGAGTTCAATAGGAGGCTCTAGGGCGTGTTTGTGGCTGGTATAAGTCCACACATGGCAGTGACAATAAGACCATGCTTCGGGCGTCGGACCGTCTTGCGGGGAGGTATTTGATCACACCTACCGGAGACCGGAGGTTCGGTGGGAGGCTCTCCTATTGTGCGAGTTACATGAACGATCCTGTCACAATTCCTTTCCAAGGTACCGTGGTGGTACTTAGGCGCACATTGATGTGTTGAGGTACCGTGGTGGTATCGAGAGGCACAGTGATGTGTTGTGGAGTTATGTCTTGTTGGTAAATTGTTACATCTCTGGCCAAAGTAAAACTATTTGAATAGCCGTGCCCACGGTTAAGGGCGAGTGTGGAGGCCATGGGCCCCGAGTACCTCATTACCAGTACATGGGCCACTCGGATAGAGGATGGGCCAGACCATGTAATTAGAGATAAGATAGCACCCGGCAAGCTGTGCCTTGTATAATAAGGAAACATAGCCTTAGTCGGATATGATTCTATCTCTAAGAAGGAAATCCCTTGGTCGTATCCGACTGGGATCCTTACCATGTACCCCTATCCCCTAGTATATAAAGGGAGGCAGGGCGCCCCATGAGGGCACGCAAGATCATTGGTCACAAGACCACCTCAGAGGAATAACACCTCAACTGGACGTAGGGTATTACCTCACATTGAGGGCCTGAACCAGTATAATTCTCTTGTTTTCCTCTGCAATCCACCGAATTCCAAGTCGCCGAGTAGCCCCATAATATTATTGCCGGTGCAAAGCATCGACAGTTGGCGCGCCAGGTAGGGGCCCGGCGAATTCTTCATCAACAGATTCGATGGATCCCATCAACGGAGTCAAGGGCTACAAGTTCTCCAACGGAGACACCATCACCTTCGGGAGTCTTGATTTCGTCGCCGATCAACTCGGCAATCTTTCCTTGGCTGAAGCAGATCCGATCTCGCCCGCCAACGAGCCAGCCGGCGTTGCGCTAGTCGGCCCCAGGGACGTCGCCATCTCCTTCGACGATCTACTACGATAGTCCCTCACATCACCGAACATTGGGACAACTCTCTCCTTCGGCGTCCGACTCGCGCTAGGCCTTGAGCCAGCGCGGGTTAGGCCAAGAGGGGGAGAGATCGTCAATCTCCCGTACGGATTCGGCGACGCTGTGCATCTACAACCCGCGCAGCAGACCCGACCTCCAGCGATTCAGTTTGGACACGGTCATGAACCGTTTCAGATTGGATCTAGAGAGGTCGGAGTCGTCCTAACTCTGATAAACTACTCGGAGTCCGACACCAAGTCGGATAGCGGTTCGAGCACCAACTCGGACTCCACCTTGGCAAGCTTCCTCCTCCCCCGCGAGATCTTCATGGCTTCAACGCCACCTTCCGAGGTGCGCCGACTGCAAGAGGAGCAGCAAGAGGAGGCGCGCCGACTACAACAACAAGAGGAGGCCAACCGCCAAGCTCGCAATGACGGGCTACGACAGGCTGGGCGAGCCGCCTAGCAGCAGATCTCCAAACCAAAGTCGGCGACCAACGAAACGTCTTTTCGTCACGCCACAACAGAACGTCGTGGCCGCCGCAACTCTGCTAGACACGCTCCAGCTTGGGCCGGATCATCAGGCCACACCAACTATCGCCAAGATCAAAGCGATGATTACAGCTGCCGCCTGCCAACAGCAAGAACAGTCAGGCAACACTCACATACCGACCCATCGGACGGGCTCTCTAGCGGCGGAGTCATCTGCATCACGCGACGTCGGGCGGCCGGCTCCACTCGGCAGCGCGAAGAGTCCCGCCAAACAACGCTCGGCAATACCAACTACGACAACCGGCGACGTCGCCAGTACGACCGCCGACCCAATCAAGACCTCCGAGTGTGAATACAACGCGACCTTCGCCACACCATAAACGCCCGGCGCGAAGAGCGCGAAGAGGATGAACGCCGCCGACTGGACGATGAACACGAGCGCTTCGGTCTCCACTACGAACGGCTACACCGCCAAAACCGAAGCCCAAGTCCTCACGATGACGAAGGCATTCCAGCCTTTACTCGGGAGTTATAGGACGTCCGCTGGCCAGTCGGCTTTAAGCCTAACGGAATCGAAAAGTACGACGGCAAGACCAACCCAGAGTCCTGGCTCACCGTTTACGTCCTAGCAGTACAAGCTGCTGGGGGCGACAGCAGAGCCATGGCTAACTACCTCCCAGTCGCATTAGCCGACTCGGCGAGGACATGGCTGACAGGCCTCCCAAGGCGGTCGATCGGTTCCTGGGGACAACTCAGGGAGCGGTTCATCGCTAACTTCCAGGGGACCTACGAGAGACCGGCTTCCGAGCACGACCTTTAGCAGCTGCATCAAAAGAAGAACGAGTCTCTGCGTGAATTCATCAAAAGGTTTTCCGAGAAGCGCAATCAAATTCCAAGTATCAAAGACGAGGTCGTCATCGCCGCCTTCCGCAAGGGAGTAAAAGACGCCCTGCTCATCGCGAAGTTCACTCAGAAGCCACCATCCACTGTCCGGGCTCTTTTTGACATGGCCAACAAATACGCCAACTCGGCTGAAGCCGTCGCTGAGGCCCTCGACGAGAAAAAGGAGCCCCGACAAAAAGACAACAAGGCGAAAGCCGACAACGAGCCGTCTCAGAATAAGTCTGGCAGCCGCAAGCGGAAGTCAGACAACGAGGTGGCCAACATGGAGCGCAGTCGGTCGCGGCCCCAGCGGAACAACGACTATCAGAAAGTCATGAGCGGGCCTTGCCCATTTCACCCCAAAGGCCGGCACGCGGCCAAGGACTGCCACATGCTCAAGAAGTTTGCCTCCGAGCAAGCTTCATCGTCTGGCGCCGACAAGGACAAAGGCAAGCCAGACTCGGGCCCGGCTGATGATTTCCAGGATCCCCAAGCTGAACTCAACCACATCTTCGGGGGACCACTTGCGTACGAATCCAAACGCAAGCAGAAGCTCTCAATACGCGACATCAACACGGTCTCCACAGCCGACACCCCCCAATACCTGCGCTGGTCAGAAACGGCCATCACCTTCAATCGCGCATATCACCCAGATCGGATTTCCCACCCGAGACGATATCCACTCGTCCTGGACCCGGTCGTCAGAAATATCAGGCTGAAGAAAACCCTCATCGACGGAGGCAGTGCGCTCAACATCCTGTTCGCCAAGACTTTGGACGAGATGAGAATTCCTCATTCAGAACTACGGCCGAGCACTGCGCCCTTCCATGGGATAATTCCCGGCTTGTCATCAACCCCACTCGGGCAGATAACCTTGCCGGTAACCTTCGGCACGCGGGACAACTTCCGTACAGAAAACATCTGCTTCGAGGTCGCCGACTTCGAGACCGCGTATCACGCGATACTCGGACGACCCGCCCTCGCCAAATTCATGGCGATACCGCACTATACGTACATGGTGCTGAAGATGCCCGGGCCAGCAGGAGTCCTCTCCCTCCGCAGCGACGCTAAGCAAGCCTTCACCTGCGACAAGGAGAGTTGCGAACTGGCTCAAACACAAGAAGCGGCAGTCGCGCGACAGGGCATCCGGCAAGCCGCCATACCCGAAGTCGATCAAGATCCAGTTCCGGCGAAAAAGCAGCGAAAGTCGGGAATTTCAGCGGACTCTGACACGAAGAAGATCCCCCTGGACCCTTCCGACCCCTCCAAGACTGCCTTAGTCGGGACCGGACTCGACCCCAAATAGGAAGACGCGCTCGTCACCTTCCTCCAGCCAAAAAGATATCTTCGCGTGGAAACCGCGACATGCCGGGCGTACCAAGGGAGGTGATCGAGCACGCCTACACGTAAAGCCAGACGCCAAGCCAGTCAAGCAAACGGCTGCGGCGCTTCGCTCAAAGACCGCAAGGATGCTATCCGGGAGGAAATCACCAAGCTCCTCGCAGCCGGGTTCATGGGAAGGAAGTCTACCACCCGGACTGGCTGGCAACCCAGTTCTGGTCCGGAAAGAAAAACGGTAAATGGCGCATGTGCGTCGACTACACCGACCTCAACAAAGCGTGCCCCAAGGACCCATTTGGTCTTCCAGGATAGATCAGGTTGGTTGACTCCACGGCGGGGTGCGACCTACTCAGCTTTCCTCGACTGCTACTCGGATATCATCAAATTAGCCTGAGGGAACAAGACTGTTTAAAAACATCTTTCATCACGCCGTTTGGAGCGTATTGCTATATCACAATGCCGTTCGGTCTGAAAAACGCGGGCGCAACTTACCAAGGGCTATTCAGCGCTGTTTGCACACCAGATTGGGCGCAACGTGGAAGCCTACGTCGACGACGTGGTGATCAAGACCAAGTCCAGAGAAGATCTCATTGCCGACTTGGAAGAAACCTTTCCAAAACCTCCGAAGATTCAAGATGAAGTTGAACCCGGAAAGTGCGCCTTCGGAGTGCCGTCTAGAAAGTTACTCGCTTCATCGTCTCGCATCGCGGCATCGAGGCTAACCCGGAGAAAGTCAACGCCATTAGGAAACATGGCGCCCCGACCAACCTTCAAAGACGTCCAGAAGTTGACAGGCTGCATGGCGGCACTCAGCCGGTTTATCTCCCGACTGGGCGAACGGGGCATGCCTTTCTTCAAGCTCCTCAAAAAGGCGGACACCTTCAAATGGACTCCGGAAGCCCAACAAGCCTTCGAAGACTTCAACAGTTCCTCACGTCACCCCCGTGTTGGCATCACCCTTGCCCCAGGAACCGCTAATGCTTTATCTGGCGGCAACAACACGTAGTCAACTGTGCTGTAGTGGATCGATCCGAACAGGGTCATATTCAGAAAATACAACGGCCAATCTATTTCGTCAGCGAGGTCCTTGCCGACTCCAAAACGAGATACCCGCAGGTCCAGAAGCTGCTATACGGCCTACTCCTCACAGTCCGAAAGCTGGTGCACTACTTTCAAGCACATCAAGTCACGGTGGTCACAGCGTTTCCACTCGGGGATGTCCTTCATAATCGCGAGGCCACTGGACGGATCGCTAAATGGGCACTCGAGCTGATGGCGTTCGACATCACCTTCCAGCCACGGACAGCCATCAAATCTCAAGCTCTAGCCGACTTCGTGGCCGAGTGGACAGAAGTTCAACTCCCAATACCAACAGCAAAGCTAGAGTACTGGACAATGTACTTCGACGGTTCCCTGCGGATCGGCGGCGCCGGGGCTGGAGTCATATTGACATCCCCCACTGGCGAAAAAATTGAAGTACGTTCTACAAATCCACTTCCGGCTTCCCACAACGTCGCTGAGTACGAGGCACTTGTTCACGGACTCCGCATCGCCATATCACTCGGCATACGTCGATTGGTTGTGCGCGGAGATTCCCAACTCGTGGTAAACCAAGTCATGAAAAACTGGACCTGTCTCGACGATACAATGGCGGCATACTGTCAGGAGGTCCGCAAGCTGGAAAATAAGTTCGACGGGCTGGAAATCACACACGTCCTGCGCCAATACAACGACGCGGCGGATGAGCTGGCAAACATGGGATCCAAGCGAGAAGCAGTTCCCGACTGGAATCTTTGTCGAGCAACTTATGGAGCCATCAGTCAAGAAGAAACCGGCACAAGAGCAGTCGGGAGGCGAGCCTACCCTGGCTACCGACGAAGTGCTGCAACATATGTCAAGACTGGAGGGTCCTGTTGTCAAATTCCTCCTGGATGATGAAACTCCCAGAAGATCGCAGTCAAGCCGAGCAGGTCAAGCGTCGAAGCAAAAGCTTCCTGCTAGTCGGAGAAGACCTGTACCGAAGGAGCGCATCCGGTGTCCTCATGCGCTATGTCACCACCAAGGAAGGCAAGCAGATCCTGCATTCAATCCACTCGGGCATATGTGGCAACCACGCTGCATCCAGGACGTTAGTCGGAAAGGCTTACCGGCAGGGATTCTTCTGGCCCAGCAGTCACAGACGCCAAAGACATCGTTCGCAAGTGCGAGGGTTGCCAGTTCTTCGCAAGACAAACAAATCTCCCAGCCCAGGAACTCCAACTATCCCTATCTCCTGGCCATTCGCAGTATGGGGGCTCGACATGGTCGGGCCTTTCAAGAAAGCGCCAGGGGGTTCACACATTTATTCGTCGCAGTGGATAAATTCACCAAGTGGATTGAGGCTAAAACCCGTCGCAACAATAACAGCGGCACGAGCAAAGGACTTCATCCTGAGTATACTATACCGGTTCGGGTCCCTAACCGCATCATAACCGACGGCAATGGTACTCAGTTCGCGGCAGGCCGTATTCCAAGATTTCTGCGACGATTTCGGCATCAAGATCTGCTACGCATCCGTGGCACACCACGTGGAGCAACGGGCAAGTTGAACGAGCCAACGGAATGGTTTTACAAGGCATCAAGGCCAGGATATTCGACCGACTACAACCATACGCGGGCCGGTGGGTACAAGAACTCCCATCCGTTCTCTGGTCTCTCAAGAACCACGGTTAGTCGGGCAACAGGGCAATCCCCTTCTTCCTGGTCTATGGTACCGAGGCCATGCTACCGACTGAGATACAGTTCGGCTCTCTGCGAGTCCGGGCCTACTCAGAAGACGACTCCAAACAACACCGACTGGTCGAAGTTAGATCAGCTGGAAGAAGCGAGAGATGCCGCAACAATCCAGTCGGCAAGGTATCTTCAAGGCCTGCGTCGCTACCACAATCGCAATGTCCGCGGCCGCGCCTTTTTGGTCGGGGATCTCGTTCTAAGGAAGATACAAACCACCAAGGACAGGCACAAATTATCCCCTATCTGGGAAGGGCCGTTCATTATAGCCGAGGTTACGCGGCCAGGCGCCTACCGACTGAAGACCAAAGACGGCGTCCTCATCACCAACTCATGGAACATAGAACAGCTACGTCCTTTCTATACCTGAGTTTTACATTTTTCATGTGTACAGTTTTTCTGACTCACTACACCGCTTGTTTCAACCGAGTAGTGAGTCGGGGGCTGCATGTATATATGTGCTCTGCCAATAACATACGAGCTTATTTCACCCCGGTTATGAAGCCATGCCACGACCGACGCGTTTGCCTGAGTATAGCATCCTACTCTGAACGTTTTTATCAAGTTCTGTCGGACTAACTCGGTGCATGCTACACGGTCGGGTAAAGCTAATGACAACCGAGTGATAAGCTTGGCGGCACGACACACATATTTACACATGACCATGTATAAAAGCTTATACATACCGACTACATAATGTATTGCCTCTACAGACCCAGGTCTCGGGTAATTACTTCAGCGGTCGGCTTCGCCTGGGCAATCAGCTCTAGCGCTTCCTCGGGCGTCGTCTCTTCGGAAAATCCCTCCCCGATGGCCTCAATGTCCGCCCTCGGGTAGATGGACTTGGTCATCGCTAGGGTCTGGGCCACGCCGGCGACAACCCGCTCATCCGAGTACCTTTTCAAGGCACTCGGTGCGTCCTCGAGACGCCCCATTATCTGAGGAATTCTGCTACAGCTGGTTCCCACTGGGCGGGGATCTACAAGGTCAAGGAGCCCTTTCACGGACCCGACGAGGGCCTCCCGTGACTCCCTGATCAACCTTATCTCCTCCGTGTAGAACCGATACTGGGCCCGGACGTTAGCTCTCATGCCTGCTCAGATCGGCCGGCAAGTAAGCTTGTCAAATTCGGCTACACACAGGATAACTAATGGATTGGCTGAGATCACAGTCGGGTTGAGGACTTACTTTCGTAGTCGGCCTCCCACCCGGCCACGGTCTTCTCCAGTTCAGCCTTCTCCTTACCAAGCTTGACGACGGCCTGCTCCAACTCGGACTTCTCCTGGTCAAGCTCGGTGTTGGCCTTCGTCAGGTCGGCCTTGACCTTTTCAAGCTCGGCCTTGGCTTCTTCAGCCTCCTTCAGCTGCGATTCCCTCTCTGCTCGGGTCTTTAACTCCGCTTCGAGGTCTGCACCACAGATTAGCCAAGAGCTCAACCGTGGAGTCATGACACCACCGGGCAGTCGGGATCAACGCGGCTGGCTGAATACATCAACGGTTCAGTTGGGAGGATATACTCGAGGGTTTTACCTCTGACTTTCTCGGCTAGGGCCCATGTCTCCGCCCTGAGCTGGTCAGCGCCACTCTTCAGCCAGGCCTCCCTCCCTGCGTGACACGCCTCCATCTCGGTCTTCAATGCCCGGAGTTGCTGCAATTCCGCGAGGTGGGGAGCCATCTCGACCAGGATCTCCGTCATCGCCTCGTTGCGGTCGACGAGCTTCTGCTCGGGACAAGGAACAAACCGACGACAGAGTCAAACATCAAAACAAGAAGATTGCTGGAGCTTTACTACAAGAATCCTACCGCGACCCCTTGGGACCCGTTGATGGCGGCACGAAGCAGGCTTTCGCGCTCTCTCCTTGCAACGACTTCATCGAGCCTGAAGCTTTTCACAGTGCCGTCGCGAGTGGTCCACGTAAAGGTCCGGGGCATCACACGTGGGGGAGCTTCGATCCGAGGCAGATGTGGGACCTCCGGCGGGGGCGGCAGCGGCGGCGATGGTGATGACGATAACCACGACGGCGACGGGGTCCTGGCCTCAGCACCACCTTCCCCTACGACTTCGGGAACCGGCTTAGGGGCTCCGTCCGCCGCTTCCGCAACGTACGACGCCTCGGGGGCCGGGGCCTCAGTTTCAACAGCCACCTCTCGGTCGGGTGGCAGCAGCGGCCCTGTAGTCGGAGCCACCTCGATCTCAGCAACCGGGCTGGCCGCCGGCTCGACAGGTGTGTTCACCGCCGCTGGCTCGGATGGGGCAGGCTCATCAAGTGGAGCAGACGGGTCCATCTCTTTGAGATCGATATCGGCCCGCTTCCTGCACGACGAAGTAAGACATCAGGACATTGCTTCAACACACAAAGACTACAGAGGACCCGGTGTAGCGCACCTCTTGGAGAACTTCAGCTTCTTGCCGGGCGGCCCGCCCCCCGACGAAGCGCTAGCGTCGGCAGTCGGCCCGGTCGACGTCATCGATGGCAGAGGCGTATCGGCCCGAGTCGGTCCCAACTCTGGTATGCTTGGCTCAGGTTCCTTCGCCCCAAGCGGCCTCTACTCTAGTCGGCCCCTTGGTGGTGCCGCTGCTGAGCACGACAACGTTGGGCCCGAACCTGCAGCTCTCAGCCTGGGACTCGACCGCGTGGGCGTTGCATCAGCGGCGTCCTTTATCTTCAAGCTGCCGCTCACGGCGCCCGCCGTCATGGCCCCCTCGCCCCGATATAAAATCGGTCTCTTCCCCGCCTCTTAGAGTCGGGTTGGGCAGCAGAGGGACTCCTCGGCCTCTTCTTCGACGCGACAGCCGACAATGGACAGGAGTCTTCATCAAATTCCTCATGCCACTACAAGCAAGTCGACGAAGATACCATCACGCAAGGCTGGACAATCACCGTTCCACAGGCGTTCACCACAGAAGAGAGTAGAAGGTTACCTTGGTCCACGGCCGGATGAAGCTATAGGCAGCAACGCGATGGTTATCATCCTCGGTGGCGACCACCCCTTCGGAGAAGTAGCCGAACAAGGTTTCAGTCACTGCCCCCTTGTCCACTGTCTCGCTGCTCACTCGGTCGGGATCGTGTTTGCCTTTGAAGGCCCAGCCAAATGCGCTTCTCAGCTTCAGCGGCTGGACGCGCCTCGTCAGAAACCGACGAGCCACCCAAGGCCCTGTCAAGCCGGCTCTCTTGAGGTCGTCTATCTTCGTCAACAATATATGTGCCTAGCCCAGTTCCTCAAAGGTCGGTTCCGAAGACCAGCTTGGCAATACCGTCGGCGGCATACCAGTAAACGGGCGCAAGGAAGGAGCTAGATCAGCGCAATAAAACCACTCCTTGTGCCAGCCCTTCAGAGAAGACTTCAAGGGCAAATCGATATACGTTTTCTTCCCATCGCTCCTCAGTTGAAGACCAGCCCCTCCAATCACATTAATATTACTCTTGGAAGGTTGGGGCTTAATATGGAACAGATGTCGGAAGAGGATGAAATGGGGTTCGACACCCAGAAAGCACTCGCAAAGAGTAACAAATATGGAGATCTGAAGGATTGAGTTGGGATTTAAATGCACCAACTCCAGCCCATAGAAATCAAGGATGCGGCGGAAAAAATCAGAAGACGGAAGACATAATCCCCGATCAAAGAAAGAGGCGAAAACTACCGTTTCACCAGGCCGGGGGTTGGGGATTGATTCATCCCTTGCCGACCGCCACCGGATCACTTCCTGGCTGGGCAGCTTCAGCTCGCTCTCCATCCGTCTCAGCTTCACCGAGCCACAATCTGAGATCGGCCAAGAACTCCCTGGCGCACTCGCAGGATTCGTCGCCTTCGGCATGACTGGAGGCGGTGAGATTCGGGGGAAAGCAAATCGGGGGCTTGGAATAAACGAGGAGGATTGAAATCACCCGAGTCCGGGTGGGGAACGGCAGCTGCTAACCCTAGCCGGGCGACAGGCGAAAAGTTCGGCGCGAAGGTGGAAGACGAAGAGATTGGCCGATTTGGGGAAGACGACGGAATCTTTTTCTCTCTCCCCGCCTTTTTATAGCCCGTTCCGACTAGATGGGCTCAGGCCTGTACAGTTGATATTGGGCCGACAAGATATGAGCTCCTACAGTAGCATGCTCCATGTGGGCCGCCTGCAGGCTGAGTTGAAATTATAGCGCTGGTGCTACCAACAGGAACCGATGAGCTAAACGGATATGCTTCATGAGAGCCTTATTGCTAAACGCATATGTTTGGGTGTCTGTTTATCTCACAGGTCTCGAGGATATGTCCTTACGAGGATCACAAGCTGGTCTTCATTGAAATTGAGGATGCAGGTATCTCTCTCGAGTACACCTGACCACGTTGTGTATTATTTTCATAAAAGTGGTACTCGGCCTACATGCATGGCCAACAGTTGCCATGAGCAACATGTTACCCGCTGACATGATGCGGAAGAGTCTTAACTTTCGAGTAGTGCACTACTCGGGAAAGACTATAAATATCTATTCCCGCTGACATGACGCGGAGGAGTCTAACTTCTAGGTGGGACGCCACTCGGGAAAGACTATAAACCCCTTTTCCAGCTGACATGAAGCTGAAGAGTCCCATATACGAGTAACATCTTACTCGGCAAGACTATAAACACACATTCCGACTGACATGACATCGAAGAGTCCTACGTACGAGTAGTTCCCTGCTCAGCAAGACTATAAATTATATTCCAGTTGACATGATACCGAAGAGTCTTATATACCAGTAGTAATCTACTCGGGAAAGACTTCAAAGTTAAAGATCTTTGACTTTATGTTTAATTGTTTTCACAATTAAGCACAAAGTCGGGGGCTACACCTAATAGGTGCGCCTATTCGGTGCACACTATTTATATATCTACATGAAGCCCTTCATAGCCTCGCTGCCAGCTGACATGAAGCAGGACTCGGGAAGACTTACTTGGACAAAGAGTACTCGGGAGCATCGCACTCGGGCAACCTTCACCGTGGAGGATGAGCGCTCGGCATCAGCTGTGACTCAACTATGAAGGTCCCAGGGGCTACTGTGGAGGCCATGGGCCCCGGATACCTCATTACCAGCACATGGGCCACTCGGATAGAGGATGGGCCAGACCATGTAATTAGAGATAAGATAGCACCCGGCAGGCTGTGCCTTGTATAATAAGGAAACATAGCCTTAGTCGGATAGGATTCTATCTCTAAGAAGGAAATCCCTTGGTTGTATCCGACTGGGATCCTTACCATGTACCCCTGTCCCCTAGTATATAAAGGGAGGCAGGGCGCCCTATGAGGGCACGCAAGATCATTGATCGCAAAACCACCCCAGAGGAATAACACCTCAACTGGACGTAGGGTATTACCTCACATCGAGGGCCTGAACCAGTATAATTCTCTTGTGTTCCTCTGCAATCCATCAAATTCCAGGTCGCCGAGTAGCCCCATAATATTATTGCCGGTGTAAAACATCGACAAATACATTAAGAAAATATGTTCATAGGGGCCAGAAAGACTCGGTCATAGGAACTTAGACCACCTATGCACTGGTAAATGAAAACCACCTCGACCGGATCTACCGAACGAAGAAGGCCGCCCCGTCGAAAGAATTAACAGGCCAAAAGGGCCACCAGCTTTCCCCCAAAAAAGGGGAGATCCACAGCTTACTGCTCATGGAAACATCCAACCTTATGGTCAAGTCATCCGCCTATCTTTCTGATCTCATTCCACTTGGTGAACTTGTCAACTGCGATGAATAGATGTGTGAACCCTCCTGGCGCTTTCTTGAAAGGCCCGACCATCTCAAGCCCCCATACTGTGAATGGCCAGGAGATAGGTATTGTTTGGAGTTCTTGGGCTGGGAGATTGGTTTGTCGTGCGTAGAACTGGCAGCCTTTGCATGTGTGAACAATGTCCTTGGCGTCTATTACTGCTGTTGGCCAGAAAAATCCCTGCCGGTAAGCCTTTTCGACTAACGTCCTGGATGCGGCGTGGTTGCCACATATGCCTGAGTGAATTGGCTGCAGAATCTGCTTGCCCTCCTCGGTGGTGACGCAGTGCATGAGGACACCGGATGCGCTTCTTCAGTACAGGTCTTCTCCGACTAGTAGGAAGCTCTTGCTTCGACGTTTGACTTGCTCGGCCTGACTGCGATCGTCTGGGAGTTCGTCGTCCAGGAGGAATGTGATAACAGGAGTCCGCCAGTCTTGACATATGTGCAGCACCTCTTCTGTAGATGGGGTAGGTTCGTCTCCCGACTGCTCCGACGCCGGTTTCTTCTTGACTGATGGCTCCATGAGTTGCTCGACAAAGATTCCAGTCAGGACCGCTTCTCGCTTGAATCCCATGTTTGCCAGTTCGTCTGTAGCATCATTGTATTGTTGTAGGACATGTGTTATCTCCAGCCCGTCGAACTTGTTCTCCAGCTTGCGGACCTCCTGACAGTATGCCGCCATGGTGTCGTCGAGACATGTCCAGTCCTTCGTGACTTGGTTCACCATGAGTTGAGAGTCCCCGCGCACAACCAGTCGGTGAATGCCGAGTGATATAGCAATGCGGAGCCCGTGGATAAGTGCCTCGTATTCGGTGACGTTGTGGGAAGCTGGGAAGTGGATCTATAAAAAGTACTTGAGTTTTTTGCCGGTGGGCGACGTCAGTATGACGCCTGCCCTGGCGCCGCCGATCCATAGAGAACCGTCAAAGTACATTGTCCAGTACTCTAGCTTTTCTGTTGATGTAGGTAGGTGAACTTCTGTCCACTTGGCCGCGAAATCGGCTAGAGCTTGTGATTTGATTGCTGCTCGTGGCTGAAAGGTGATGTCGAACACCATCAACTCGAGCGCCCATTTAGCGATTCGGCCGGTGGCCTCACGGTTGTGTAGGACGTCCCCGAGTGGAAACAATGTGACCATCGTGACTTGATGTGCTTGAAAATAATGCACCAGCTTCCGGACAGTGATGAGTAGGCCGTAAAGTAGCTTTTGGACCTGCGGATATCTCGTTTTTGAGTCAGCAAGGACCTCGCTAACAAAGTAAACCGGCTATTGTATTTTTGGATGTGACCCAATTCGGATCGCTCAACCACCAGCACCGTGCTGACTACCTGAGTAGTTGCCGCCAGATATAGCATTAGCGGTTCTTGGGGCATGGGTGACGCCAACACGGGGGGTGATGTGAGAAATTTCTTGAAGTCTTCGAAGGCTTGTTGGGCTTCGGGAGTCTACTGGATGTCGTCTGCTTTCTTTAACAATTTGAAAAAGGGCATACCCCGTTCGCCCAGTTGGGAAATAAACCGGCTGAGTGCCACCATGCAGCCTGTCAGCTTCTGGACGTCCTTCTGGTTAGTCGGGGAGCCATGTTCATTATTGCGTTGACTTTCTCAGGGTTGGCTTCGATGCCGCGATGCGAGACGATGAAGCCGAGTAGCTTGCCGGATGGCACACCGAAGGCACATTTTTCTAGGTTCAACTTCATCTTGAATCTTTGAAGATTGAGGAAGGTTTCTTCCAGGTCAGCGATGAGGTCTTCGTTGGACTTAGTCTTGATCACCACGTCGTCGACGTAGGCTTCCACGTTGCACCCGATCTGAGTGTGTAGACACCACTGAATTGCCCGTTGATATGTTGCTCTAGTGTTTTTCAAACCGAATGGCATGGTGATGTAGCAATACGCTCCAAACGGCGTGATAAAAGATGTCTTGAGACAGTCCTCCTCTTTCAACCAGATTT
Organism: Oryza meyeriana var. granulata; assembly: GCA_003991445.1. Lineage (NCBI taxonomy): Eukaryota > Viridiplantae > Streptophyta > Magnoliopsida > Poales > Poaceae > Oryza > Oryza meyeriana. Next base: position 120,288 of record RYFJ01000520.1, on the reverse strand, counting down.
GGTGGTATCCCGAGTAACAGTCGAGAAAGCTGAGAAGGTCGCACCCTGCAGTTGAGTCCACCACCTAGTCTATTCTTGGTAAACCAAACGGGTCCTTGGGGCACGCTTTGTTGAGATCGGTGTAGTTGACGCACATGCGCCATTTACCTTTTTTTCCAGACCAGAACTGGGTTTGCTAGCCAATCCGAGTGATAGACCTCTTTGATGAACCCGGCTGCGAGAAGCTTTGTTATCTCCTCCCAGATAGCATCCTTTCGGTCTTGAGCGAAGTGGTGCAGCCGTTGTTTGACTGGCTTGCGTCTGTCTTCACGTTTAGGGCATGCTCGATCACCTCCCTTGGTACGCCCGGCATGTCGGACGGTTTCCACGCGAAGATATCCTTGTTGGTTTCGAGGAAGGTGACGAGCACATCTTCCTATTTGGGGTCGAGTCCGGTCCCGACTAGAGCAGTCTTGGAGGGGTCGGAAGGGTCCAGGGGATCTTCTTTGTGTCCGAGTCCGCTGAAATTCTCGACTTGGCTGCTTTCTTGGCCGGAACTGGATCTTGCTTGACTTCTGCTGTGATGGCTTGCTGGATGTTGTCGCCCCTGACTGCCACCTCTTGTGATTGAGCCAATTCACAACTCTCCTTGTCGCAGGTGAAGGCTTGCTTGACATCGCTACATAGGGAGAGGACTCCTGCTGGCCCTGGCATCTTGAGCACCATGTATGTATAGTGCGGTACCGCCATGAATCTGGCGAGCGCCGGTCGTCCGAGTATGGCGTGGTACGCAGTCTCGAAGTCAGTGACCTCGAAGCAGATGTTTTCTGTGCGGAAGTTATCCCGCATGCTGATGGTTACCGGCCAAGTAATCTGCCCGAGTGGTGTTGAAGAGAGGCCGGGAATTATCCCGTGGAAGGGCGCCACACTCGGCCGCAGATCTGAACTAGGAATCTTCATCTCATCCAGAGTCTTGGCGAATAGGATGTTGAGCGCGTTGCCTCCGTCAATGAGAACCTTCTTCAACTTGATATTCTTGACAACCGGGTCCAGGACGAGTGGATAGCGTCCCGGGTGTGAGACCCAATCTGGGTGATCTGCGCGATTGAATGTAATGGCCATCTCTGACCAACGCAGGTACTGGGGAGTGTCCGCCGTAGAGACCGTGTTAACGTTGCGTGCAGATAGTTTCTATTTTTGCTTGGACTCGTACGCGAGTGGCCCTCTGAAGATGTGATTGAGCTCGGCCTGAGGGTCTTGAAAATCGTCGACCGGGCCTGAGTCTGGCTTGTCCTTGTCCTTGTCAGCGCCAGACGACGAAGCCTGCTCGGAGGCAAACTTCTTAAGCATGTAGCAGTCTTTGGCCGCATGCTTGCCTTTGGGGTGGAAGGGGCATGGCCCGCTCATGACTTTTTGGTAGTCGTTATTCCGCTGGGGCCACGACCGAGTACGCTCCATGTTGCCCACCTCGTTATCCGACTTTCGCTTGTGGCTGCCGGTCTTGTTTTGAGATGGCTTGTCAGCTTTCGCCTTTTGTTCTTTCTGTCGAGACTCCTTCTTCTCGTCGAGGGCCTCTGCGACTGCTTCAGCCGAGTCGGCGTACTTGTTCGCCATGTCGAAAAGAGCCCGGACAGAGGATGGTGGCTTCCGAGTGAATTTCGCAATGAACGGGGCGCCCTTTACTCCCTTGCGGAAGGTGGCGATGATGGCCTCGTCTCTGATCATTGGGATCTTGTTGTGCTTCTCGGAGAATCTTTTGATGAAATCATGTAGAGACTCGTTCTTCTTCTGATGTAGTTGATACAAATCATGCTCAGAAGATGGCCTCTCATAGGTTCCCTGAAAATTGGTGATGAACCGCTCCCTGAATTCTCCCCAGGAACCGATTGACCGCTTCGGGAGCCCTGTCAGCCATGTCCTCGCCGAGTCGGCTAGCGCGACTGGAGGTAGTTAGCCATGGCTTTGTGGTCGCCCCCAGCAGCTCAAACTGCCAAGGTATATACGGTGAACCAGGACTTGGGATTTGTTTTGCCGTCATACTTTTCAATTCCTATGGGCTTAAAGCTAGTCAGCCAGTCAACGTCCTGTAGCTCCCAGGTGAAGGCTAGAATGCCTTCGTCTTCATGAGGGCTCGGGCTCCGACCACGGCGGTTAAACTGCTCGTGATAGAGACCGAAGCGCTCGTTTTTGTCCTCTAGTCAGTGGCGCTCGTCCTCTTGTCATTTGTGGCACCGGGCGTTGATGGTGTGGCGGAGGTCGTGTTGTAGGCATTCTCAGAGATCTTGGTTGGGCCGGCGGTCATACTGGTGTTGCCGCCGGTTGTCGTTGTTGGTATTGCCGAGTGAGGTTTGCCTTGACTCCTCACATGGCCGACTTGAGCCGGCTGTCCGGTGCCGTGCTGATGTAGATGAACCCGCCGCTGGAGATCCTGACCGGTTAGTCGGTATTATGGTGTCACCCGATTGCTGTTGTTATTGTTGGCAGGCAGCAGCCGTAATCATCGCCTTGATCATGGCGATAGTTGGGGTGGCCTGGTGATTAGGCCCGAGCTGGAGCGTGTCCAGCAAGGTTGCAGCGGCAACGACATTCTGTTGTGGCATGATGAAGACGTCTTGATCGCCGACTTTAGTCTGGAGAATCTGCTGCTGAGCTGCTCGCCCAGCTTTGCGTAGCCCATCATTGCGAGCCTCGTGGTCAGCCTCCTCCTGTTGTCGCAGTCGGCGTGCTTCCTCCTGTTGCTCCTCTTGTAGTCGGCGCACCTCGAGTGGTGGTGTTGAAGCCATGAAGATCTCGCGAGGGAGGAGAAAACTTGCCAGACTGGAGTCCGAACTGGCGTTCGAACCGTTATCCGACTTGGAGTCAGACTTCGAGTAGTTTATCGGAGTAAGAACAACTTCGACCTCTCTAGATCCAATCTGAAACGGCGCTTGGCCATGTCCAAACTGAATCGCAGGAGATCGGGTTTGCTACGTGGGATGTAGATCCGCAGCGTCACTGAATCCGTGCAGGAGATTGACGATCTCTCCCGTTCTTGGCCCAACCCGGGTTGGCTCAAGGCCTAGCGCAAGTCGGACGCCGAAGGAAAGAGTTGTCCCAACGCTCGGTGAAGTGAAGGACTGCCGCAGTAGGTCGTTGAAGGAGATTGTGGCGTCTTGTGGGTTGACTGGCGCAACGTTGGCTGGCTCCTCGGCCAGTTGGATTGGATCTGCTTCGGCCAAGGTAAGGTTGCCGATCTGGTCAGCAATGAAATCGAGGCTTCCGAAAGAAATTATGTCTCCAGGGGAGAACTTGTTGCCGTCGATTCTGGTTGCTGGATCCATCGAGCTTGTAGATGTGAAACTCACCAGAGCCCCTACCTGGCCTACCAACTGTTGATGCTTTACACCGGCAATAGAACTATAGGGCTACTCGGCAAGGGAAAACTCGGTGGATTGCAGAGGAACACAAAAAAGATTTTATACTAGTTCAGGCCCTCAATGTGAGGTAATACCCTACGTCCAGTTGTGGTGTTATTCCTTCGAGGAGTTATGTAGATCGATGATCTTTTGTGTTGTTCTCTGCCCTCAAGGGGCGCCTTGCCTTCCCTTATATGCTGGGGGCTAGGGTATAGGATAGGAATCCTAGCCGGATATGGTCAAGAGATTTCCTTCTTAGAGATAGATCTTACCTAGCTAAGACTGTACATTCCTTATTATACAAGGCAAAGCCTACCGGGTACTACTATATCTCTAACTACAAGACTCGGCCTATCCTCTATCCGAGTGGCCCATATGCTTGTGATGAGGTACCCGGGGCCCATGGCCTCCACAGTTTTCCACATAAAAAGTCCTATTTCTTGGTGTAGATATCTCTCTTTGCAAATAGAGATACCTAGGCCCCCCAACCTACTAGTTGTTGGTTTGGTGGGGGAAAGAAGAGTGGGAATGTGGGCTTCTTTGATAGTGCATACCTCTCTTTCTCTTCGTTCTCGCTCTGTTCTGGCAACTAACTACTTCTCCGGAAGCAACATCAACAACTTATGCAAGAAAACTCCTCCTTTTGTAACTACTTTTCGGTAGAAATACGGACTTCTTCATATCAAACTGCTTTTGCCTAGCAATAATAGGCAAGACTTGATTCAGGTCAATACAATACTCTTCTTCGAACTTGCAAGCTTGGGACACAAGCGTAAACTGAAAAAGAAGTAAGACCAGGTACACTACTAAACACAAGTAGAAAGAGGTGGAAGGCCGGCTGTGCTTGTGCTCACCTATAGGTCTGTCCTAGCATACAGTATAGAAAAAGATTGTCTCTTATTTGTGATTTGTCTGAATCAGTGTATATTAACTAATGCTACTTTATCCAGTCAATAATTAATTGAAAAGTCATCTTTAATTAAAAAGTGCATAAGCAAGCAAGGAACGGAAGGCATGCTAACTACACTACTAGAGTCAAGAAATAAAACTACACTACAAACCAAACTACTTGAGTAAGAATCTATTCTTTTTGCTTATTCATAAGCGCATGAAGAAACTTATTTCACTCTAGCAATGAGCATAAATAGTTGACAACATAGTTGTATTAATCCTCTTCCTACTACATACACGGCTATAATCGTTATATATTCTATTATTTTCTTTAGACTCTTCTTTCTGCATCTCTTTTCTTTCCATTGTGAGTAAAAGGGAACAGCAGTGGCTGAAGTATGTTCATTGGTATCATACTGTGTCAGTAGACCCTGGTGTCTTTCTCTTAGCTTTCAGAAGCACCTTTCATCTCTCGTAGCTATAAGGAAGGCAAGGAGAAGATCCACATATTGTCCTTATGGGTCCTCTTTACGATGAGGTTGCTAATAAGGGTGGGTAAAGTAGTCCCAATGCTTTTTCCCTGGGTAAGGAACACTTATGGCATCTAAGGTACGCAATTTCTTGTGTTCGTGTTTAGCTCCTTGAACAACTTTATATCATTCGATACCACTGAGCAGTGGTTAATTGGACATTCTAGAGAGTGAGAAGTCCTTCGGGAAAGAAAAAGCCTAGCCTAGCATTGAAATAAAAGTGCCGTAGAGAGAGATCATTTAGTGATTTGATCTCTCTCTATGAAGTTTGATTTCTCTTTCATAATCAATAGAAGTTCACTCTATGCTCAATTTCCCTGCTATGTGTTTCATTTTAGATTTCTAATTAATGAAACTACGACCACCAACATTAAGTACTCTTTATTGAACTGCTACTTTTTGGGCTAGACTCTTAATGGAGGAAGGAGTTGCTACTCCTATAACCAAACTGATCATAATGCAGTTAACTAACTTATCAATACTGCCACTGCTGAAAGCAAGATGTGAGCGGATTGACTGGTTGGATGGTGTATAACCCCACTTCCCTGCAAAATCTATTTCCTGCTGCTCCCTTCTGCATTCGGTGGCTTTATGCCCTTTCTACCTACTTCAATAATAGTCATTCAGCATGAACTTAAACAACTCATCATTCATTTCTCGATCAATTTGAAACCTTAGAGTAAAAAAGTCCTACCATGAATCTAGGGAACACCTCTGACTTCACCAACTCTCCCTTTCTTTGGTCGAAGGCTTCAGGTCAAGATCCTTTTACCTATCTATTGAAGATGCAAAGAGCGATGCTTCTTCCTCTTCAAGTTGGAAGTGCAAGAAGAAATGCGGTAAATAGGAGTTCCATCTACCACGCACTCGCCCCACACTCCAGCTAACTTCAGCATCCATACTCAGCGAGGAGGAAGGTGCCGGGGACACTATGAACACACATGTACTTGGTTGACTTCACGTCCCGTCTCACAACCGGGTAAGATCAAATAAACAAACAGCTTGCTTGCCCAATCCCTATTGAGAGGATTTCTTGAGCTTGAACTTCCTTTTGTAGCTCCGCTCACAAGGACTTCTTTTCATCCGCAATGAAGCTTATACCACCACTTGGTCAGTAAGGTCTGATTCAAAAAAGATCAATCACCCCCTTCCCTACTTCAATGAAAAAGGGGGAATCGCCCTTTCACAGCCGCCCCTCCACAAAATTGATACCTTTCCTTTCGCCTAAGATGATCACGAACGAAGACAGAGAATTGCGTAGATAGGAGGAGGAAACGAACCAACCCGGGGGAGGCCGGGTGGGATGGTAGACTTTTTTTCACCACAAGCAGAAAATCAGTCCTTGGTAAGACACAAGGGGGGAAGGAAGATCTTCACTCATTCATTAAGTGCCTGCGGTGAGACGCGACCCACAATAAACGAAGGGGGTAGAGGGAGACCGAAGAAGGAACAATTGTCTTGAATGCTACGTTGGGATCAGCAGCTTCTAGTGAAGACAAAATGAGTTAGGCAGGAAGTGGAAGATCGGGCGGGGAAAACGGGGTTCGAACCCACGAGTTCTGGTGTGACAGACCTGTCGATGCTTTACACTGGCAATATGAATATGGGGCTACTCGTCGGATCGAAGCTCGATGGACTACAAAGGAACACAAGGAGTTTATACTAGTTCAGGCCCTCGATGTGAGGTAATACCCTATGTCCAGTTGTGGTGTAATTCCTTTGAGGATGTATGGTGGTTCTGATGAACTTCCGTGTACTTGCCCTCAGGGGGTGCCCTTCCTCCCCTTATATACTTGGGGACAGGGTTACAAAGTAGGAGCCCCAACCGGACTACAGCCAAGGGATCTCCTCTTAGAGATATAACTTGCCTGACTAGGACTATATATTCCTTATCGTACAAGGCTAAGTCTGCCGAGTCTTATCATATCTCTAATTACAAGGCTAGGCCCATACTCTATTCGAGTGGCCCATATGCTTGTCTTGAGGTACCCGGGGACCATAGCCTCCATAGCAGCACATGAGACCTTCATAGTTGAGTCACAGCTGATGCCGAGTGCTCATACTCCACGGTGAAATTTTTCTAAGTGCGTTGCTCCCGAGTACTCTTTGTCCGAGTGCTGAGTCCTGCTTATGTCAGCTGGCAGCGAGGTTATAAAAGGCTCCATGTAGAAGTGTGAATAGTGTGCACTGAATAGGCGCACCTATTAGGTGTAGCCCCCGACTTTGTGCTTAATTGTGAAACAATTAAACATAAAGTCAAAGATCTTTAACCTTGTAGTCTTTCCCGAGTAGTGCACTACTGGTATATGCGACTCTTCGGTATTATGTCAACCGGAATATTTTTAAGTCTTTCCTGAGTAGTTTGTCACTCGGAAGTTAGACTCTTCAGCGTCATGTTAGCTAGAATGATTTTTTATAGTCTTTCCCAAGTAGTATGTCACTCGAAAATTAGACTCTTCAGCTTCATATCAGTTGGAAGAATTGTTTATAGTCTTTCCCGAGTAGTATATCAGTCGGAAGTTCGACTCTTCAGCGTCATGTCGGCTGGAAAAATATTTGCTCATGGCAATTATTGGCTAAGCATGTAAACCGAGTACCACTTTATGGATTTCAATCCAATATGTGGTCAGGCGTACTTGAGAGATACCTGCATCACTAATTTTAATGGAGAGCAGCTTGTGATCCTTATAAGGATATATCCTCAATACCTGGTGAATAATTCAGATATCTAAACACATGAGTTTAGCAGTCAGGCTTTCATGAAGCATATCTGATTACTCAATCGGCTCCTATTGGTAGCACCAGCACTGTGATTTTAACACAGCCAGCGAGCGGCCCACATTGAGCGTGCTACTGTAGAAACTCATATCTTAATGGCCCAGTACCGAATTTGCAAGCCCAAGCCCACTTATCAATATAGGCTCTATAAAGGAGCAGAGAGAGAAAAAAGATTCCCTCATCTTCTCCAATCCACCAATCGTTTCGTCTTCCAGCTTCCGCGCTGAAATTTCACATCTCGCCTCGCTAGGGTTCGCCATTACTAGCTCTTCCCTATTGAAACTCGGACGATCTTGCTCCTCCTCGTCCATTCCAAGCCCCCAATAGCATTTTCCCCAAATTTCCTCGCCTCGAGCCATGCCGAGAGCATCAGAAATCCCAGAGGTGAACGATGAGACTTGGCTTACCTCGGATTGTGGGTCGACTAAGCTAAAGTTTTTGGAGAAGCAGCTGAGATTGCAGAGCCACGAAGTCATCCATTGGCGTCCGACTAAGGGGGAATCGATCCCGGCGCCCCAATCTGGTGAGACTGTTGTCTTCGCCTCCTTCTTTGACTGGGGTCTTTCTCTTCCTTGTTCGGACTTTTTGTGCCAACTTCTTTCTTTCTATGGGCTAGAGTTGGTAAATCTGAACCCCAACTCCATCCTACAAATCTCTATATTTGCAACTCTTTGTGAATGCTTTCTGGGTGTGGAACCCCATTTCAATCTGTTTAGATATCTGTTCCACATCAAACCCCAACCCTCCAAGAACAAGGTCCAGGTGATAGGGGGAGCTGGAATCCAGCTAAGGAATGAAATGAAAAAGATATATCTTCATCTTCCTCTGAAAACTTCCCTTAAGGGCTAGCATAAGGAGTGGTTCTACTGTTCTGATCTGGAACCCTCTCTACCTCCATTTACTGGTTTGCCTCTGGTGGTCTTGCCCAACTGGTTGTCTGTGCCCAGCTTCGAGGAGAAAGTATATATTCTGATGGATAAAGTTGACAAGCTGAAGGGCTCTGGACTGACCGGTCCCTGGGTGGCCAGACGTTTCCGAACCCGGCGTATCCGGCCATTGAAGCTAAGAGGCCACTTCGGCTAGGATTACCAGGGGAAAGATGATCCCAGCCGAGAATACCGAGACCTGACTGACAAGCACAAAGTGACTGACATCTTGCTTAGTTATTTCTCCAGTGGGGTGGTTGAAACTGAAGATGCAGAGCGCTCCACCGTAGCTTATAGCCAAAAATGGCCTCGTCCAAAGGTAACTCTTTCTGATGTTAATTTACTGTCCATTTGTGATGAATGCTTGTAGATGTGTATCCAGGATGGCTCTGCAATGTGTGAAGTATGTTGTTAAACCACTTGCAGACATGTAAGGAGTTTAATGAAGACTCCCAAACTTTGTCGGCTGTGAAATCGAAGAAAAGGCCATTGAGTCCTTCTGCTGCCAACCCAGCTCCAAGAGAGCGGGGAAGAAACTTGTCGAAGACCAGGGCAAGAAGAAATTTAGCAGGACGAGTGCTGCAGCCGGGAGCCTGAAGATTAAATACACCGTCAGCGTAGCTCCCAGGCCACCGAGTCCAAGACTAAGACGGGCGCCTCTAGGCTCAGCAACATCGAGCCCAAGGACGGCACCGCCGAGTACAAGATCATCAACAAGCCATAAGGCAGCGCCACCTAGCATCCCAGCGCCCCAATCGGCTACACCAGAAACTGGGCCGGCCAGGAGAAAGATGCCACCGCTGACTACTGTGCCATCCAGCCCGACAGCTAACAGCCCTCCACTGCCAACTTCTGGAACCCCCTGATGGAAGTTTAAAATCTCCAAGGGGTAAGTAACTTTGAATCTTCTAAAAATCTTGTTCAGTATAGTAGCGTCTTGACATTTGACCCATCGTGTAGGAAACGAGCCAATATTGATCTCAAGGAGACCACGCCGGCTGCTCCTACTGTCGAGCCAACCCCAGCCGAGCCAACATCAGCGAGTTCATCTGTCGAGCCAGCGACTACCCTAGCTGCAGAGATTGAGGTGGTGCCAACAGTAGGGCCACTAGCGCCGGCCGATCAAAGGGCAGATACCGAAGCTACTGCTTCAGCCCCTGAGCGAGTCCCCGAGGCCCCGTTAGCTGCTGAGTCGGGGGCTAGGACCATGTTGCTGTCTGTGTCGTCATCGTCTTTAGAGTAAACGAATCTCCCTAGGCTTGAAGCCCCTCGTCGCAGGTTCCCGAGGACATTCCACTGGGTATCTCTTGAGGGAACTGCGAAATGCTACGAGCACGATGAAGAGACAGCGGAGAGGGAGTGCGAAGTTCTTCTTCGTGGCACAATCGCCGCATCCTGGGGGGTCCAGGTGTGTAGCGAGCCTTGCAATGTTGAGTTCCCGACGACTTCCATTATTTTTGGTACTCCGCCGCTTGACTTTGCTTTGCTCTATTTTACCCTGACAGAAAATTATCGACCGCTCGGAGAAGATAAACGAAATCTTGACCCAGCTTGCCCCCCAACTCCAATGATTGGGCCAGCTCCAGGCCTCGAAGGCCGACTTGGAGCGATCTAGCTAGGAGAGGGAGACTTGGCTGAGAGGGGCCGTTGACCAGCTCTGGGATGAGAACTGGCCTCTAGCCAATAAGATCAGAAGTGAGTTCCCTGTATTTGACTTCTTCAGTAAATCCCAAGTGTATTTCTCCAGCTTTGTCATTTCCTGATTTCCTAGTTGTGTCCTGACTGTAATCTCGAGTTCATGACTATTCTGATGTACAGCCCTCGAAGTCGAGTTGAAGACCCAGACAGAGGGGGAAACCAAGCTGAAGGATGCCGAGAAAGCCAAAGCTGGACTCGAGAGAGACAAGGCCGAACTGGAGAAGGCCAAAGCCAAACTTGAGAAAGACAAGGCCGAACTAGAGAAGGCCAAAGCCAAAGTGGAAGACAACTACGAAAGTAAGTCTTCCCTCTGACAATGATCTTAACCAATCCTTTATGCACTCCGACTGCAATTTTGGCTAACAAGTTTACTTGTTAATGAATTTGAGCAGCTGCAAGAGCCAACGCCCAAACCCAGTTTCGAGCTTTTGCAGAGGAGATCAAGGTCGTCAAGGAGTCATGAGAGATTCTTGCCGAGCCTGTGAAAGGGCTCCTTGACGTCATGGATCCCTACCATGTGGGAACCAGCTCCAACACGGTCTCCCAGGTGTAGGCGCAACTTAACGATGCACCGAGTATCCTGAAGAGGTACTTAGATGAGCGTGTTATTGTCGACGTGGCCCAGACCCTTGTGATGACCAAGTCGATATACCCTAGGGCAGATATTGAGGCCATCGGTAAAAGATTTGCTGAGGAGACAACACCTGAGGAGGCATTGGAGTTGATCACCTAGGCAAGGCTGACTGCAGAGATGATCACCAAGGACCTAGGAATGTAAGAACAACCCATCGTGCAGTCGGTGTATATAAGTCTTTTGTAAGACATGTGAACAATGCCACCGAGTTCTTGGTTTTACCTAGTTATCATTAGCTTTACCCAACTATATAGTCTACGCCGAGTTAGTCTATAGGAACTTAATAAAATCGTTCACCGCAGCAAGCCATACTCGGGCAAACATAACATAGTCATTGTAAAACTTCATAACTTGGATAAAACAAGCTCGTATATTGTTGACAAAGCACATATAATAGATGTAGCCCCCGACTCACTACTCGGTTGGAATAAGCGCCGTAGTGAGTTAGAGAAAAACTTCATACACATGTATGAGAGAAAATACAAAACTCAGGTATAGAAAGGACGTAGCTGTTCTATGTTCCATGAGTTGCTGACTAGGGCACCATCTTCGGTCTTCAGTCGGTAGGCACTTGGCCGTGTAACCTCGGTGATAATGAACAGCCCTTCCCATATTGGGGATAGTTTATGCCTGTTTTTGTTGGTTTGTATTTTTCTCAAGATGAGATCCCCGACCAAAAAGGCACGGCCACGGACATTCCGACTGTGATAACGACGCAGGCCTTGAAGATACCTTGCTGACTGGATGGTTGTGATGTCCCTAGCTTCCTCCAACTAATCTAGTTCGACCAATCGGGTATTGTTGGATATGTCTTCGGAGTAAGCCCGAACTCATGGAGAGCTGAACTCTAACTCAATTGATAACACAGCCTCGGCACCATAGACCAGGAAGAAAGGGGATTGCCCTGTTGCCCGACTAACCATGGTTCTGGGAGACCAGAGAACAGATGGAAGTTCTTGTACCCATCGCCCTGCATATGGTTGTAGTCGGTCGAATATCCTGGCCTTGATACCTTGTAAGACCTTGCCATTGGCATGCTCAACCTGCCCATTGCTCTGCAGGTGTGCCACAGAAGCATAACAGATCTTGATGCCGAAGTCATCACAAAAATCTTGAAATACGCCACTAGTGAACTGAGTACCATTGTCCATTATGATGCGGTTAGGAACCCTGAATCGGTATAATATACCCATGATGAAGTCCTTTGCTCGTGCCGCTGTTATGGTAGCAACGGGTTTTGCCTCAATCCACTTTGTGAATTTATCCACTGCGACGAACAAGTGTGTGAACCCTCTTGGCGCTTTCCTGAAAGGCCCGACCATGTCAAGCCCCCATACTACAAAGGGCCAAGAGATTGGGATTGTTTGGAGTTCTTGGGTTGGAAGATTTGTTTCTCCTGCATAGAACTGATAACCCTCACAAGTGTGAACTATGTCTTTAGCATCTGTTACTATTGTTGGCTAGAAAAATCCCTGCCTGTAAGCCTTTCCGACTAACGTCCTGGATGCGGCATGGTTGCCACATATGCCCGAGTGGATCGATTATAGAATCTGCTTGCCCATGTCGGGTGTGACGTAGCGCATGAGGACCCCGGATGCACTTGTTCGGTACAGGTCTTCTCCGACTAGTAGGAAACATTTGCTTCGACATTTGATTTGCTTGGCTTCAATGCGATTATCAGGGAGTTCATCGTCCAAGAGGAATTTGAGAACTGGAGTCCGCCAATCTTGAGATATGATCAGTACTTCATCTGTTGCCAGGGTAGGTTCGGCCCCCTGACTGTTCTGGCACTGGTTTCTTCTTGACTGAAGGCTCCACTAGTTGTTCAACAAAAATCCCAATCAGGACCACTTCTCTCTTGGATCCCACGTTAGCCAGTTCATCTGCAGCATCATTGTATTGTCGTAAGACGTGGGTTATCTCCAACCTGTCGAACTTGTTTTCTAGCTTTCAAACCTCCTGACAGTATGCCGCAATGGTATCGTCGAGACATGTCCAGTCTTTCATGACTTGGTTCACCATGAGTTGAGAGTCCCCACATACAACCAGTCGGCGGATGCCAAGTGATATAGCAATGCGGAGCCGTGGATGAGTGCCTCGTACTCAGCGACATTGTGGGAAGCCGGAAAGTGCATTTGGAGAATGTACTTGAGTTTTTCGCCAGAGGGTGACGTCAGTACGACACCAGCCCCGGTGCCTCTGATCCTTAGAGAACAGTCGAAGTACATTGTCCAGTACTCTAGCTTCGTGGATGTTGTAGGCGTCTGAACTTTTGTCCATTCGGCCACAAAGTTGGCGAGAGCTTGAGATTTAATTGCTGTCCATGGCTGAAAGGTGATGTCGAACACCATCAACTCAAGTGCCCATTTAGCAATTCCACCAGTGTCCTCGCGGTTGTGTAGGACGTCCCCGAGTGGATACAGTGTGACCACCGTGACTTGATGCGACTGAAAATAGTGCACCAGCTTCCGGACAGTGATGAGTAAGCCGTATAGCAGCTTCTGGACCTGAGGATATCTCATCTTTGAGTCGGCGAGGACCTTGCTGATGAAGTAGATTGGCCATTGAATTTTTTGTATATGACCCAGTTCGGATCGCTCGACCACCAACACCGTGCTGACTACCTGAGTGGTTGCCGCCAGATATAACATTAGTGGATCTTGGGGCATAGGTGATACCAACACTGGTGGTGATGTGAGAAATTTCATGAAATCTTTGAAGGCTTGTTGGGCTTTAGGAGTCCATTGAAAATTGTTCGCTTTCTTCAGTAGTTTGAAAAAGGGCATACCCTGTTCGCCTAGTCGAGAGATGAATTGGCCGAGTGCCGCCATGCAGGCTGTCAGCTTCTGGATGTCCTCCTGGCTAGTTAGGGGTGCCATGTTCATGATTGCGTTGACTTTCTTTGGATTGGCTGCAATGCCACGATGTGATACGATGAAGCCGAGTAGCTTGCCGGATGGCACACCGAAGGCACACTTTTTCGGGTTCAACTTCGTCTTGAATCTTCGAAGATTTTGGAAGGTTTCCTTCAAGTTAGCGATGATGTCTTCTTTGGACTTTGTCTTGATCACCACGTCGTCGACGTATTTCTCCACGTTGCGTTTGATCTGAGTGTGTATACACCGCTGAATTGCTCATTGATACGTTGCTCCAGTGTTTTTCAAACCGAATGGCATGGTGATGTAGCAGTATGCACCAAACGGTGTGATGAAAGAAGTCTTGAGGTAGTCCTCCTCTTTCAAGCTGATTTGATGATATCCCGAGTAGCAGTTGAGAAAGCTGAGAAGTTCACACCCCGCGGTTGAATCCACCACCAGATTTATTCTTGGTAGACCAAATGGATCTTTGGGGCACACTTTGTTCAAGTCAGTGTAGTCAACGCACATGCGCCATTTACCGTTCTTCTTCCAGACTAGGACTGGGTTTGCCAGCCAATCCGGGTGGTAGACCTCTTTGATGAACCCGACTGCGAGGAGCTTGGTTACCTCCTCCCGAATAGCATCTTTGCGGTCCTGTGCGAAGCGCCGTAGCCGTTGCTTGACTGGCTTGGCGTCTGTCTTGACATTGAGGGCGTGCTCAATCACCTCCCTTGGTACCCCAAGCATGTCGGAAGGTTTCCAGGTGAAGATATCCTTGTTTGCCTGAGGAAGGTGATGAGCGTGTCTTCCTATTTGGGGTCGAGTCTGATCCTGACTAGAGCAGTCTTGGTGGGGTCAGAAGGGTCCAGAGGGATCTTCTTCGTGTCAGAGTCCGCTGAAATTCTCTACTTTGCTGCTTTTTTCACCGGAACTTGATCGTCCTCGGCTTTGGTTGTAACGGCCTACCAAATGCTATTGCGTCTGACTGCCGCTTCTTGGGATTGAGCCGACTTGCAGCTCTCTTTGTCGCAGGTGAAGGCTTGCTTGACATCGCTGTGGAGGGAGAGAACTCCGGTTGGCCCAGGCATCTTGAGCATCATATAAGTATCGTGTGGTACGCAGTTTCGAAGTCGGCGACCTTGAAGCAGATGTTTTCTATGCAGAAGTTATCCCGCGTACCGAAAGTGACCGGCAATGTTATCTGCCCGAGAGGTGTTGAAGATAGGCCGGGGATTACCCCATGGAAGGGCGCCGTACTCAGTCGTAGTTCTGAACGAGGAATGTTCATCTCATCCAGAGTCTTGGCAAACAGAATGTTGAGCGCGCTACCTCCATCTATGAGAACTTTCTTCAACTTGATGCTTTTGACGACCGGGTTCAGGAGAAGTGGATAGCGTCCTGGGTGTGTAACCCAATCGAGGTGATCTGCGTGGTCGAATGTGATGGGCATCTGTGACCAACGCAAATACTGGGGGGCGTCTGCTGTAGAGACGGCATTGATGTTGCGTGCTGTTAGCTTTTGCTTTCGCCTGGACTCATACGCAAACAGCCCTGCAAAGATATGGTTGAGCTCAGCCTGAGGATCTTGATAATCGTCAGCCGGGCCTGAATTTGGCTTGTCTTTGTCCTTGTCGACGCCAGATGTTGAAGCCTACTCAAAAGCAAACTTCTTGAGCATGAAGCAGTCGTTCGCCGCGTGTTTACCCTTGGAATGGAAGGGGCATGGCCCGTTCATAACCTTCTGGTACTCATTGTTCTTTGGGGGTCGCGACCGAGTATGCTCCACGTTGGCCACCACGTTTTCCAACTTCCGCTTGTGGCTACCGGATTTGTTCTGCACTGGCTCGTTGTTGGTTTTGTGTCGATGTTTTACACCGGCAATATGAATATGGGGCTACTCGGTGGATTGCAAAGGAACACAAGGAGATTTTATACTGGTTTAGGCCCTCGATGTGAGGTAATACCTTACGTCCAGTTGTGGTGTTATTCCTTTGAGGATTTGCGGTGGTGGTCCTGGTGAACCAACACAACCTGTTGTGGTCATGCCCTCAAGGGGCGCCCTGCCTCCCCTTATATACTAGGGGATAGGGTTACAAGGTAGGAGTCCCAACCAGATTATGGCCAAGGGATCTCCTCTTAGAGATATAACGCACCCAACTAGGACTGTGTTTTCCTTATCATACAAGGCAAAGTCTGCTAGGGATTACTATATCTCTAATTATAAGGCCAGGCCCATCCTCTATCCGAGTGGCCTATATGCTTGTCATGAGGTACCCTGGGCCCATGGCACCCACACTTTGGCCTTTTGATCCTTCTGCCAGGACTCTTTCTTTTCATCGAGGGCCTTAGTGACCACCTCAGCCGAGTTGGCATACTTATTCGTCATATCGAAGAGAGCCCTGACAGAAGTTGGGGGTTTCCAAGTGAACTTGGTGATGAACAGGGCATCCTTGACTCCCTTGCGGAAGGCGGCAATGATGACCTCGTCCTTGATCATTGGGATCGAGTTACGCTTCTTGAAAAATCTTTGATGAACTCGCGAAGAGATTCGTTCTTCCTCTGGTGCGGCTGATAGAGATCGTGCTCGGAAGACGGCCTCTCATAAGTCCCCTGAAAGTTGGCGATGAATCTTTCCCGGAGTTCTCCCCAAGAGCCGATTGACCACTTTGGGAGCCCTATGAGCCATGTCCTCGCCGAGTCGACTAGGGCGACTGGGAGGTAGTTGGCCATGGCTTTGTGATCACCTTTGGCTGCTCGAATCGCCAGAGTGTAGATCGTGAGCCAGGACTCGGTATTGGTCTTGTCGTCGTACTTTTCTATTCATGTCGGCTTGAAGCCTGATGGCCAGTCGACCTGTTGAAGCTCCTCGGTAAAAGCTGGGACGCCTTCATCTGCAAGAGGGCTTCGGCTCCGATTACGGCGGTGGAGCCGCTCATGGTGGAGGCCGAAGCGCTCGCTCTCGTCCTCCAGTCGGCGGTGCTCGTCCTCTTCGCGTTCACGGTTCTGAGCGTTGATGTCATGGCGGAGGTCGCGTCACAGATGGCTTTGGAGGTCTTGGTTGTCGCGGCGGTAGTACTGGGGACGCTGTCGATTGTTGTTGTTGTTGCCGAGAGACATCAGGCGTGACTCCATGTGCAGCTGACTCAAGCCAACCGCCCGGCATTGTGCTGACGCGGATGAGATAGCTACTGGAGAACCTGACCTGTGAGTCGGTATAAGGGTGCCGCCCAACTGCTTGTGGTGCTGACATGCAGCAGCGGTGATCATGGCTTTGATTCTTGCGATAGTCGGGGTGGCCTAGTGATCAGGCCCAAACTGGAGCGTATCCAATAGGGTTGCAACAGCCACGATGTTCTGCTGAGGCGTAACAAAGACATCGTGGTCGCTAACTCGTGTCTAGAGGATTTGTTGCTGGGCGGTTTGCCCAGCCCTACGTAGCTCGTCGTTACGAGCGTCGTGTTCGGCCTCCTGTTGTTGTTGCAGTCGACGGGCCTCCTCTTCTTGCTGCTCATGTAGTCGGCGCGCCTGTTGAGAGGGAGTGTCGCCCTTGGACTCCATGAGGATCTCGCGGGGCAATAGAAGAATTGCCAGACTACTGCTCAAACTGCTATTCGAACTTCTGTCTGACCTAGAGTCAGAATCAAAGTAGTTGATGGGGGTGATGACGACTCCAACCTCCCTAGATCTAATCTCGAACGGCTCTGGGCCATGTCCGAATTGAACTGTAGGGGGTCGGGTCTGCCGCGTGGGGTGTAGATTGTAGATGTCCGCGGCGTTGCTGAGTCTACATGGGAGATTGACGATCTCTCCCCTTCTTAGCCTTACCCCAGCCGGCTCGAGGCCAAGTCCGAGTCGAGCGCCAAAGGAGAGAGTTGTCCCAAGACCCGGGCAAGTGGAAGATCGCCGTAGCAAATCGACGAAGGTTGCTGTAGCACCGAGTGGGTCGACTAGCACGGAATCGGCCAAGGTGAGGTTGCCGAGCTGGTCGGCGATGAAGTCGAGCCTTCCGAATGGGATTGTGTCTCCAGGGGAGAATTCGCTGCCGTTGACTCCGGTTGTCGAATCCATCGAGCTTGTTGAGGTTGATCTCGTCGAAGCCCCGACCTGGCGTGCCAACTATCGATGTTTTACACCAGCAATATGAATATGGGGCTACACGTTGGATCGAAACTCGGTGGACTACAAAGGAACACAAGGAGTTTATACTGGTTCAGGCCCTCAATGTGAGGTAATACCCTATGTCTAGTTGTGGTGTAATTCCTTTGAGGATGTATGGTGGTTCTGATGAACTTCCGTGTACTTGCCCTCAGGGGGCGCCTTGCCTCCCATTATATGCTGGGGGACAGGGTTACAAAGTAGGAGCCCCAACCGGACTATGGCCAAGGGATCTCCTCTTAGAGATATAACTTGCCCGACTAGGACTGTATATTTCTTATCGTACAGGGCTAAGTCTGCCGATCATATCTCTAATTACAAGGCTAGGCCCATCTTCTATCCGAGTGGCCCATATGCTTGTCTTGAGGTACCCAGGGCCCATGGCCTCCACAAGACCAGCACTCTAACCAACTGAGCTATTTCCCCCTTTCGTAACTACTGTCAATTCAATAGTCACCTACCGGTTACCTTTGTAACTATACCAAAGTAGCTGTACAACAGAATGCCCTTCGCCTTTAGTACTTTTATTTTCTTTTGACAACAGTAGAAAGAAATGGCTCTGCTCACTTAGACTCGGGGCTCCGTGCTCTATCAGCTATCAGTTAGTTGGTGCTACGCATGACTTCAGGATCCTGTGGAATAGGATTTGATTCTGCCAGCGGTTCAGTACGAACGAAGAAATTTTGAACAAAAGGATCGGAACTCGCTGATAGGAAAGGAGAGAAAAACAAAGCAATGCCAAGAGCTCCGTCAATCTGCTGTTCATCGATAGATGAAGCTCTCTTTTTCATCTCATGCCAGATGTAACAAAAGATTAGTCCTTTTTCCTTCTCGTGAACCACGGGAGCGCCTAGCGCTCAGAAGAGCAAAGCTCATTTTCAAAACAGGGTCAAGCGGCGCATTAAAAAGGGCTGGCCCGTTAAAAGGACGCTTACTTTTTGAACGAAGTTCAGAATCAACAAGGGTTCTCTGAACGAAGGGAGTGTACAACTCAGGTGCAGCCCCACTTTTTTGTTGGAGAGATAGAATGGAGTTCTTCACGAAGTTCGAGACAAAGGAAAAAATCAAAGTTTCCCTATAGCCTCTTCGTTTTGAGACATTATGGCTTTGGGGTCGACCCCATAACAATAAAGGAATCCATAAAAACTTGGGATCCAACACCATGATAAAATACTACCCTCATGATTAGACCATGCCCCTGAGATTTGATAAAAAAAGATACATTAGCAGTTAATACGTTGTATTTAGATAAGTTATTTGGAATATGACGGAACGAAAGACCAAGGAAAGGAAGAAGAATGCACCAAAATGCAGGTGCTGCACCAAACGCTGGTGGTTGTTTCTTGTTGTAAGTGAATGCAACGAAAAGACCTGGAAATAACGAATAATGAGAAAATTCATTTATAGACATTTCGTGTTCATTTCAAAATTTCTTCTTAGTTATTCCCATCATCCGGTAACCACAGGATGATCCCAATCTCCTTTTAGTAATAGATCTTTTTGATATGTCTCAGTCTCAGCGGCAAGGAAGAGAAAATGCATCAAGTCATTTATCAAGAAAGTGGACGAGCATGGCGGTCCCTATATCTCAGAGGGGTGTACCACTGTTTTTTTTCAAGTCAGCTTAAGAGGTTCAAAAGAGAAAGTCACTCTCCTTATTCTTGGCTAGTGGAATGGAAGCAAGACTCTTTCCTATCCGCTTTGCCGAAGGGAGAGAACTAAAAGATAACTCAAGCTAGACAGAAAGGTGCAAAAGTCCATAGTTTCGTAAAGATCATATAAGCAAGTAGGTTTAGATTGTCATTTAGCTTCAATTTCTTCAATCTCACAAGCAGGTCCGCATGCAACAAAAGAAATTGTCTTTGCCTACTACTCCGACCTTGCCCTGAAAGGATAAGGAAATTGGATAAGAGCGAGAGCTAGACTGACTGTTGGTCCAATGCTAGTGGAGGATTCAGACTGAGGACTCCCGCGGCAGCTACTCATAAGAAGATGAAGGATTGAAAGAGGACTGATCACCCCTTAGATTTGTGATCTTTTAATAGAAAGAAAAAGCCTTCTCTCAGACTTCAAGGTCAATGAAAGCGGGATTCAAAATGATTGATTGGTACCAAAGCAAACATCCCTTTTCCCCTTGCCTGCCTCCCCAGGAGGAATCCTTTGTCTACCTGGATCTTCAAAGAGCCTCATAGCCAAAAATTCTCAAGTAGAGAAGCCATTTCTTTCTCTCTCTGATACAAATTCCCATCTGATGAAATTTTTATTCAATTTTATTTAATAAAATATAAGGCTGGCCTTTAAGATAGGATTCCATAATTTCAAATTATTTTTTACTCAAAAAGAAAGCAATATGACTGAAAAGTGGATTTTAGACCTGACTGACTGACATGTTTACGTCTCATATTGGCTAATGTATTTGGAAGCCCTAGGAACGTCTGTCAAATCATATTAAAAAACTTTCTAGGGTGGCAACCATGCTGAAAAAAGAGAGAAATTGGTTATGGTTGTCCGTCCTCTATGGAGAGAGACGCACTTAAACCAACTGCATAGTGTGTAAGGATGTCTCTGCGATGGTGATCTTTTGCTTTTGAAATGAGAATGGCTCGGAAGGCTATCCTTTTATTTCCTTAATAAGAGGGCTAATTTGTACTTGATTTCTGATATCGGCGGGTTGTTGATTAAAAAAAAGATCAGCAGAGATAGTTGAAGGCATGGGGACCGAATATACCTGAGTTTGGGAAATCACTATTCAAGCCCTATCGGATGGGACCACTTTTAAACTCCCATTTAAATAATGATGTAGACATATAGATATAGATATATATATATATATCCATTCTCGGGTCCTCAATCTTAGTTCAGAATTCAGTCTCGTCTTCTTCTTCGACCTAGGTTTTGGCTCAAAAACCTATGACTATTGGTGGACTTGCTTATGCAAGAATCAAATCAGCAATTTTTCTGCTACGAGCAGCGAGCTGGTCCAGTCCACCCTAAAAAAGAATAAAAGGACACACTTTTTCCATTTTTTCTCTCTGGGCCCTTATCGGCTTCAATGGCCTTTTCTTGGCACAGATAAAAACTTTACGCCCTACTTCCCTACAAAATCTATTTCCTGCTGCTCCCCTCTGCATTCCGTGGCTTTATGCCCTTTCTACCTACATCGATAATAGTGGATTCAGCAGGAACTTAAACAACTCATCATTCATTTCTCGATCAATTTGAAACCTTAGAGTAAAAAAGTCCTTCCATGAATCTAGGGAACACATCTGACTTCACCAACTCTCCCTTTCTTTCGTCGAAGGCTTCAGGTCAAGATCCTTTTTCCTATCTATTGAAGATGCAAAGAGAGATGCTTCTTCCTCTTCAAGTTGGAAGTGCAAGAAGAAATGCGGTAAATAGGAGTTCCATCTACCATGCACTCGCCCCACACTCTAGCTAACTTCAGCATCCATACTCAGCTAGGAGGAAGGTGCCGGGGACACTATGAACACACATGTACTTGGTTGACTTCACGTCCCGTCTCACAACCGGGTAAGATCAAATAAACAAACAGCTTGCTTGCCCAATCCCTATTGAGAGGATTTCTTGAGCTTGAACTTCCTTTTGTAGCTCCACTCACAAGGACTTCTTTTCATCCGCAATGAAGCTTATACCACCACTTGGTCAGGAAGGCCTGATTCAAAAAAGATCAATCATGCCCTTCCCTACTTCAATGGAAAAGGGGGAATCGCCCTTTCACAGCTGCCCCTCCACAAAATTGATACCTATCCTTTCGCCTAAGATGATCATGAATGAAGACAGAGAATTGCGTAGATAGGAGGAGGAAACGAACCAACCCGGGGGAGGCCGGGTGGGATGGTAGACTTTTTTTCACCACAAGTGGCAACTCAGTCCTTGGTAAGACACAAGGGGGAAGGAAGATCTTCACTCATTCATTAAGTGCCTGCGGTGAGATGCGACCCACAACAAACGAAGGGGGTAGAGGGAGACCAAAGAAGGAATAATTGTTTTGAATGCTACGCTAGGACCAGCAGCTTCCAGTGAAGACAAAATGAGTCAGGCAGGAAGAGGAAGATCGGGCAGGGAAAACAGGGTTCGAACCCGCGACTTCTAGCGTGACAGACCAGCACTCTAACCAACTGAGCTATTCCCCCTTTCGTAACTACTGTTGATTCAACAGTCACCTACCGGTTACCTTTGTAACTATACCAAAGTAGCTATACAACAAAATGCCCTTCGCCTTTAGTACTTTTATTTTCTTTTGACGACAGTAGAAAGAAATGGCTCTGCTCACTTAGACTCAAGGCTCCATGCTCTATCAGTTATCAGTTAGTTGGTGTTACGCGTGACTTCAGTTGACAAAAGTGAATAAGATAGCGCTAGCGCCCACTGAGAACTTTCGTTTGTTCCCCTTCTAAAAAGCCTACTGACCTGCTGGTGAAAAGCCAGTTAAAAAAAATAATTAGACGTAGTGAAAAAGTACCAAAACAACTGAAGCCTACATCCCACTATGTCTAGGTTCCCCCTTCCTATGAACCTTGAGTCAGAGGTCTTACCTGAGTCAATAGGTAGGGTCAACTATACCAAAGTGGAAGGGCCACTATCTAAGCTATTAGTGGGCTAGTTTGAACTATTGATTTACTGAATCGAGTGAAGCTGTGCGTAACAAAACTATAGGTCGCCAAGGCCTATAAGTACAAGTGGTCGCCCTAACGGTCACTCTCAAACTCACTACTTGAGTGACGAAAGTCACTTAGCTTCTTTAATAGGGCTTGCCAAAGAACCCCTCCGGGGGCCCGGGAAGAGGAAGAAGGAGATAGAGCAAAGGTCTCCTCTTTCGGTCCGCTCTTCCTGGCATGTAGAGATCCGATTGGGCTTATAGTTTAATTGGTTGAAACGTACTGCTCACAACGGTGATATTGTAGGTTCGAGCCCTACTAAGCCTATCTGACCTGCTTAATCAATGACTCCGGTAGTCACCCAAACCACTCTCTCGGACAGCCCATAGCCTCTCTTCTGGATGTGAAAGAAGATTCGATCAACGTACAAGGTTTGCCTTCTTGTGAGAAGGAGGGTTCTGAATTGTGTTCTCAGTACAAAAGGAGTCTTTGAGAAGGTTCAACAAGTCTGAAGAGAGAGAAGATTCAGGCAAGTATGTTGTACCCTATTAAAAATAGAGGCAACGAACCACCAATCCATTACAATGCACCCCCAGGAAAAGGGGAGACTAGAAAATGCCTTTCGTTTTCCCCCCTTCAGCGGCCCTAGCCGCCTTCCTTAACAAGCCCTCGAGCCTCCTTTGCACCGCCTTCCTCATAGAAGCCGTTGGGTGGACCCCGAAGGCCGAATTCAATGGTAGAGAAGGCTTTAATAAGAATTTGGCCATGAGAGACCTTAAGTATTGCAAAAGAAGGGGCCTGCTGATAGAGCTGGGCGGAGAGGCGATACTAGTAATCAGGTCAAAGAGAGGCCTGGCCCGTAAACTAGCCCCCTTTAAAAGCCATTCCTTATTAATAAGAATTTGTAACACACGATATGCCGACGACTTACTACTGGGAATCGTGGGCGCCATATTTCTTCTCATAGAAATACAAAAATGTATCACCCACTTCCTACAATCCAGCCTGAACCTTTGGGTGGGCTCCGCAGGATCAACAACCATAGCTGCACAGAGTACGGTAGAATTCCTCGGTATGGTCATTCGGGAAGTCCCCCGAGATGACTCCCATACAATTCTTGCGAGAGCTGGAGAAGCATCTACGGGTAAAACACCGTATCCATATAGCTGCTTGCCACCGACGCTCCGGCATCCATTCCAAGTTTAGGGACCTAGGTTATAGTATCCCTATCAAAGAGCTGACGAAGGGGATGAGCGGAAGAGGTCGTCTATTGGATGCGGTTCAACTAGCGGAGACTTTTGGAAAAGATGCACTAAAAAGTCCCCATGTTAACGTATTATGGGGGACTGTCAAGCACATTCGGCAAAGATTAAGGGGGATCCCGTTGTTGCATCGCTCAGGTCAGAGCAAGGTGCCATCAGGCGTTCAACAGGCAGTCTCACGATCAGGCATGAGTGTCCTGAAGACAAAATTGTATACTCCCTTTGGTCGGAAGGCGGTGGGGGAAGGAAGGGGGCACTGGGTGGGATCTTTCAGCGGCGAATTCCCCATACAAATAGAGGCCCCTATCAAAAAGATACTCCGAAGGCTTCGGGATCGAGGTCTCATTAGCCAAAGAAGACCCAGGCTAATCCACGTGGCCTCTTTGACCAACGTCAGTGACAGAGACATAGTAAATTGGTCTGCAGGCATCACAATAAGTCCTCTATCCTATTACAGGTGCTATGACAACCTTTACCACGTCCGAACAATTATCAACTACCAGATCCACTGGTCCGCTATATTCACCCTAGCCCACAAGCACAATTCTTTGGGGCGGAATATAATCCCAAAGTACCCCAAAGACTCAAATATAGTCAATCAAGAAGGTGGTAAGACCCTTAGTGGAGTTCCAAAACAGCATAGAGCTTGGGAAGCTCGGGCTCAGTCAAGCTCCAAACAACGACGGAGCACTCAACTACATGTTTAATAAGTAATTGTCTTTTTCTATTTGGATTTTTGCGAACAGGCGTTTACATGAGACTAGTTGAGTAGGCTTGCCTTAGTTGTCTGCTATAAGATAGCTAGTTGTAGGGCTTTCCAAAAAAAGGCTGAAGGCTTCGCTATCGCTCATGGCTTGTATTGTAGTCGTAGTCTTGTAGTCGGCCCTCCATGCCTCTTTAGTCTTTCTAATCCTGAGGCCTTTTTCCTTCATTCATTTTGCGGTAGCTTACAGGTCAGAAAAAAGCCTCCTTTCCGGCCCGGAAGATCGCTTCGCTTCTAGCGACTAGCTTCTACCCACAATGGCTAAAGCTACCTTGAATCAATCAATCAATCAATGATTCGTAACCCCCATGGGTTTGAGGACCTGTTGGTCAAAGGAAGGGGGGGGGTCCAGATTCTAGGACGGAGCCATATGAGGTGAGAGTCACGTACGGTTCCTTTGAGAAGGGTGTGATACCACCACCTATCAGGCCCGACGAGCGGTCCACAGAGCTGCATCCTTACTCACCCGGTCTATGCACATCGCTCTTTCCAGGAGGTTGGACGCCTATCCTAGATCTTCCCATTTCCAGGAAGATCCCTTGTTCGATCTGGTTTAGTATCAAGGTTCTTCTTTTTCTGTTTCTATATATATGGGTCCGTACAGCATTTCCACGATATCGTTATGATCAATTAATGGGACTTGGGTGGAAAGTGTTCTTGCCTCTATCATTAGCTCGAGTAGTCCCCGTTTCAGGTGTTTCAGTCACCTTTCGATGGCTCCCTTAATGTATGTGCCATGAAGTTTCTTCTGAAGGGGGCTACTCCCCGAAAATGCCCTGCCCCTTGTTCGTTTGTCATTGGGGATTCATGGCTCGTTCTGCGGTTATAAGTAATGTAGCTAGCCAAATTTCTAGAATAGGGCTGCGGGTAGGAGGGCTTTGTTTGTGCAATCTTGCTCGCAACACCCTCTCCTCCGGTGAACCTACGATCGCCGTCTCTAACTGAATGCTCAACTGAGGTCATGTACAATGACCTTAACCGCACAAGCCTGGGCTGGGCCTACCCCCATCCCTAGAGGAACCGCATGAGGCAGAAGCTCCATGTACAGTTTTGAAGCCGAGCCTTTCCAGAAATGGGGCCTAGGGACCAATATGATGATTGGTTTAGGTAGGGTGGCCAGCCTACTATGGGCACCTGTAGAGATTAGTGCGTGAGACCACGATCCACAAACTAACGCATGGGACTCACACTTGACTTGAGAATGGAAGAAGGAAAACATAGCATGTCACAAGAGCGAGGTGAGGGGGCTCTGCCCTACAGCGATAAGGATGCCTCGTGAGCCGGGCTTTGGAGATGAGGCCTTTTGGCGAAGCCAAGTCAATTTCGGGCCACCAAACCCAACAACTGAGAAAAAGGCCCTATGGAGTAAAGGGAAGTGTGTACGTTGTCACAACCCCTGCCCAGTGCCTAGAGGATGGGCCAGACGCAGAAGAGCGACACCCTAGGAGCGGATTCCCCATGAGCAGGGGGACAGGAGACGGCCATCTCGAGGCACATCACGACCTATAGGCAACACCGGCGAGACCCAGGAAGGTAACCCGATTGGGAGTCAGAGGATCCATAGTACCCGCAGCCTCCCGGACTTCATATGCATCATTTTCTAAAGAAACAGCAAGGGGTCTCTTTTCTGCAACGGGAAAAAAAATCAGTGGAGCTGATTTGACTCAGCACAACCGAACGATACATCCAATACCAATGATCTGTGCCTACCGATACGATACTCAAAAAATAAATTACTATATAAAGAGCTAGTGTCAATAAAAAGGCTAATGACAGAGAAGAGTCAATCTCCTTTACTCCTCCCGAAACCTCAAGATGAGAAAATCCCTTCATCTAGGCGGGTGCCTAGGCCTACTCAGGGAGCTACTTCTACCATGGCTGACACATTATCTCCACAAAGACCAATGACCCATCCTGAAGAGAAGTTGACTGACGGGGATGTCTCGAGAAAAAATTCTAGAATTGGTAGCCTCCCAAATCAAACATACGTTGAGAAGGGTTGCCAACAAAAAGAGAGGAAAGAGACCCTAGTGAATTTGATATGGTACCGTACCCCAAGGAAGGGGTATACTATACTGTGCCAAAATGCAAAATGTTGAATGGGGTAGGGAACCCTGAACAACACCTTGCCCTTTTCAAAGCAAAGCTACATGCGGGAATACTGGGGGCACTGAAGCCCTTCTTCCCCTATTCTATACTAAATAAACAATCTAATTCTAGGAACAGTTTTGAATACTTTAACTTACAGGAAGGGTGGCTAGAACAAAGCAAGGGATGACACATTCAATGCGCTCAATCCGTTCCTTTCCTTTGGATTTATTATCATAGGTAGTGTTCGAGATTGCCTCTGTGTGGTGAACGCTCGAATGTAGCTAACAACAGTTTTGTCCTCACATGGTTGAAGGAGATGTTGCTACTGGATGGAATGCTTCCGTTCCGGGGCGCCATGATCCTTCTATCAGGAATAATCGAGGGCACTGACTGACTGCATGAATCATCGCTCAGTGAGCTACTAATTGCCGCCAATAGCGCTTCGCTTGCATGCAAGGCGGCTAACAAAAGTGCTAGGTAGACGCGCGGAGATGCATTTTATAGCTTTCCCTTCCTATATTTGGAAATCGATGTAAAGACAAGAAGAAAGTGGTTGAGACAGAGGATTCTTGGTAGTTTATTGTCTCTAAGTACAATGGGTACATAAGTTGAACTTTTCTTTTCAGTACATTGCAATGTTGAACTTTCGGTTGCATCTTCATGTCGTTTGCTGGTCTTAGTGTCTAGTTCCTCTAGAGTTTCTAGTTCTGCTCATGTTTTGGTCTCACCATAGTGGTTGGACTTGAAGTACCACGTCGAGGGAAGAACAGGAAGAGGGTTCGGTTTCTAGGGAGGCTTTGCCCTAGTGGTCTCGGAGTAGGACACGATTTCGGCCAAGGAGGTTTTGTATTCAACCAGGAAAGTGTCGTGCGTGTAAAAAAAAGGAAAAAAAAGAGAAAAACAGAGAAAAAAGGAAAAAAGTGTAACTTTTGCATACGACCTCCGATTGAGGCGATTCTTGATCCGTTGGAAAGGAAACGAGAAGATAGAGTGAAAACCCTAAACCATAATTAGTAGTAGATCAATCTGTCTGAACCAGTCTTAGCCTCGCAATTTTTCTTTTCAGTACATTGCATTGTTGAACTTTCGGTTGCATCGTCGTGTCCTTTGCTAGTCTTAGTGTCTAGTTCCTCTAGAGTTTCGAGTTCTGCTCACGTTTTGATCTTACCATAGCAGTTGGACACAAACAGCCACATCGAGGGAAGAACAGGAAGAGGGCTCGGTTTCTAGGGAGGCTTTGCCCTAGTGGTCTCGGAGTAGGACTCGATTTCGGCCAAGGAGGTTTCGTATTCAACCAGGAAAGCGTCGTGTGTTAAAAAAAAGAAAAAAGAGAGAAAAAAGGAAAAGAAAGTGAAACTTTTGCATACGACCTCCGATTGAGGCGATTCTTGATCCGTTGGAAAGCAAATGAGAAGAGAGAGCGAAAACACTAAACACTAAACCCTAATTACCAGTAGATCAACCTGTCCGAACCAGTCTTAGCCTCGTAATTTTTCTTTTCAGTACATTGCATTGTTGAAATTTCGGTTGCATCATCGTGTCCTTGCTGGTCTTAGTGGCTAGTTCCTCTAGAGTTTTGAGTTCTGCTCACGATTTGGTCTCACCGTAGCGGTTCGACTTGAACTGCCACGTCGAGGGAAGAACAAGAAGAGGGTTCGGTTTCTAGGGAGGCTTTGCCCTAGTGGTCTTGGAGTAGGACACGATTTCGGCCAAGGAGGTTTCGTATTCAACAAGGAAAGTGTCGTGTGTGTAAAAAAATGGAAAAAAAGAGAAAAAAGGAAAAAGTGTAACTTTTGCATACGACCTCTGATTGAGGCGATTCTTGATCCGTTGGAAAGGAAACGAGAAGATAGAGCGAAAACCCTAAACCCTAAACCCTAAACCATAATTAGTAGTAGATCAATCTGTCCGAACCAGTCTTAGCCTCGCAATTTTTCTTTTCAGTACATTGCATTGTTGAACTTTCGGTTGCATCGTCGTGTCCTTTGCTACTCTCAGTGTCTAGTTCCTCTAGAGTTTCGAGTTCTGCTCACGTTTTGGAATCACTGTAGTGGTTGGACTCAAACTGCCACGTCGAGGGAAGAACAGGAAGAGGGCTCAGTTTCTAGGGAGGCTTTGCCCTAGTTGTCTCGGAGTAGGACACGATTTCGGCCAAGGAGGTTTCGTATTCAACCAGGAAAGCATCATGTGTGTAAAAAAAAGGAAAAAAAGAGAAAAAAAGGTAAAAAGTGTAACTTTTGCATACGACCTCCGATTGAGGCAATTTTTGATCCGTTGGAAAGGAAACGAGAAGATAGAGCGAAAACCCTAAACCCTAAGCCCTAAACCCTATTTAACAGTAGATCAATCTATCCGACCCAGTCTTAGCCTTGCAATTTTTCTTTTTAGTATATTGCATTGTTGAACTTTCGGTTACATGGTCATGTCCTTTGTTGGTCTTAGTGTCTAGTTCCTCTAGAGTTTTGAGTCCTGCTCACGTTTTGGTCTCACCGTAGTGGTTGGACTCGAACTGCCACATCGAGGGAAGAACAGGAAGAGGGCTCGGTTTCTAGGGAGGCTTTGCCCTAGTGGTCTCGGAGTAGGACTCGATTTCGGCCAAGGAGGTTTCATATTCAACCAAGAAAGCGTCATGTGTGTAAAAAAAGAAAAAAGAGAAAAAAGAGAGAAAAAAGGAAAATTGTGTAACTTTTGCATACGACCTCCGATTGAGGTGATTCTTCATCCGTTGGAAAGGAAACGAGAAGATAGATGTGGAGGCCATGGGCCCCGGGTACGTCATGACAAGCATATGGGCCACTCGGACAGAGGATGGGCCTAGCCTTGTAATTAGAGATATGATAGAACCTGGCAGACTTTGCCTTGTACGATAAAGAATATACAGTCCTAGTTGGGAAAGTTATATCTCTAAGAGGAGATCTCTTGGCTGTAGTCCGGCTGGGACTCCTACCTTGTACCCCTGTCCCCCAATATATAAGGGGAGGCAAGGAGCCCCCTGAGGGCATACAGAGATTCATCTGAATCATACTTCCTCAAAGGAATACACCACAACTGGACGTAGGGTATTACCTCACATCGAGGGCCTGAACCAGTATAAACCTTTCGTGTTCCTTTGCAATCCACCAAGTTTTGATCCAATGGGTAGCTCTATATTCATATTGCCGGTGTAAAACATCGACAGTTGTGCTCTAGGTAGGCTTTGGCAAGATCTACATCTACAAGCTCGATGGATCCAACAACAGGAGTCTACAGTGGCAAATTCTCTCCTGGAGATACAATCTCATTTGGAAGCCTTGACTTCGTCGCCGACATGTTCGGCAACCTCACCTTGGCCGACACAGATCCAATCCAACCGGCTGAGGAAATAGCTGACTCCACACCAGTCAGCCCACAAGATGCTGTAGCCACCCTCATCGACGTGTTGCGGCAATCTACCACCTATCCGAGTCTGGGAACAACTCTCTCCTTCGGCGTCCGACTCGCGCTCGGTCTTGAGCCAGCCCAGGTTGGGCTAGGAGGGGGAGAGATCGTCAATATCCCTTGCAGACTTGGTGACGCTGCGGATCTACATCTCACACGGCAGACCCGATCCCCTATGATTCAGTTTGGACATGGCCTAGAGCTGCTCTAGATTGGATCTAGGGAGGTCGGAGTCGTCCTTACTCCGATCAACTACTCGGATACCGATTCCAAGTCAGACAATGGTTCGAACACCAGTTGGTGAGTTTCCTTCTGTCCCAAGAGATCTTCATGGCTTCAACCCCTCCACCGGAGGTGCATCGACTACAAGAGGAGCAATAAGAGGAGGCACGCCGACTACGGAAACAGGAGGGGGCCGAGAGCGAGGCTCGCAATGACGAGCTACACAAGGTTGGGCGAACCACCCAGCAAAAAATCCTCCAAACTCGAGTCGGTGACCATGACGTCTTCGTCATGCCACAACAGAACGTCGTGGCCACTGCAACCCTGCTGGACACGCTCCAGCTCAGACCTGATCATCAGGCCACCCCGACAATAGCCAAGATCAAGGTGATGATTACAGCTGCCGCATGTCAGCAGCACCAGCAGTCGGGTGAAACACTTATAGCGACCAACCGGTCGGGTTCTCCAGCGGCAATCTCGTTCGCATCAGTGTGACACCGAGCGGCAGGCTCAAATCAGCCGCATGAGGAGTCACGGCAAACATCACTCGGCAACACCAACAACAACAATCAGCAGCGTCACTAGAATGATCGTCGGTTCAACCAAGAGCTCCGAGTCCATCTACAACGTGATCTCCGCCACGATATCAATGCTCGGTGCTGCCAACACAAAGATGACGAGCGCCGCTGACTGGAGCACGAGCACGAGCGTTTCGGTCTTCACCATGAGCGATTTAACCGCTGCAGTTGGAGCTGGAGCCCTCACGAAGATGAAGGCGTACCAGCCTTCACCCAGGAGCTACAAGATGTCGACTGGCCGTCGGGCTTCAAGCCTACCGGGATCAAAAATACGACGGCAAGACTAACCCCGAGGTGACCACAAATCCATGGCTAACTACCTCCCGGTCGCCCTGGCCGACTCAGCAAGGACATGCCTAACAGGGCTCCCGAGGCGATCAATCGGCTCCTAGGGGGAACTCCGGGAACGCTTTATAGCCAACTTCCAGGGGACTTACGAGCGCCCATCTTCTGAGCACGATCTTTACCAACTGCACTAGAGGAATAATGAGTCGCTCAGTGAGTTCATCAAAAGGTTCTCCGAGAAGCGTAACCAGATCCCAATGATCAAGGACGAGGTCGTCATCGCTGCCTTCCGCAAGGGAGTTAAAGATGCCCCCGTTCATCGCCAAATTCACTCGAAAGCCTCTAGCCTCTATCAGGGCCCTCTTCGATATGGCGAACAAGTATGCTGACTCAGTAGAGGTAGTTGCTAAAGCCCTCGACGAAAAGGAGTCCTGGCAGAAGGACCAAAAGGCGAAAGCCGACAATGAGCCATCACAGAACAAGTCTGGCAGCCACAAGCGGAAGTTGGACAATGAGGTGGCCAACGTGGAGCGCACGCGGTCACGGCCCCCATGGAACAATGAATACCAAAAGGTTATGAACGGGCCTTGCCCCTTCCATCCCAAGGGCAACCACGTGGCCAAGGATTGCTTCATGCTCAAGAAGTTTGCTTCCGAGCACACTTCATCGTCTGGCACCGATAAAGACAAAGACAAGCCAGATTCGGGCCCGGCCGGTGATTTTCAAGATCCCCAGGCCGAGCTCAACCACATCTTCGGAGGGCCGTTTGCGTATGAGTCCAAGCGGAAGCAGAAGCTAACAGCATGCGACGTCAACGCGGTCTCTACAGTAGATGCCCCCAATATTTGCGTTGGTCAGAAACGCCCATCACCTTCGACCGTGCAGATCACCCCGATCAGGTCTCACACCCGGGACACTACCCACTCGTCCTGGACCTGGTCGTCAAAAATATCAAGTTGAAGAAGGCTCTCATAGACGGAGGCAGCGTGGTCAATATCCTCTTCGCCAAGACTATGGATGAGATGAAAATTCCTTGTTCAGAACTGCGGCCGAGTACTGCGCCCTTCCACGGGATAATTCCTGGCCTGTCCTCAACACCCCTTAGGTAGATAACCTTGTCGGTCACCTACGGCACGCGGGATAACTTCCGCACAGAAAACATCTGCTTCAAGGTCGTCGACTTCGAGACCGCGTACCACGCGATACTCGGATGACCAGCGCTTGCCAAATTCATGGTGATACCGCACTATACTTACATGGTGCTCAAGATGCTTGGGCCAGCAGGACTCCTCTCCCTCTGCAGCGACGTCAAGCAAGCCTTCACCTGCAACAAGAAGAGCTGCGAGTTGGCTCAATCTCAAGAAGCGGCAGTCGGACGCAACAGCATTCGGCAAGCCGTCACAACTGAAGTCGAGGATGACCAAGTTCCGGTGAAAAGAGCAGCAAAGTCAGGAATTTTAGTGGACTCTGACACAAAAAGAAGATCCCCCTGGACCCTTCCGACCCCTCTAAGACTGCTCTAGTCGGGACCGGACTCGACCCCAAATAGGAAGACACGCTCGTCACGTTCCTCCAAGCCAACAAGGATATCTTCTCATGGAAACCATCCGACATGCCGGGCATACCAAGGGAGATGATTGAGAACGCCGTCAATGTTAAGACAGATGCCAAGCCAGTCAAGGAACGGCTATGGCACTTCGCACAAGACCGGAAAGATGCTATTCGGGAGGAGATAACCAAGCTCCTCGCAGCCGGGTTCATCAAAGAGGTCTACCACCCGGACTGGCTAGCAAACCCAGTCCTGGTTCGAAAGAAAAATGGTAAATGGCGCATGTGCATTGACTACACCGACCTAAACAAGGCATGCCCCAAAGATCCATTTGGTCTACCCAGGATAGATTAGGTGGTGGATTCAACCGCGGGGTGCGAACTTCTCAGCTTTCTCGACTGTTAGTCGGGATACCACCAAATCAGCCTAAAGGGGGAGGGCTGCCTAAAGACGTCTTTCATCACGCCGTTTGGCACCTACTACTATATCACTGTGCCGTTCGGTTCCAAAAATGCTGAAGCAACGTATCAACGAGCAATTCAACAATGTCTACATACTCAGATCGGGCGCAACGTGGAGGCCTACGTCAATGACGTGGTGATCAAGACGAAGTCCAAAGAAGACCTCATCGTTGACCTAGAAGAAACCTTCCAAAATCTTCGAAGATTCAAGATGAAGTTGAATCTGGAAAAATGCACCTTTGGTGTGCCATCCGGCAAGCTACTTGGCTTCATCGTCTCACATCGCGGCATCGAGGCCAACCTGGAGAAAGTTAATGCAATCATGAACATGGCACCCCCGACTAGCCAGAAGGACATCCAGAAGCTGACAGGCTGCATGGCGATACTCAGCCGGTTTATTTCCCGACTAGGCGAACGGGGTATGCCCTTTTTCAAGCTATTGAAGAAAGCAGACAATTTCCAATGGACTCCCGAAGCCCAGCAAGCCTTCGAAGACTTCAAGAAATTTCTCACATCACTACCCGTGTTGGCGTCACCTATGCCCCAAGAGCCATTAATGCTATATTTGGTGGCAACCACTCAGGTAGTCAACACAGTGTCGGTGGTCGAGCGATTCGAACCGGGTCACATACAAAAGATACAACGGCCAATCTACTTTGTCAGCGAGGTCCTAGCCAACTCAAAGATGAGATATCTGCAGGTCCAAAAGCTGCTCTATGGCCTACCCATCACTATCCGGAAGTTGCTGCACTATTTTCAATCGCATCAAATCACGGTGGTCACATTGTATCCACTTGGGGACGTCCTGCATAACCGCGAGGCTACCGGCCGATTCGCTAAATGGGCAGTCGAGTTGATGGCGTTCGACATCACCTTCCAACCACGGACAGCAATCAAATCACAAGCTCTAGCCGACTTCGTGGCCGAGTGGACAGAAGTTCAGATGCCTACATCAACAGCAAAGCTAGAGTACTAGAGAATGTACTTCAACGGTTCTCTAAGGATCGGCGGCGCCGGGGCAGGCATCGTCCTAACGTCCCCCACTGGTGAAAAACTCAAGTACGTTCTCCAGATCCACTTCCCGGCTTCCCACAACGTCGCCGAGTACGAGGTACTCATCCACGGGCTCCGCATTGCTATATCACTCGGCATCTGCCGACTGGTTGTGCGAGGAGACTCTCAACTCATGGTAAACCAAGTCATGAAAGACTGGACATGTCTCGACGATACTATGGCGGCATACTGTCAGGAGGTCCGAAAGCTGGAAAACAAGTTCGAGGGGCTGGAGATAACACACATCCTACGACAATACAATGATGCTGCATTTGAATTGGCAAACATGGGATCCAAGCGAGAAGTGGTCACGACAGGGATCTTTGTCGAGCAACTTATGGAGCCGTCAGTCAAAAAGAAACCAGTACCAGAGCAGTCAAGAGACGAACCTACCCTGGCAACAGACGAAGTACTGAACATATGTCAAGACTGGCTGTCGATGTTTTACACCAGCAATAGAACTATAGGGCTACTCCGCAAGGGGAAAGTCGGTGGATTGCAGAGGACCACAAAGAGAGTTTATACTAGTTCAGGCCCTCGAGGTGAGGTAATACCCTACGTCCAGTTGTGGTTAATTCCTCTGAGATGTTTGTCGATCAGTGATCTCCCATGCCCTCATGGGGTGCCCTGCCTCCCTTTATATACTAGGGGACAGGGGTAAATGATAAGGATCCCAGCGAATACGGCCAAGGATTTTCTTCTAGAGATAGAAACTTATCCGACTAAGACTGCCATTCCTTATCGTACAAGGTAAAGCCTGCCGGGTGCTATCTTATCTCTAATTACATGATTCGGTCCATCCTCTATCCGAGTGGCCCATATGTAGGTGATGAGGTACCCGGGGCCCATGGCCTCCACAGTAGCCCCTGAGACCTTCATAGTTGAGTCACAGCTGATGCCGAGTGCTCATCCTCCACGGTGAAGATTGCCCGAGTGCAATGCTCCCGAGTACTCTTTGTTCGAGTGAGTTTTCTTCCTGAGTCCTGCTTCATGTCAGCTGGCAGCGAGGCTATCAAGGGCTTCATGAAGATATATGAATAGTGTGCACCCAATAGGCGCACCTATTAGGTGTAGCCCCCGACTTTGTGCTTAATTGTGAAGACAATTAAACATAAAGTCAAAGATCTATAACCTGGAAGTCTTTCCCGAGTAGTATACTACTGGTCTATGAGACTCTTCGGTATCATGTCAACCGGAATATGATTTATAGTCTTGCCGAGTAGGGAACTACTTGTATATAGGACTCTTCGACCTCATGTCAGTCGGAATGTGTGTTTATAGTCTTGCCGAGTAGGATGTTACTCGTATATGGGACTCTTCAGCATGGTGTCAGTTGGAAAGGGGGGTTTATAGTCTTTCCTGAGTGGCGTCCCACCCAGAAGCTAGACTCCTCCGCATCATGTCAGCGGGAATGAGAAATTTATAGTCTCTCCTGAGTAGTGCACTACTCGAAAGTTAGACTCTTCAGCGTCATATCGGCTGGAATGATTTTGCTCATGGCAACTTGATGGCCACGCATATGTTGTTCCCGACTGCCCAGTTGTGTCTTGGCCGCAAGGTTGAGTCCTTGACTAATCTGTTGTGCAGCCCTCGAAGCAGAGTTGAAGACCCGAACAGAGAGGGAAGCCCAGCTGAAGTGGGCCGAAGAAGCCAAGGCCAAGCTTGAGAAGGTTAAGGCCGACCTGACAAAGGCCAATGCCGAGCTCGAACGGGAGAAGGCCGAGTTAAAAGAGGCCACCATCAAGCTCGGCGAAGAAAAAGCCGAACTAGAGAAAACCGTAGCCAAGTGGGAGGCCGACTATGAAAGTAAGTCCCCAACCTGACTGTGATCTTGACCAATCCATTAGTCATTCCATCTGCAACCGAGCTTGACAAGTTTACTTGCCGGTGGACCCGGATAGACATGAGAGCCAATGTCCAGACCCAATATTGGTTTTACACAGAGGAGATAAGAGTCATTAGGGAGTCACGGGAGGCCCTTGTCGGGTCCATGAAAGGGCTCCTTGACCTCATAGATCCCAGCCCTGTGGGAACCAGTTGCAGCAAGATCCCCCAAATAGAGGCGCGTCTTGAGGATGCACCGAATGCCTTGAAGAAGTACTTGGATGAGCATGTCATTGCCGGTGTGGCCTAGACCCTGGCGATGACCAAATCCATCTACCCGAGGGCAGACATTGAAGCCATCGGGGAGGGGTTTGCCGAGGAGACGATGCCCGAAGAGGCGCTGGAGCTGATTGCCCGAGCGAAGCCGACTGCTGAGATAATTACCCGAGACCTGGGTCTGTAGGGGTGGCATATCATGTAGTCGGTATGTATAAACTTTTGTGGAAAACATGTGTAAATATATGTGCACTGCCGCCAAGTTTATCACTCAGTCGTCATTAGCTTTACTTGACCATGTAGTCTATGCCGAGTTAGTCTGTCAGAACTTAATAAAATCGTTCAATGTAAGAAGCTGTACTCGGGCAAACGTGACAGTCGTAGTAAAGCTTTATAACTGGAGTAAGATAAGCTCGTATATTATTGACAGAACACATATATACATGCAACCCCTGACTCACTACTCGGTTGATACAAGCGGCGTAGTGAGTCAAAGAAACTGTACACATGAAAAATTATAAAACTCAGGTATAGAAAGGACGTAGCTGTTCTATGTTCCATGAGTTGCTGATGAAAATGCCGTCTTTGGTCTTCAGTCGGTAGGCGCCTGGCCGCGTGACCTCGGCTATAATGAACGGCCCTTCCCAAATTGGGGATAATTTGTGCCTGTCTTTGGTGGTTTGTATTTTCCTCAAGATGAGTTCCCCGACCAAAAAGGCGTGGCCACGGACATTGCGGTTGTGGTAGCGAGCAGGCCTTGAAGATACCTTGCCGACTGGATTGTTGCGGTGTCCCTTGCTTCTTCCAACTTATCTAGCTCAACCAGTCAGGTATTATTTGAGACGTCTTCTGAGTAAGCCCGGACTCGCGAAGAGTTGAACTGTAACTCTATCGGTAGCATAGCCTCGGCACCGTAGACTAGGAAGAAAGGGGATTGCCCTATTGCCCGACTAACCGTGGTTCTAAGAGACCAGAGAACATATGGGAGTTCTTGTACCCACCGGCCCGCGTATGGTTGTAGTCGGTCAAATATCCTGGCCTTGATGCCATGTAAGACCATACCGTTGGCTCGTTCAACCTGGCCATTGCTCCGCGGGTGTGCCACGGATGCATAGCAGATCTTGATGCCGAAATCTTCGCAGATGTCTTGGAATATGCCACCCATGAACTGAGTACCGTTGTCAGTGATTATGCGGTTAGGAACCCTAAATCGGTATAGTATACTCGTGATGAAGTCCTTTGCTCGTGTCGTTGTTATAGTTGCAACAGGTTTTGTCTCAATCCACTTGGTGAACTTGTCAACTGCGACGAATAGATGTGTGAACCCTCCTGGTGCTTTCTTGAAAGGCCCGACCATGTCGAGCCCCTATACTGCGAATGGCCAAGAAATAGGGATAGTTTGGAGTTCTTGGGCTGGGAGATTTGTTTGTCTTGTGTAGAACTGGCAACCCTCACACTTGCGAACAATGTCCTTGGCGTCTGTTACTGCTGTGGGCCAGAAAAATCCCTGCCGGTAAGCCTTTCCGACTAACATCCTGGATGCGGCATGGTTGCCACATATGCCCGAGTGGATTGACTGTAGGATTTGCTTGCCCTCCTCGGTGGTGACGCAACGCATGAGGACACTGGATGTGCTCCTTCAGTACAAGTCTTCTCCGACTAGTAGGAAGCTTTTGCTTCAATGCTTGATCTGCTCGGCTTGACTGCGATCTTCTGGGAGTTCGTCGTCTAGGAGAAATTTGACAACAGGAGTCCGCCAGTCTTGACATATGTGCAGCACCTCGTCTGTAGCCGGGGTAGGTTCGCCTCCCGACTGCTCCGGTGCTGGTTTCTTCTTGACTGATGGCTCCATGAGTTGCTCGACAAAGATTCCAATCAGAACCGCTTCTCGCTTGGATCCCATATTTGCCAGCTCGTCTGCCGCGTCATTGTATTGATACATGACATATGTTATTTCCAGCCCGTCGAACTTGTTTTCCAGCTTGCGAACCTCCTGACAGTATGCCACCATGGTGTCATCGAGACAAGTCCAGTCTTTCATGACTTGGTTCACCACGAGTTGAGAATCCCCGCGCACAACCAGTCGACGTATGCCGAGTGATATAGCGATGCGGAGCCCATGGATAAGTGCCTCGTACTCGGCAACGTTGTGGGAAGCCGGGAAGTGGATTTGTAAGACGTACTTTAGTTTTTTGCCGATGGGGGACGTCAATATGACTCCAGCCCCGGCGCCGCCGATCCGTAGAGAACCGCCGATGTACATTGTCCAGTACTCTAGCTTTGCTGTTGATGTAGGCAGTTGAACTTCTGTCCACTCGGCCACGAAGTCGGCTAGAGCTTGTGATTTAATTGCTGTCTGTGGCTGAAAGGTGATATCAAACGCCATCAACTCCAGTGCCCATTTAGCGATTCGGCCGGTGGCCTCGTGATTGTGAAGGACATCCCCGAGTGGAAACGTTGTGACCACCGTGACTTGATGTGCTTGGAAATAATGCACCAGCTTCCGGACTGTGATAAGTAGGCCATATAGCAGCTTCTGGACCATCGGATATCTCGTCTTCGAGTCGGCAAGCACCTCGCTGACAAAGTAAACTGGCCGTTGTATTTTCTGGATGTGACCCTTTTCGGATCGCTCGACCACCAGCACCATGCTGACTACCTGAGTGGTTGCCGCCAAATATAGCATTAGTGGTTCTTGGGGCATAGGTGACGCCAACACAAGAGGTGATGTGAGAAATTGTTTGAAGTCTTCGAAGGCTAGTTGGGCGTCCGGAGTCCATTGGAAATTGTCCGCCTTTTTGAGTAGTTTGAAGAAGGGCATACCCCGTTCGCCAGTCGAGAAATAAATCGGCTGAGTGCCGCCATGCAGCCTGTTAGCTTCTGGATGTCCTTCTGGTTAGTCGGGGGAGCCATGTTCATTATAGCGTTGACTTTCTCCAGGTTAGCCTCGATGCCACAATGCGAGACGATGAAGCCGAGTAACTTGCCGGATGGCACTCCGAAGGCGCATTTTTCCGGGTTCAACTTCATTTTGAATCATTGAAGATTATGGAAGGTTTCTTCCAGGTCAGCGATGAGGTCTTCTTTGGACTTGGTCTTGATCACCACATCGTCGATGTAGGCTTCCACGTTGCGCCCGATCTGAGTGTGCAGACACCGCTGAATTGCCCGTTGATAGGTTGCTCTAGCATTCTTCAAACCGAATGGCATTGTGATATAGCAATATGCTCCAAACGGCGTGATGAAAGATGTCTTTAAGCAGTCTTCCTCCCTCAGGCTGATTTGATGGTATCCTGAGTAGCAGTCGAGAAAGCTGAGTAGGTCGCACCCGGCCGTGGAATCTACCACCTGATCTATCCTGGGAAGACCAAATGGGTCCTTGGGGCATGCCTTGTTGAGATCGGTGTAGTCGACGCACATGTGCCATTTACCGTTTTTCTTCCGGACCAGAATTGGGTTAGCTAGCCAATCCGGGTGATAGACCACCTCGATGAACCCGGCTATGAGGAGCTTGGTGATCTCCTCCCGGATAGCATTCTTGCGGACTTGAGCGTAGCGCCATAGCTGTTGCTACCAGCTTGGTGTCTGTCTTCACGTTTAGGGCATGCTCGATCACCTCCCTTGGCACGCCCGGCATGTCGGACGGTTTCCATGCGAAGATATCTTTATTGGCTTGTAGGAAGGTGACGAGCACGTCTTCCTATTTGGGGTCGAGTCCAGTCCCGGCTAGGGCAGTCTTGGAGGGGTCGGAAGGTTCCAGGGGGATCTTCTTTGTGTCAGAGTCCACTAAAATTCCCGACTTCGCCGCCTTTTTTGCCG
Source organism: Oryza meyeriana var. granulata (assembly GCA_003991445.1). Lineage (NCBI taxonomy): Eukaryota > Viridiplantae > Streptophyta > Magnoliopsida > Poales > Poaceae > Oryza > Oryza meyeriana. The sequence continues at coordinate 80,225 of RYFJ01000520.1, read as the reverse complement.
GAACTTGATCTTGCTCGACTTAAGTTGTGACGGCTTGCCGAATGCTATCGCGCCCGACTACCGTCTCTTGTGATTGAGCCAGTTCGCAGCTCTCCTTGTCGCAGGTGAAGGCTTGCTTGATGTTGCTACGGAGGGAGAGGACTCTTGCTGGCCCAGGCATCTTGAGCACCATATATGTGTAGTGCGGTATCGCCATGAATTTGGCGAGTGCCGGTCGTCCGAGTATCGCGTGGTACGCGGTCTCAAAGTCGGCAACCTCGAAACAGACGTTTTCCGTGCGGAATTAATCCCGTGTGCCGAAGGTTACTGGCAATGTGATCTGCCTGAGTGGAGTTGATGACAAGCCAAGAATTATCCCTTGAAAGGGCACAGTACTCGGCCGTAGTTCTGAACGAGGGAACTTCATCTCGTCCAAAGTCTTGGCAAATAAGATGTTGAGCGTGCTACCTCCGTCAATGTGGGTTTTCTTCAGCCTGATGTTTCTGATGACCGGGTCTAGGATGAGTGGATAACGTCCCGGGTGAGAAACCCGATCTGGGTGATCTGCGCGATTAAAGGTAATGGCCATCTCTGACCAGCACAGGTACTGGGGGTGTCCGTCGTAGAGACCGTATTGATGTCGCGTGCTGATAGCTTCTGTTTGCACTTGGACTCGTACGCGGACAGCCCTCCAAAAATATGGTTGAGTTTGGGCTGAGGATCTTGGAAATCGTCGGCCAGACCCTGATCTGGCTTGTCTTTGTCCTTGTCGGCGCCAGATGATGAAGCCTGCTCAGAGGCAAACTTCTTAAGCATGTAGCAATCTTTGGCCACGTGCTTGCCCTTGGGGTGGAAGGGGCATGGCCCGCTCATGACCTTCTGGTAGTCGTTATTCAGTTGGGGCCGCGACCGAGTGCGTTCCATGTTCGCCACCTCGTTCTCCGACTTCCGCTTGCGGCTGCCAGACTTGTTTTTAGACGGCTCGTTGTCGGCTTTCGCCTTCTGATCCTTCTGTCGGGACTCCTTCTTCTCATCGAGGGCCTCTGCGACCGCTTAAGCCGAGTCGGTGTATTTGTTGGCCATGTCAAAAAGAGCCCGGACAGAGGGTGGTGGCTTCCGAGTGAACTTCACGATGAATGGGGCGTCCTTTACTCCCTTGTGGAAGGCGGCGATGACGGCCTCATCGCGGATCATTGGGATCTTGTTGCGCTTCTCGAAGAACCTCTTGATAAAATCACATAGAGACTCGTTCTTCTCCTGGTGTAGTTGATACAGATCGTGCTCAGAAGATGGTCTCTCGTAGGTCCCCTAAAAGTTGGCGATGAACCGCTCCCTGAGTTCTCCCCAGGAACCGATCGACCGCCTCGGGAGCCCTGTTAGCCATGTCCTCGCCGAGTCGGCTAGCGCGACTGGGAGGTAGTTAGCCATGGCTTTGTTGTCACCCCTAGCAGCTCGGACTGCTAGGGTATATACGGTGAGCCAGGACTCGGGATTTGTTTTGCCGTCGTACTTTTCAATCCCTGTGGGCTTAAAGCCAGTCGGCCAGTGGACGTCCTGTAGCTCCCGAGTGAAAGCTGGGATGCCTTCGTCTTCGTGAGGGCTCGGGCTTCGACCACGGCGGTTAAACCACTCGTGATGGAGACCAAAGCGCTCGTTTTCATCTTCCAGTCGGCGACGCTCGTCTTCATGTCGTTCGTGGCACCGAGCGTTAAGAGTGTGGCGAAGGTCGTGTTGTAGGCGCTCTCGGAGGTCTTGACTAGGCCGGCGATCATACTGGAGATGCCGCCAGTTGTCATTACCGAGTGACGTTTGCCTCGTCTCCTCGCGTGGCCGACTTGAGCCGGCCGCCCGATGCCGTGCAAACGTGGATGAGCCTGTTGCTGGAGATCCCGACCGGTTAGTCGGTACCACAGTGTCGCCCGACTGCTGTTGATGTTGCTGGCAGGCGGCAGCCGTGATCATCGCCTTGATCTTGGCGATAGTTGGGGTAGCCTGGTGATCAGGCCCGAGTTGAAGCGTATCCAGCAAGGTTGCGGCAGCCACAACATTTTGTTGTGGCGTGACGAAGACATCGTGATCGCTGACTTTTGTCTGGAGAATCTGCTGCTGAGCTGCTCGCCCGGCCTTGCGTAGCTCATCATTGCGAGCCTCGCAGTCAGCCTCCTCCTGTTGACGCAGTCGGCGCACCTTCTCCTGTCGCTTTTCTTCTAGTCGGTGCACCTCGGATGGTGGTGTTGAAGCCATGAATATCTCGCGGGGAAGGAAGAGACTCGTCAGACTGGAGTTCGAACTAGCGTTCGAACCATTATCCGACTTGGAGTCGGACTCCGAGTAATTTATCGGAGTGAGAACGACCCCGAACTCTCTAGATCCAATCTGAAACGACGCTTGGCCGTGTCCAAACTGAATCGCAGGAGATCGGGTCTGCTGCATGGGGTGTAGATCCGCAGCGTCGCCGAGTCTATGCAGGAGATTGACGATCTCTCCCCTTCTCGGCCCAACCCGAGCTGGCTCAAGGCCTAGCGCAAGTCGGACGCCGAAGGAAAGAGTTGTCCCGATGCTCAGCGAAGTAAAGGACTGCCAGAGTAGATCGTTGAAGGAGATCGCGGTGTCCTATGGGCCGACTGGCGCAACGTCGGCTGATTCCTTAGCCGGCTGGATTGGATCTGCTTCGGCCAAGGTGAGGTTGCTGATCTGGTTGGCAATGAAATCGAGGCTTCCAAATGAGATAATGTCTCCAGGAGAGAACTTGTCGCCGTTGATCTTGGTTGCTGGATCCATCGAGCTTGCAGATGTGAAACTCGCCGGAGCCCCTACCTGGCGCGCCAACTATCGATGTTTTACACCGGCAATAGAACTATAGGGCTACACGGCAAGGGGAAACTCGGTGGATTGCAAAGGAACACAAAGAGAGTTTATACTGGTTCAGGCCCTCGAGGTGAGGTAACACCCTACGTCCAGTTGTGGTGTAATTTCTCTGAGATGTTTGTCGATCAATGATCTCCCGTGCCCTCATGGGGCGCCCTGTCTCCCTTTATATTCTAGGGGACAGGGGTACATGATAAGGATCCCAGCTAGATACGGCCAAGGGATTTTCTTCTTAGAGATAGAAACTTATCCGACTAAGACTACCATTCCTTATCGTACAAGGTAAAGCCTGCCAGGTGCTATCTTATCTCTAATTACATGATTCGGCCCATCCTCTATCCGAGTAGTCCATATGTAGGTGATGAGGTACCCGGGGCCCATGGCCTCCACATTGGCGGACTCCTGTCCTCAAATTCCTCCAGGACGATGAACTCCCAGAAGACCGCAGTCAAGCCGAACAAATCAAACGTCGAAGCAAGAGTTTCCTAGTCGTCGGAGAAAACCTATACCAAAGAAGTGCATCCGGTGTCCTAATGCGCTTCGTCACCACCGAGGAGGGCAAGTAGATTCTACAATCGATCCACTCGGGCATTGTGGGGCTAGTCACTTTCCTGGGGACTAGCTGAACATGAGTATGAGTTGTGTATAATTGAGATGGTTGGGGAATAGCTATTGTGGTTCGAGTCCTCTGAGGTACGTATCGTCTTTGGTCACCACCATCGAGTGGTTTAACGGGTGTATGACGGAGAGGACTGGCAAGCTATCCTTATGATTATCTCTTTTGTACACTTCTCGGCATTTCGGTTATTATATTGGAAGGGGTCAACCATGATCATGGACACATTGAGGTCGAGTGGCTATTATGCGTGTATGGATCCCACTCGTCCAACAATATGTGGTGGTCGCGTTGGGTGCTAGACGATATAATACTCGGGGTGTCCACAATTGAGATCCTTCGACAAGTTGTTCTTCCCCCGAAGAATCGTCACCAAAGACATTCTTCCATGGGTTTTTTACATGGGGGGGCTTGGTTTTGTAAAAGATTATGTGTTTGTGTCAAATTATTTTATTCTTCTTACCCAGTCCTTCGGTGGAATGATGAACATACAAAGCTCATGAATAGGATTGACTTCCCTAGGGAAAATTGCTTTTGGATGTCTTTCGGGAATTCTTTCAATCATTAGGTTTTATACCTGTCGGTATTGGATTCGTAATCTTCACGTGGTTCAAACTCCTCTTCTTCAAAGGGATAGTTCAACGGCTTGTTCATTATTTCGTCGTCTGATGAAGAACCTTCAGTGCTTGAAGCCTCCTCATCCGTTTATAATCCAAAGACTGGAATGGGTTTAATCATAGCCACCTGTTTTTGGGGTGTGTTAGCAGCTAGGTTTTTTCAGAGGAGAAACCCTGGTATAATCAGGAGTATTGGGTTTCTTGGCATTGGATGAAGTTTCAACCACCTGTGAGGAAGAGGGTTCAGCTTTTCCACTCGAACCATTTTTCAAGGTTGTCATTTCTTCCTTTGAAAAGAAGTATTGGGCGTCTTTATGGCTTATCTCGTGTATTCCAAAGTGTCTCAGACCCCTAGCTATTCTTCTTTGTTTACCATTCTTTACATATTTGAAGCACGGGAGAAGGAAAAAGACTTTTCATTGTCCTAAACTAAGGATGGCAAGTAAGAAGGCGAGCATATCCTCTAAATTGATTATCCTCAAATCAGCTCTTCCTGGGGTGGGGTATTGTCTGTCCTGATAAATAGATAATTCCAGGAGTAATAAATAGGAGTAAAGTATTGATATAATTGGAATTGCAGAAGCAAGTACCAATTTACTAAAAAAAGAAAAAAAGTATCTAATCTAAAGGGCTCATTTTCCTTTTTAGGATTAAACAAAAGGGTTTGCAAATAAAAGCGCTAGTGCCACAAGTAGTCCATAAATTGTTAAAGCTTCCATAAAAGCTAGACTAAGCAATAAAGTACCTCGTATTTTACCTTCTGCTTCTGGCTGTCTCGCAATACCTTCTACAGCTTGTCCTGCAGCAGTACCTTGACGGCCCAATAGAAGCAAACCCTACGGCTAATCTAGCAGCAATAACAGAAGCTGCAGCAATTAGTGGAATGCCTAGTTGACTAGTAGTTCAGTAGCAGAAACAACTTATTTCCCTGCCAGAATGAGTTCAAGAGATGAGATCCAGGTAGTGAAGTGACCAGAGGAGAAAGAATCAAACCATTCACTTGTGAAACTGTTAAGAAGAATAGCTATTTTTTGATGGGAGTCCGAGTTCAAAGAGTAAGGGATCGGTGAGATTATTTATACTGGATAAAGAGATGAAATGGAAAGAAGAAAGAAGTATGAAGTGTTTTTGGTGTGTATTGATGGAGACAGAATGAAAGATTCACTCTCTCCTAATAAATGAACTGAATGTAGTCCCTCTTCTTAGAATCTCGCCCCCCCCCCCCCCTGAATGACCATAGTGAATGCTTCTGGGTTTACATCGTTGGCTCCAACTTGAATAGATGAATGAAATGGGAATGATAAAAGCACCACCTTGGGACAAGCATATCTGCCTCACCTATATAATGGGTACTTTTCACCCGCCTCTTCGGTCTTACCCGTCGTACCATCAAGATCCAGAACAAGCAAGATAGTCAACCCACCACTTAGGAGAGTAACCTGTAGAAGAGCCCAGGATCTCATTAAATGCATTGGAAGGGGACCAGATCAGAAACTCTCAAACTGAAGGGGAAGTTAAAGAAAAAATTAATTACAATCCTTAGGTAGCAACATTAGTTTTCTAGACATTCAAGTGGCTAAATTGAACAAGCTCCTCATCACCAGAACCTTGCCCATGATCATCACAATTGCTAATGGACAAAAGATGACTAGTGAAGGAAAATGTCTAGGGATAAAGTGGGGCAGGGGCATAACTTTGAATTCAATTTGAGAGTATTGAACTAGGGTCCTATGACATACATGGTTTTGGGCATGGATTGGCTGAGAACCTTAAGTCCATTTACATTAGATGTGAACACTTACACCTAGAAGTGGGGGTAAAGTAAGTGAAATTGGAAAGAGTGAGGATAGAAATGTCCAGCAAGAATGAGACAGAAGAAAAGGAAGTAGGAGCAATGAACGAAATAGACAAAGACGCCGTAGGTTCAGGGTTAAGTAACTTGTTTTTTTACTATTTTTATGTAATGACTTGTGCTTTGCTTTAAAGCTCACTACCTTTTTCAATCTTACAACGAATAGGGCTCTCGCTAGGCTAGAAATCGTTAAAGAAACATGCCTTCAACAACACATACCTAGCTAACATCTTCACCAACTACTTCGTATGAGCCCCACCATCGATAAATTACCAGAGGATCAACAAAGCAAGACAAGCCCATGCAAGAATGTCGATGTTTTACACCGGCAATATGAATACAGGGCTACTCAGCGGATGGAAAATCGGTGGATTGCAAAGGAACACAGGGAGATTTATACTGGTTCATGCCCTCGATATGAGGTAATACCCTACGTCCAGTTTGGGGTGTATTCCTTTGAGGAATTATGGTGGTGATTCTGATGAACTGTGTGAACCCACCCTCATAGGGCGCCCTGCCTCCCCTTATATACCGGGGGAGAGGGTTACAAGATAGGAGTCCCAACCGGATTACGGCCAAGGGATTTCCTTCTAGAGATACAACGTGCCTGACTAGGACTGTATATTCCTTATTGTACAAGGTAAAGTCTGCCGGGTCCTATCATATCTCTAATTAAAGGTTAGGCCATCCTCTATCGAGTGGCCCATATGCTTGTCATGAGGTACCCGAGGCCCATGGCTTCCATAGTAGCCCCCGAGACCTTCATAGTTGAGTTATAGCTGATGCCGAGTGCTCATCCCCCACGGTGAAGTTTGCCCGAGTGCATTGCTCCCGAGTACTCTTTGTCCGAGTGCTTTTTCTCCCGAGTCTTGCATCATGTCAGCTAGCATATGTATCATGTATATGTATGAATAGTGTGCACCAAATAGGCGCACCTATTAGGTGTAGCCCCCGACTTTGTGCTTAATTGTAAAAACAATTAAACATAAAGTCAAAGATCTTTAACCTTGTAGTCTTTCCCGAGTAGTATACTACTGGTATATGAGACTCTTCGGTATCATGCCAACCGGAATATGATTTATAGTCTTGCCGAGTAGCATGCCACTCGTATATGAGACTCTTCAGCTTCATGTCAGCTGGAAAAGGGTGTTTATAGTCTTTCCCGAGTGGCGTCCCACTCGGAAGTTAGACTCCTCAGCTTCATGTTAGCTAGAAGAAATATTTATAGTCTTTCCCGAGTAGTGAACTACTCGGAAGTTAGACTCTTTAGCATCATGTCAGCTGGAATAATGTTGCTCAAGGCAACTGGTGGCCAAGCATGTAGGCCGAGTACCACTTTATGAAATTAAATCCATTGCATGGTCAGGTGTACTTGAGAAAGATACCTGCATCTCCAATTTTAATGAAGACCAGCTTGTGATCCTTATAAGGATATATCCTCGATACCTGATGGATAAGACAAATACCTAAACACATGTGTTTAGCAATTAGGCCTTCATGAACCATATCTGTTTACCTCATCGGTTCCTATTGGTAGCATCAGCACTGCGATTTTAACTCAGCCTGCGAACGGCCCATATTGAGCGTGCTACTGTAGAAACTCATATCTTGGTGGTTGCTACCAAATAAGCCAGCTTGAACCGACCTACCCAGCATAGCTCTATAGAAGCAGCATCCATCGCATGTCAGGATGAGTACTCCAGCGTCGGTAACCGCAATCAGCCAAAAGAATTCCTATCCGCAAGCCTTTTCGACTTATGTTCTGGATGCAACATGGTTGCCACGGATGCCTGAGCAGGTATATTGCAGAATCTGCTTGCCCTCCTTAGGTGTGACGCAGTGCATGAGAACTTCGGATGCGCTTTGACGATACAGGTCTTCTATGACTTCAATAAAGCCGAGCAGGCTACCCGAACCTAGCATTGGCATAGGATTCGGCTAGCGACCCTCATGAGGCATACCCTACCCAACAGAGTTATAGCCAAGCAAGGTACCCGAACCTTGCATTAGCATAGGATTCGGTTGGCGACCCTCATAGGGCGTACCTAACCTGACAGAGTTGTGACCAAATAAGGAACCCGATCCTAGCATTAGCATAGGATCGGCTGGTGACCCTCATGGGGCGTACCCTACTTAGCCGAGTAGCACACGAGCCCCGACTAGCGCTGGAGGTCGGCTATATTAGCCGAATGAGGTACCCAAACCTTGCGTCAGCATAGGATTCGGCTGGTGACCCTCATGGGGCATACCCAACTCAGCAAAGTTGTGACCAGATAAGGTACCTAAACCAAGCGTTAGTGTAGGATTCAGTTGGCGACCCTCATGGGGCGTACCTCACCCAGGTGATATACGACCCCTGACTAATGCCGGAAGTCGGTTGTCAGCTCACATGGAGCATAGCCAGGGAAGATGACGTCCCGACTAGTGCAAGTACTCAGTCAGTAGCCCTCATGGAGCATTCCGAGCGTATCTTGGTAGACTAGTCCAGCCCCGAGCGTAGGAGATTGGCTCGCAGCCCTGAGTTCCTGTCACGCGTATCCGGAGCTGGCCGTGCACTATAAAGATATCGGATGAGTAGCATCTGATGATGAAAACAATCACCCGAATAAAATGTATTTTACAATATATGTAAATACGTGTTCTTCCTCTTATTGATATTAATTTCCCCGAGTAGTTGACCCCTTACGTTTAAGCACTCTGCCCGACTAGTCATAGCCCCCTACCATTGGGGGTTGGCTCATGGCTCTTTCCCAGACACGCGTTTTAGGTGACTTGAGTTCGTCTTTCATGGAGCAAAGTTTCACAGATCAGGATTTATGCTACTCAAGTACTTTTGCAATCATTTAAGAGAAAAAAAAGAAAAAAGTGCAGCTTGTGCACCTATTAGGTGTAAGCGGCTACAGCAATGGCAAGGCCAAATGAAGAACTATTTATCAGAAAGTGACTTAGCTGTTCGGTATTTGGGAGTGGGGATTCCATCCTTGCGTTTGGGCTTTTGAGCCCCCGAGCATGTCACTTGTTGTTTTGATAATCTTCAGTTGTAGGAGGTCAAAGATGGTTGTGACCGACTACCACAATGAAGCCATCTGACTTGCGTTTGCGATTCCCAGCTTTAGTTGGGACCGCGTCGTCGGTGTCTTTCCGCTTCTTCTGTCAGGATGCCTTTTTGTCATCGAGGGCCTCAGCAACAGCTTGGGCCGAGTCGGCGTATTTGTTCGCCATGTCGAATAAAGCCTAGACAGAGTTGGGAGGCTTCTGCGTGAATTTGTCAATTAACGAGGTGTCTTTGACTCCTTTTCGAAAGGCGGCGATGACGACCTCATCCTTGACGTTCGGGATTGAATTCTTCTTCTCAGAAAACCTCTTGATGAAGTCACGAAAAGACTCATTCTTCCTTTGATGCAACTGATATAGGTCGTACTCGGAAGATGGCCTCTCGTATGTTCCCTGGAAGTTGGTGATGAAACATTCCCGGAGTTCTCCCCAGGAGCCGATTGATCTCTTAGGAAGTCTTGTTAGCCATGTCCTCGCTGAGTTAGCCAAAGCGACTGGGAGGTAGTTAGCCATGGCCTTGTGATCTCCTTTGGCTGCTCGGATCGCTAGAGTGTAGACCGTGAGCCAGGACTTGGGATTGGTCTTGCCGTCGTATTTCTCAATTCCTGTATGCTTGAAACCCGACGGCCAGTCGACCTATTGTAGCTTCTGGGTGAAGGCCGGTATGCCTTCATCTTCATGAGGACTCCGACCTCGACTACGGCGGTGAAACCGCTCATGGTGGAGGCCAAAACGCTTGTTCTCGTCTTCCAGTTGGCGTTGCTCATCTTCTTCTTGTTCGCGGTGCCGAGCACTGATGTCCTGTCGAAGGTCACGCTGTAGTTGGCCTCAGAGATCCTGATTGTCCCGACGGTCGCTTCGACGCTGCCGGTTGTTGTTGGGGTTGCCGAGTGACGTTTGGCGTGACTCCGTGTGCTACCGACTAGAGTTGGCCGCTCGGCGTCGCTTTGAGGTGGATGAGACTGCCGTTGGGGATGCCGACCGGTTGGTCGGTATGAGGGTATCGCCCGACTGTTGGTGCTGCTGACATGCAACAGTAGTAAGCATGGCTTTTATCCTTGCGATCGTTGGAGTGGCCTGGTGATCAGGCCTGAACTGGAGTGTATCAAGTAGAGTTGCAGCGGCCATGATGTTCTGTTGAGGAGTAATGAAGACGTCGTAGTCGCTGACTCGGATTTGGAGGATTTGTTGCTGGGCGGTTTGCCCAGCCCTGCGTAGATTGTCGTTGTGGTCGTGTAGGCGTCTTGCTTCTTCCTCCTGTTGTTCTCACAGTTGGCAGGCCTCCTCCTCTTGTTGCTCGTGTAGTCAGCGTGATTACTAAGTAGGAGTAGAGCTTTTGGATGCCATGATGATTTCTTGTGGCGGAGAGAAGGTTGCCGAGCTGCTGTCCGACTTAGAGTCAGAGTTCGACTGGGAGTCAGAATCCGACTGAGAGTCGAAGTCAGAATAATTGATGGGGTGATTATAACTCCGACCTCCCTAGATCCGATCTCGAGCGGCTCTGGGCCGTATCTGAGTCAAACTCCAGAGGATCGGGTTTGCTGCGTCGGATGTTGTTTGAAGATATCTGCGGCGTTGCCGAGTCTGAACGGGAGATTGACGATCTCCTCCTTCCTTAGCCTGATCTCGGCCGGCTCAAGACCGAGTCCGAGTCGAACACTGAAAGGAAGAGTTGTCCCAATACCTAGTCAAGTGGAAGATTGCCGCAGCAAGTCGATGATTGTCGCTGTAGCATCGTGTGGACCGACTGGTGCGGAGTCTGCTGATTCCTCGGCCGGTTGGATCAGGTCTGCGTCGGCCAAGGTGAGATTGCCGAACATGTCGGTGACGAAGTCGAGGCTTTCGAATGAGATTGTATCTCCAGGGGAGAATTTGCCGCCGCCGACCCCGGTTGCTGGATCCATCAAGCTTGTAGATGTAGATCTCGCCGAAGCCCCTACCTGGCGCGCCAACTGTCGATATTTTACACCGGCAATATGAATACGGGGCTACTCGGTGAATGGAAACTCGATGGATTGCAAAGGAACACGAGGAGATTTATACTGGTTTAGGCCCTCGATATGAGGTAATACCCTACGTCCAGTTTGGGGTGTATTCCTTTGAGGAATTATGGTAGCGATTCTGATGAACCGTGTGAACCCACCCTCATAGGGCGCCCTGCCTCCCCTTATATACTGGGGGACAGGGTTACAAGGTAGGAGTCCCAACCGGATTATGGCCAAGGGATTTCCTTCTAGAGAAACAACATGCCTGACTAGGACTGTATATTTCTTATTGTACAACGGAAAGTCTACCGGGTCCTATCATATCTCTAATTACAAGGCTAGGCCCATCCTCTATCCGAGTGGCCCATATGCTTGTCATGAGGTACCCGGGGCCCATGGCTTCCACAAAGAATGACCTCATTGCCATGGAAGCCCTTTCCTTACTCCTCAATATAATCTAGGGTAACGTTTTTTCTGACCAACCCTCATGGCTTTAGGAATGGGCCCCTAAGCTAGCGCCTAATCTAATTTAGTTTTTCTTTTTTAACCTCTTACAGGTCTAGGATCCTAGTTATCACTAGTCTGAGTGCCCCGAGATCCAATGCCCGTAACGTAATATGTCTAGTCTCCTAGTGCCCTTTGGGAGGACACAGGGTGTTCCTGCTTTTTCTTTTAAGTCAACAGTATCTCACACACAATCTCCTGTAGAGTTTTTGTCTAATATATTATTCTATTTTAGGATTCACTATGGAAGAGGAGTACTGCTTCACTCACGGGGACATCATCGAGAAGAAGAAGCCAAGATTACTCTCGAATAAAGAAGGAAAGAGGGTTTTGACTCAAATGGATCGTTGAAAGACTGAGTCTAGGACTTGGTTGGTTGAAGATTTGTGGGGGAAATAAGTATGCGGGAGGAAGTAGCTCCAGATAATGAGCAGTAGGAGGAAAGTAAAGTATTGGAGCAAGAGGACTCGCATGTATGTGCCCATAGCAAGATGCCCTTAACACTTAAGCATTCCCCAAATTGAATTCAAAATCGAACATCAGAGTACTTTTTTAAATCTTATCCTCAAGCTATGTTGAGATAGATGCGTTGCTGAGGAGTGGGAAGGTGGCCGGCATGCACGAGAAGCTGTCGCAAAGGATGAAGGATCTATGCACGAAGTCCGTGGAACAGACCATATACTTGGTCAGCATCTACGAGCCGTACACATTCTACAGCAGAAGGTGAGGTTTATATAGCTTGTTTGGTTCCTGGTCAAAAGCCAGTCCCGACCTGCCAGTGGTAACCAGCTGGGGAAATGGTAACCCAAACCCTGGGCACCAGCACCAGTATGAAAAAGCTTGGTTTGGTGCAAGGGTCCAATGCTTCAGTGCTTATCAAAACATATAAAATTACTCATGCTATTTTCATGAAACAATATGAATGTTGGCAGATTTGACAACACGAACACGGAGACTAATAGCCGAGATGTCGAAGGAAGAGCACTCAGTATTCCCTGCCTGCTCAGATGCGGCAATCCACCTATCTGTTATCCTGTTCCTATGTGAAGTCACAATAGGCTTCCTCATACCACCTGACATATCGTACGAGAGATTCCACCCAATATCTGAGCATGACTTTCTCCGTGTGGAAGTCCCCTTCTTCAATGAGCTTACGCTCAAAATCATCCCGCACACAGAACAAATACTTGTCATTTGGACGACACGACCCCAAAATCTAATACCACACCATACCAAGGTGATAGCAATAACTACTAACCCATCTGGAAAAACCTAACTAGATAGGAAACGGTAGTGGTATGATTTCACCAAGCAAGAAGGCCACCAAAACGTGCCTATACCAGTGTATGTTATATTGAGGTCTTCGATTCAACCTTGGTATTCTCCTTTCTAAAACTTACTAATACTATTGAAAGCTTTTTCAATGATTCACAAAATCATCCCTAGTATAAGAAGCTGTACCTGACCTACTATAGTATTAGACTCAATAAGAAGCTTTCAAAACACCACTACTATATCTAATATGCCCCGCCAAAGCAAGAGTGAGGAGCTTGACTGAACCTCTGAGCGAGCTATTAATACCTTCTTCCTGAAGAGTAGTAGCCTTCATTCATAGCCTGACCAACTAGTTTGTACGCTAATCTACTATTCATTTCTATAAGCAGGGAGTGTTAACGCCAAAATTTGGCACGGTTCGCGTCGGACTCGGTTAAGGAAGGAAGTGATATTAGCCGTTGGGAGCTAATCCAGAAGAAGCCAGATTCGGGAAGGAATCGTGAAGGCCACGATATGGCAGTTAATTACCTTATCTATAAATTAGATAGTTTTGATAATTTTTAGGAAAACCTGATCTCGTATCCGATCAGGGCTTGTTAGTTTTCCTTTTATAGATAGGAAGTTGTGTGCCGTGTCCTATAAGGACTCCTGTCAACTCGGGGTATATATACGTATGCCCGGGTGCTTTGTAAATCATCACAACGATCAATAAACTTCGGCGCATCGCCAACCTTTCGATGGGTTCTTGCTTCTCGAGCGAGGCTGCATCGGTTAGGTCCGAACTCCTGCGAGAGGGTAAGACTCGTCACCCCTTACCCAGGTGTATCTGCCCTGTCTACGGCTGCATCGGTTCGGTCCAACCTCTTAGGCCGATCAGGTATACCACATCACGCGTGCGTAGATCTTATCAGCTTACTGGGAGTAGCTTATCGTCAGTTTGTGCTGCATCGGTTGGGTCCGACCTACTAAACTGTCGCGATAAGTTTCTCCTGCTAGGTTGATGGTTTTTGCGTAAGCGTCTTATCGGAATGTATAGCCGGTAAGTTATCTTATTACATCACAGTTGCATTAGGTTTATCGGCTTGTTGAGGTTCCTTTACTATTATCGATCTGTGCTGCATCAGTTAGGTCTGAACTACTAGATCGATAATAATAGATTTATCCTTGTCGAGCCGATCGGTGTATATGTGACGTTCTATCAGAGTGCTTAGCCGATAGGTTATCTTTCTATAAAGCCGACTGTATTATCCTTACTGTTTTGGTCATCTATGTTATCATCGGTTTTCTAGCCGATGCACATGTGTTTCCTTGGCAGTCGGCTAGCTTACTATTCTGCATATCTATTTTATCATCGGCTTCTAGCCGATGCACATGTTATACTGACAGCTTATCTATTTGCTTATAGCGCTATCGGTTTCCTAGCCGATACACAGGTGCCATCGGCCATCGGCTATAAGGAGCCTACATCAGTCCGTATCGGCCGATAGCCGATGTGCAATTGTTGCTGACCTGGGCACGAGCACAAGCGAAGGGCACGGGCACGAGACCCGGGCGTGGACAGCTGGGGCCCGGACAGTCTCATCATCGGCTTTCAGCCGATGCTCAAGCATTCTTTCGGCAATCGGCTAGCAGGATTCTTATTGGCCGATTGAATCCCTAAGCTAATATTCTCCTTGTCAATTACGGGGTCAAATTGGCTGGCACGCCCGCGAACCTCAAATATTTTAGGACCTGCACTGGAGCTAAGCAGATCTCCCAGGCCTTCGTATGTTCAATCGCATCAAGCCAGATCGTCAACAAGCTTCTTGGCACACCCGGCGGTTTTTGGTGCGAACAGGGAGTGATGCGAAAAATAGCATCATCTATTAGGAAAAAGCAACTGTTGTTCTTTATTTAGGAGCTAGTGTTAATTTACTTCCTACTTCTGTTATGAAAAATAGGGATTAGTGGCATTAAAAACCACTGAGGTGATTTTGCAAATCGCTGATAGATCTATTTTTTAATAATATGGAATGCTAGAAGGTCTTCGAACCTGTGGATTTCTTAGTTCTTGACATGGGGATGGTGCATAAGGGGAAGCAGCCACCTATTCTTTTTGGTAGACCATTTTCAAATACTGCTAATGCTTGGAAAATGATTTTGGTGTTCATTGCTCTCTTCACTGACTCGACTGAAAAAATCTTTTCTGATAAGCTCTTTCGAAACAAGCAACGGGTTGAGCGCACTAGCACGGAAGCGTTAGCACGCGCATCTGTTTTCTTGCTCCTTATTCATTGTTGCTGACCATTACATCATCATAAAGATATCCCAAGAACCCAGATAGGGATGAATGACTAGCACTCAAGAACAAGCAAGGGATGAGCGCACGGGATCGACGTTGCTTGTTGCTTTACTATCACATTAGAGAAGCGGAACCTCCAAGCTCAGACATCTCAAACTCAGAAACTACCCTTCTATCCCACCCAGCTCCTCTAGCATCGGAAGCAGAACTACCTGACTGAAGGAGATAGACAGGAAGGGAAGACAGTCATACAAAGGCCGAATAAAGCTCTCTTGAAGCTGCATCTGAATAGACCAAGAGTCACTTAGTACATATGAACCCTTGAATAAATAAGAATTGTGAAGTATGAAATGTGAGCATCATAACAAAAGAAAAGACCAAACCAGTAAGACTAATGTATATTTATTTATACCTTTGAGAGGTCCACTTAGACTATTATGATTTTCTCTTTAGCTATGTAGGTTATATAAGATTCAATTCAATCTAACAAGCGGACTGGACTACCTTCGGCTACTACAAGATATTTAGAAACCAAAGAAGCTGAGCCTAGTTTACGCACTTAAGGCAGCAGCAGATGAGGAAGAAATGGGCGATGAGAAAGGGCGCCCCTTGGCATTTCCTGTGGGGGAGTCTGATTGATCCAATCACGATGAATGATGTCAACCCCCTCTTTTGCGCCTAACTTGACTCTGATTCCCCCACTATGAGGGCTGATCCAAGGGCTAGTTCGGCCTCACTTGTTGGAGACTGACCTACCACTCGCTTACTTGCTGATCAAAGAGGTCATTTCCACTTGCTCTAAGCATAGAAGGAAGAAGATTGAAAAACTAACAAACAAATTGTCTTCAGCCCTACTTACTTATAGGCTGACTTGGCCCAAGAAACAAGGTTTTATTAGGCTTGCAGGGCTGTTGCTCTTTGAAAGACGAGGTCTAGTGTAAGAGGCGGGTCAGGCAAGTTGAGTACTCAGATTCGGTGATTGCTTGACATCTCTCTTTGAATCTGAAACCTGACATGACCATTGATTCTGCCTCCATTGCTAGAAAGGATAACGATGGATCTTTAGCTAGCTCATAGGTAGAGGAAAGGTATAGTCTCGTTAACAGATAAGGAAAAGTGGATCTGCTACCAAATACGTTGTGGAGCCATGTTCTCCGGGGTAAATAATGGTTTGAGGGTTCTTGGGATGGATTCTATGTTTCTGCCCATTCATTTCCTATTAATAAGGAGATATGTAAAGCCAGTCATTCTATTAAAGAGAACTTCCAGTGGCGGATTGGAGATGGTAATTCAATGCGATTGTTATAAGACCCTTGGCTCGGTGGGACTACATTGAATAGAAGGCCTATTCCTATGAACATGTCAGAGCTGTTGGAAGGTTTGTCTCTCTCCCACTATCTCATTCCTAATAGGGATTGGCATCTTAGTTTATTAACTTTTTTCTCCCTGATGAGGTGGTGCGAGAAATTTCAGCTGTACCAATTTCTAGAAGCATTTGTTCTGATACTTTGACATGGGGGTCTTCTGTTTACTCTGACGATTAGGATGAAGGAAGTATACATTGAGGTCTGCCAGCCATTTAATGAGGAAGATGGTCTTCATTTCTCTTCCGTATGGAAGCTTAAGGTCCTTCCCTGCATTCCCTTTTTTTGGTGGAAAGCTTATTGGAATAGACTTCCGTGCAGAGAACAAACTTCTTGTCTCAAGGAATTTGCTCCAATTGTCTCAGTGTTTTTTTGATGTTTGTGAAGGGGTAGTGGAGGACATAGACCATGTTCTGGTGAAGTGTACAGTAGCTAATCAAGTGTGGATGGTTGGTCTTCCTGAACTCTTTGAGCTGAAGCTTTGGACTCTATGAGGTATTGGGTGCTTGCCCTATTGAGGGTGAGGGTATCTCACATTCTTGCTTCACCAGACAGATAGACAAATAGGCAATCCGATAGAAAGATTATGGCTTCCTTACTATCAGTAAGCTCCCACAGGCGATGAACTGGTTTCGACTTCTTCATTCGGTTTGTAGCCATACCGTATAGAGTTCCAAATGCCTTTTTTGGAAGTAACTAGATTCAAGCAAGCATCCTAGCAAAATGATCTTTTGACAATGGGCTCTGCCCAACACTGGGACTGACTGACTTTACACAGAGATAGAAAAGGCAGCAATCCAAGCTCTTTTTGAATCGGATATTGGATAGGCTAAGCTAGGTGTAGCCCGCGTTCTCTACGGTTTTGCTGAACTTGTCAAGCCCGGGGGGCCTTTAGGGAATTTTGGAGAATGATAGATTCTAGGATAACACTTTCTAAGGTTGAAAGGGATGGCGTGGGTTAAGCATCTAACTTTGGACCTTCGAGCTAAGTTATTTAATAAGGGGCTTCTCCTACTAATTAATTGGAAATCCTTTTTACAAATCTCCTCCTCAGAGCGCCCTGTAACCTTACCTTTTCTGAATGGTACACTTTAAGACATTTAGAATAGAAGAAGGCGATCGTCAATTGATTGAAAGTGGATTGACGGAGTTGATTGAAAATGGACTTTTCTTTTCTGATCGAGCGAGGTCCCTTTTGGGCTTAAAAGTC
Source organism: Oryza meyeriana var. granulata (assembly GCA_003991445.1). NCBI lineage: Eukaryota > Viridiplantae > Streptophyta > Magnoliopsida > Poales > Poaceae > Oryza > Oryza meyeriana. The sequence continues at coordinate 62,620 of RYFJ01000520.1, read as the reverse complement.
CTTTGAGCTGTGGAATCCCTTTTGTGTTGATTTAGGAGAATAGGCTCATTGATTAGGTTACGTGGTTTGAGCAATCTGCAGGAAGTTTATTTTTTTTCTTTATTATATATACCATTCATATTTATTATTATATATACCATTCATATTAAAGTAAGACGGATAGGGCATATTTGACTAGGAAGCAGGCAAAGCTAGTCCCTCCATACCAGGTAGCAGTTTTGTTTAGGGAGTCTCCTTCTTTACTGAGTAAGGTTCCCGGGTGCCTATGCGATTATTAAGGCAGGGTGCTACTGTACCAGTAGTAGAGTGGCTTGAATCAAATCATTTGTCTAGAGAGGGTGTAGCGATAACCAAAGCTGACTGTACTAGAAACTTTAGATCCTGTATAGGCAACTTACCTTAGAATAGTGTCTTGAACTACAGGACAGGAACGACCCATAATCGTTGACGAAGAAGGCTTGGAAAAGGATAAAACATATTGAAGAGAAGCTTTCACAAAGGCCAATAGCCGATAGCTGATGAGCCTTAACTTCTTTATCTACTTGAAAGCTGATGAGAGTACGGCTTTCTTAAAGGAAGTGTCCATCCCTATGATATTATATCATAGTAAAGAGCCCTTGGGTTCGCCTTTTTCCTTAAGCCTAAAGGCAAGGGAAGCTCTTCATCGAGCTTCTTATCCATTGAAAAAGACAGACTTCAACTTTAAGACTAAAACCTGCCCCTTTATTATTATTAGTAAGTAAGATAGGTTGCTTGAGCCAATCCTTAAATCGTGGGAGGAAAAGGCAAAAAACTGAGCCCACCCGATTAAAGGAACAGAGAAATTCTGAACTTCAATAATCGAAAAGTGGTCGTAGGTGAGCCCACCCCAGGCAAATCCACTTATCGTTATCTTGCTCCTTGTCAAGCTCCTGTACCCGTTCCTTTCCGTGGGGTTTCTTTCTGCTTTGACTTGTTCCTTTTCTTGCCGTCAGGAAGTCGTCCTTGATGAGGGAAGCAGCCCCTTGATAGCCGGTCTTTGTTGCCAATGAGAAAGAAAGGCTCCTGCTTGTGTGCTTCAAGAGGAGAATGGAAAAAATTCATAGTAAATGGAACTGAACCCATTTTAATAACCTCAGGAACTTATCTATTCATATTTCAACTCATATTTTCATTTGCTGCTACGTGAAAGCAATTCATCTAACTAACTGCACCTTCTCTTTGATATCCCTCCCTCGAGTCTGATCTTGGGAGGGCGCTTGGACAGGGCCTATTCCTAGGTGCCAGTTCTCAAAATGTGTATCGTGATCCTAGTTCGGACTAGGATCTACAAAAACTTGCTTGACCCAAGAGCCGCCCTTAAGCAAGGCAAGCATACGCATAACTATACTATACTAAAAGCCCCTACGAAGATTGCAAAAAATTGATGCCATCCAAAACTAGTATTGGAAAGTGTTCAGTTTCGTTTTCCATTCTGAAATGTTCGTAGTAGTATAGTATGTTTTCCATTGGGTCGACGTCATGTGATCGCTACTAAAGATAGAGTTTCCTTAGAAAAATCGAGGCCAGTTGAGATCATCTCCTTTCTCTTTGCTTTTGGGAGCGGAGCTGAAAAGGATATAGTTACCTATGATGAGATTGAGTTCAATGGATATGAAGGATAGTTACCACTCGTATTTGCTCCTACTCTACCCAACCAGTGGTGCAACCTGCTGATCAGAGCGGGATCTTTGTATTGCTGCGGATTGATTCTTACTTGTATCATAGCATGTCAGGAATCGAGGGAGGACATACTGGACGTAACAACTCCTGTCGGTTGGAGGCTCCGCCGCCCTGCTTTTCGATCGATACACAGTTGAGGAGGCCGATCATGAACGTGAAAGGTGTGGGAGCGATCCTAAGAAGGCAAGGCTAAGACAGCACCTTGCATATGGGTAGCAAGAGGGCACTTATGCCCCAACGGTGGGGCCTTATGGGGAAGGGCCCAGCCCAATAGGGGCAGCACACCCCCCACTTTAAGCGCATCTCTGTATCGACTGAATAACTCTATCTAAGGGTGACGTCGGTGGAACCGATGAACCACGCAAGCTGGTTAGATGCGTGGGGCAGAGGGCTCGTAGTACCCCCCTTTTCTTGATCCAGCCTTTTCTTCGCTTCGGTAGTTAAGAACCTAAAATCCAAGTGGGGCTGGCCTACATGCCATACCTATACCCATACAGTGCCAGGCAGGCGGTGGACTCATTTTAGGATTAGGGAAGGGGGGAAGGGGCCTAAGCACGGCAGATGCCGTACACTTGAGTGGCAAAGGAAAGTGAGACCGTACTTCTTTTGCCAGGCCTGTTCTTACATAAGGTTCCCACAGAAGATCAAGTTGGTGAGCCGTGTGATGGGAAACCTTCCCACACGGTTTGGAGAGCACTGAAGACGAATGGGAGGTTCACCACCACATCATTGCAAGGGGAGCTTGCTTGATTCACAGATTGGTCTGACTCGTAATTCGCTTTTGACTCCTTGTTCGATAGCCTGACCGTAGTAATGTTAATTGTCGTTACATTCATAAGTAGCTTGGTCCATCTTTATTCCATTTCACATATGTATGAGGATCCGCATAGCCCTAGATTTATGTGTTATTTATCCATTTTTACTTTTTTTATGCTAATGTTGGTGACTGGAGATAACTTTCTCCAATTATTCCTGGCATGGGAAGGAGTAGGTCTTGCTTCATATTTGTTAATTCACAAATGTTCCCATGGTCATGATTGTTGACTAAACTGCCCTTTCTCTAATTCCCCTTGCCGACTTTGAATGAACCCATGCTTTATTGAATTCAATAGAACAAACACAAACAACTTTAAGTGCCTTTCGGTTCTTTTGGTTCAAAACTAGCGTTTTTGCCAACAGATAAAGAATTCGATGCCCCAGGATTTACGGATGGACCTACTATGGAGGCCATGGGCCCCAGGTACCTCATGACAAGCATATGGGCCACTCGGACAGAGGATGGGCCTAGTCTTGTAATTAGAGATATGATAGAACCTGGCAGACTTTGCCTTGTACGATAAGGAATATACAGTCCTAGTCGGGTAGATTATATCTCTAAGAGGAGATCCCTTGGCCATAATTCGGTTGGGACTCCTACCTTGTACCCCTGTCCTCCAGTATATAAGGGGAGGCAGGGCGCCCCCTGAGGGCGAGAAGCATACGATCATCTCGATCACCTCAATCATACTTCCTCAAAGGAATACACCACAACTGGACGTAGGGTATTACCTCACATTGAGGGCCTGAACCAGTATAAACCTTTTGTGTTCCTTTGCAGTCCACTGAGTTTCGATCCGACGAGTAGCCCTATATTCATATTGCCGGTGTAAAACATCGACAGTTGGCACGCCAGGTAGGGGCTTCGACGAGATCAACCACAATCTCGATGGATTCGACAACCGGAGTCGATGGCAGCAAATTCTCCCCCGGAGACACGATTACATTTGGAAGCCTCGACTTCATCGCCGACATACTCAGCAATCTCACCTTGGCCGACACAGACCCGATCCAACTGGCTGAGGAACCAGCCGACTCCGCGCCAGTCGGCCCACAAGACGCTGCAGCCACCCTCGTCAATTTGCTGCTGCGATCCACCACCTGCTCGGGTCTCGGGACAACTCTCTCCTTCGGCATCCGACTCGCACTAGGCCTCGAGCCAGCCCGGGTTGGGCTAGGAAGGGGAGAGATCGTCAATCTCCCATGCAGACTCGGCAACGCCACGGATCTACATCCCACGCGGCAGACCCGATCCCCTACGGTTCAGTTTGGACATGGCCTAGAGCCGCTCCAGATTGAATCTAGGGAGGTCGAAGTCATCCTTACTCCGATTAACTACTTGGACTCCGACTCCAAGTCAGACAGTGGTTCGAACACCAGTTCAGACTGGCAAGCCTCCTTCTGCCCCACGAGATCTTCATGGCCTCAACTCCCCCACAGGAGGTGCGCCGACTACAAGAGAAGCGAGGGGAGGAGGCCCGCCGACTGCAAGAACAACAGGAGGAAGAAACAAGATGCCTGCACGCCCGAACGATGACCCGTGCAGGGCTAGGCGAATTGCTCAGCAACAAATCCTCCAAACCCGTGTCAGCGACCATGACATCTTTGTTACTCTTCAACAGAACATCGTGGCCACTGCAACTCTACTAGATACACTCTGGTTCAGGCCTGATCACCAGGCCACCTTGACGATAGCAAGGATAAAAGCCATGCTCACAGCTGCTGCATGCCAGCAGTGCCAACAGTCGGGCAACACTCTCATACCGACCAATAGGTCGGCTTCTCCAGCGGCGATCTCATCTGTCTCAACATGACCCCGAGCGGCCGGCTCTAGTCGGCTGCACAAGGAGTCACGCCACATGTCACTCGGCAACCATAATAATGCCCGACGGCGCCGCTATCCAGACGACCGTCGAGACCACTAGGATCTCCGAGGCCGACTACGACGTGATCTTCGATAGGACATCAATGCTCAGCACCACGAAGGACAGGAAGACGAGCAATGCCGACCGGAAGAAGAGGACAAGTGCTTTGGCTACCACCATGAGCGGTTTCGCCGTCGTAGGCAGAATCAGAGTCCTCATGAAGATGAAGGTGTACCGGCCTTCACCAAGGAGCTACAATAGGTCGATTGGCCATCGGGTTTCAAGCCCACAGGAATTGAAAAATACGACGGGAAGACCAACCCCAAGTCCTAGCTCATAGTCTACACTCTAGCAATCCGAGCAGCTGGAGGAGATCACAAGGCCATGGCTAACTACCTCCCAGTTGCTTTAGCCGACTCAGCGAGAACATGGCTAACAGGACTTCCTAAGAGATCAATTGGCTCCTAGGGAGAACTCCAGGAAAGCTTCATCGCCAACTTCCAGGGGACGTACGAGAGGCCATCTTCCGACCACGATCTGTATCAGTTGCATCAAAGGAAGAAGAGTCTCTTCTTGACTTCATCAAGAGGTTCTCTGAGAAGAAGAACTCAATCCCAAAGATCAAGGACGAGGTCATCATCTCCGCCTTTCGAAAAGGAGTCAAAGACACCTCGTTCATCGCTAAATTCACTCGGAAGCCTCCCAACTCTGTCAAGGTTCTATTCGACATGGCGAACAAGTATGGCGACTTGGCGGACGCTGTTGCTGAGGCCCTCGATGACAAAAAGGCATCCTGACAAAAGAAGCAGAAGGACACCGACAACGCGGTCCTGACTAAAGCTAGGAATCACAAACACAAGTCGGACGGCTTCATTGTGGCAGTTGGTCACAACCGTCTTTGACCTTCAACAACTGGAGATTATCAGAACAACAAGTGACATGCTCGGGGGCTCAAAAGCTTAAACGCAAGGATGGCATCCCCACTCCCAAATACCAAACAACTAAGTCGCTTCCTGATAAATATTTCTTCACTTGGCCCCGCCAATGCCGCAGCCTCTTACACCTAATAGGTGTACAAGCTGCACACTTTTTTCTGTTTTTTCTCTTAAATGATTGCAAAAGTACTCGAGTAGCATAAATTCCGATCCGTGAAACTTTGCTCCATGAAAGACGAACTCAAGTCACCCAAAACGCGTGTCTGGAAAAGAGCCATGAGCCAACTCCCGATGCTAGGGGGCTATGACTAGTCAGGCAGAGTGCTTAAATGTAAGGGGTCAACTACTCAGGGAAATTAATATCAATAAGAGGAAGAACACGTATTTACATATATTGTAAAATACATTTTATTCAGGTGATTGTTTTCATCATCAGATGCTACTCATCTGATATGTTTATAATGCAAGGCCAGTTTTGGATACGCGTGATAGGAACTCAGGGCTATGAGCTTATCTCCTAAGCTCGGGGGCTAGACCAGTCTGCCAAGATACGCTTGGAACGCTCCATGAGGGCTACTGACCGAGCACTTGCGCCAGTCGGGACGTCATCTTCCCTGGCTCCGCTCCATGTGAGCTAACAACCGACCTCTGATGCTAGTCGGGGCTCGTATACCACTCGGTTGGGTGAGGTACGCCCCATGAGGGTTGCCAGCCGAATCCTACGCTAATGCTAGGTTCGGGTACCTTATTCGGTCACAACTCTGCTGGGTAAGGTATGCCCCATGAGGGTCGCCAGCCGAATCCTATGCTAATGCAAGGTTTGGGTACCTTATTTAGCTAATAACCTACCTCCGGCGTTAGTCAGAGCTCGGGTACCACTCGGTTAGGTAAGGTACGCCCCATGAGGGTCGCCAGCCGAATCCTATGCTAATGCAAGGTTCGGGTACCTTATTCGGCTAACAACTGACCTCCAGTGCTAGTCGGGGCTCGGGTACAACTTTGCTGAGTTGGGTACGCCCCCCGAGGGTCGCCAACCGAATCCTACAAGATTTGGGTACCTTATTCGGCTACGATTTTGCCAGGTTGGGTACGCCCCATGCGGGTCGCCAACCGAATCCTACGAGATTGGGGTACCTTATTTGGCCATAACTTTGTTGGATAGGGTACTATTCGCACCAAAAACCACCGGGTGTGCCAAGAAGCTTGATGATGATCTGGCTTGATGCGATTGAACATACGAAGGCCTGGGAGATCTGCTTAGCTCCAGTGCAGGTCCTAAAATCTTGAGGTTCGCGGGTGTGCCAGTCAATTTGACCCGATAATTGACAAGGAGAAAATATTAACTCTGTGAATCAATCGACCGATAAGAATACTGTTAGCCGATTGCCGAAGGAACGCTTGAGCATCGGCTAAAAGCCGATGATAAAACTTTGTCCGGGACCCAGCTGTCCGCGCCCGGGTCTCGTGCCCAGGTCCTCGCTCCCGGGTCCTCGCTTGTGCTCGTGCCCGGGTCAGCAGCAATTGCACATCGGCTATCGGCCGATACGGACTGATGTAGGCTCCTTGTAGCCGATGGCCGATGGCACCTGTGTATCGGCTAGGAAACCGATACTGCTATAAGCAAATAAATAAGCTGTCAGTATAACATGTGCATCGGCTAGAAGCCGATGATAAAATAGATAGGCAGAATAGTAAGCTAGCCGACTGCCAAGGAAACACATGTGCATCGGCTAGAAAACCGATGATAATATAGATGACCAAAATAGTAAAGATAATACAGTCGGCTTTATAAAAAGATAACCTATCGGCTAAGCACTCCGATAGAACGTCGCATATACACCGATCGACTCGCCAAGGATAAATCTATTATTATCGATCTAGTAGTTCAGACCTAACTGATGCAGCACAGATCGATAATAGTAAAGGAACCTCAACAAGCCGATAGACCTAATGCAACTGTGATGTTATAAGATAACTTACCGGCTATACATTCCGATAAGACACTTGCGCAAAAACCATCAACCTAGCAGGAACGATTTTTCGCTGGCAGTTCAGGAGGTCGGACCCAACCGATGCAGCACGAACTGATGATAAATCGCCCCCAGTAAACTGATAAGATCTACGCAGGCGTGATGTGGTATACCTGATTGGCCTAAGAGGTCGGACCGAACCGATGCAGCCGTAGACAGGGCAGATACACCTGGGTAAGGGGTGACGAGTCTTACCCTCTCGCAGGAGTTCGGACCTAACCGATGCAGCCCCGCTCGAGAAGCAAGAACCCGTCGAAAGGGTGGCGATGCGCCGAATTTGATTGATCTTTGTGATAATTTACAAGCTACCCGGGCATACGTATATATACCCCGAGTTATTACAGTCCTAATAGGACACGGCACACGAATTTCCTATCTATAAAAGGAAAACTAACAAGTCCCGATCGGATACGAGATCAGGTTTCCTAAAAATTATCAAAACTACCTAATTTATAGATAAGGTAATTAACTGCCATAGCGTGGTCTTCACGATTCCTTCCTGAATCCGGCTTCTTCTGGATTAGCTCCCAACGGCTGATATCACTTCTTTCCTTAACCGAGTTCGACGCGAACCGTGCCAAATTTTGGAGTTAACACATGCCCCCCAATTTCGGAGTTTGTTATCAAACTTCGAAATTCTTCTGTTCGGGCCTCAATATTCTTTCCTGGCCTCTTGAAATCGGCTTTCATGAGCCGATACCTTTTGTACTAGGTGTGCTAGGGTCTTGAAATCTTCTGATGAAAACCTTTCCTTGATCGGAGCCACCAACCCTTGGAATGCTAACTCGGCCAGCTGTGCATCATCCAGACTTAAACTATAACATCGGCTTCTCACATCACGAAACCACTGGATATATTCTGCGACTGATTCCTCCGGCTTCTGTATTACCGATGTTAAGTCTATCAAACTCATCTCCTGACTCCCCATAAAGAAATACTTGTGGAACTGCTTTTCCAGGTCAGCCCAACTTCGAACTGAGTTAGGTGGCAATGAAGAAAACCATGTAAAGGCTGATCCAGATAATGATAACGGGAAGAGTCTAACTCTCAAAGCTTCTACAGCCGATGCGTCTCCACATTGAGCCAAGAATCGGCTGACATGTTCCACTGTAGATACATCATCTTGCCCTGAGAATTTGGAGAAGTCTGGTACTCTGTATCGGCGCGGCAACGGAGCTCTATCAAACCAATCTGGATATGGAGGCCGATACATAAATATTTCCTCCTTCGGTCTTAGACCGAATTGTTCTCTTATCACCTCTGTGACTCTTGCTGATAAATCTTGCAGAGGTGGAGTTGATAGCCGATTCTGATTCTGATATTCCCTTGGATAATTGTACTCAGGAACAGCTTCTGGATAACTCTGTTGACGCCCCCCATAGTACGCAGTTTGATATCCTTGAGGAATCCCATCTTGTTGCCCCCCGGGTATTTGAATCGGCTCTACCGCCTTCTTGATCAAACTCTGTAATGTGTCCACCAATACCCTAGATTGATCGGTCAATGCACGATGAACTGCTTCATTAAACATGTCTTGAATTGGCTTTTGTGAACTAACAGGCGATGTATGGCTCGATTCATCAATCAGAACAGGCTTTGGAAATTGTGACTTCTGAATCGGCCCTTGATCTGTCATACCGAAGGATTCTAGACAAAGCTTCCGAAAATCATCAATGTTCTACTCCACTTGTTGTCTCTGTTCTTCGGTCAAGTCTTCCATTGTAATTGGGATTGTATCATCTTTGCTGACCTCTTTTCCAGCCATGTCGAAGTTCTGTGTCCCACTGGGCGTGCCAAAAATATGTTCGCACCAAAAACCACCGGGTGTGCCAAGAAGCTTGTTGATGATCTGGCTTGATGCGATTGAACATACGAAGGCCTGGGAGATCTGCTTAGCTCCAGTGCAGGTCCTAAAATCTTGAGGTTCGCGGGCGTGCCAGTCAATTTGACCCGATAATTGACAAGGAGAAAATATTAACTCTGTGAATCAATCGACCGATAAGAATACTGTTAGCCAATTGCCGAAGGAACGCTTGAGCATCGGCTAAAAGCCGATGATAAAACTTTGTCCGGGACCCAGCTGTCCGCGCCCGGGTCTCGTGCCCAGGTCCTCGCTCCCGGGTCCTCGCTTGTGCTCGTGCCCGGGTCAGCAGCAATTGCACATCAGCTATCGGCCGATACGGACTGATGTAGGCTCCTTGTAGCCGATGGCCGATGGCACCTGTGTATCGGCTAGGAAACCGATAACGCTATAAGCAAATAAATAAGCTGTCAGTATAACATGTGCATCGGCTAGAAGCCGATGATAAAATAGATAGGCAGAATAGTAAGCTAGCCGACTGCCAAGGAAACACTTGTGCATCGGCTAGAAAACCGATGATAATATAGATGACCAAAATAGTAAAGATAATACAGTCGGCTTTATAAAAAGATAACCTATCGGCTAAGCACTCCGATAGAACGTCGCATATACACCGATCGACTCGCCAAGGATAAATCTATTATTATCGATCTAGTAGTTCAGACCTAACTGATGCAGCACAGATCGATAATAGTAAAGGAACCTCAACAAGCCGATAGACCTAATGCAACTGTGATGTAATAAGATAACTTACCGGCTATACATTCCGATAAGACACTTGCGCAAAAACCATCAACCTAGCAGGAACGATTTATCGCTGACAGTTCAGTAGGTCGGACCCAACCGATGCAGCACGAACTGATGATAAATCGCCCCCAGTAAACTGATAAGATCTACGCAGGCGTGATGTGGTATACCTGATCGGCCTAAGAGGTCGGACCGAACCGATGCAGCCGTAGACAGGGCAGATACACCTGGGTAAGGGGTGACGAGTCTTACCCTCTCGCAGGAGTTCGGACCTAACCGATGCAGCCCCGCTCGAGAAGCAAGAACCCGTCGAAAGGGTGGCGATGCGCCGAATTTGATTGATCTTTGTGATAATTTACAAGCTACCCGGGCATACGTATATATACCCCGAGTTATTATAGTCCTAATAGGACATGGCACACGAATTTCCTATCTATAAAAGGAAAACTAACAAGTCCCGATCGGATACGAGATCAGGTTTCCTAAAAATTATCAAAACTACCTAATTTATAGATAAGGTAATTAACTGCCATAGCGTGGTCTTGACGATTCCTTCCTGAATCCGGCTTCTTCTGGATTAGCTCCCAACGGCTGATATCACTTCTTTCCTTAACCGAGTTCGACGCGAACCGTGCCAAATTTTGGCGTTAACAGGTACGCCCCATGAGGGTCGCTAGCCGAATCCTATGCTAATGCAAGGTTTGGGTACCTTATCTGGTTTTGCCGAAGTCAGAGAAGACCTATGTCGTCCAAGCGCATCCGGAGTTCTCATGCACTACGTCACACCTGAGGAGGGCAAGCAGATTCTGCTATATACCTGCTCAGGTATCTGTGGCAACCATGCTGCATCCAGAACATAAGTCAGAAAGGCTTGTGGACAAGGACCCCTCTGGCTGATGGCGGTTACCAACACCGGAGTACTCATCCTGACATGCGATGGATGCTACTTTTATAGAGCCTACGCTGGGTGGGTCGGTTTAGGTCGGCTTATTCGGTAGCAGGCCACCAAGATATGAGTTTCTATAGTAGCACGCTCAATTTGGGCTGCTCGCTGGCTGTGATAAAATCACGGTGCTGGTGCTACCAACAGGAACCGATGAGATAATCAGATATGCTTCATGAAAGCCTAACTGCCGAACACATGTGTTCGGGTATCTGATTTATCCACCAGGAATTAAGGATATATCTTTATAAGGATCACAAGCTGGTTTCCATTAAAATTGGAGGCGCAGATATCTCTCAAGTACACCTGACCACATAATAGATTAAATTTCATAATGTGGTACTCAGCCTACATGCTTGTCCAACATTTGCCATGAGCAAATATTTTTCCAGCCGATATAACGCTGAAGAGTCTAACTTTCGAGTAGGACGCTACTCGGGAAATACTATAAGCATCCCTTCCAGCCGACATGATGATGAAGAGTCTCATATACGAGTGGCATGCTACTCGAGAAAGACTATAAAACATTATTCCGGTTGACATGAAACCAAAGAGTCTCATATACCAGTAGTACACTGCTTGGGAAAGACTATAGGGTTAAAGATCTTTGACTTTATGTTTAATTGTTTCACAATTAAGCACAAAGTCGGGGGCTACACCTAATAGGTGCGCCTATTCAGTGCATACTATTCATACTTCTACATGGAGCCCTTCATAGCCTCGCTGCCAGCTGACATGAAGCAGGACTCGGAAAGAAGAAGCACTCAGACAAAGAGTACTTGGGAGCAATGCACTCGGGCAATCTTCACTGTGGAGGATGAGCACTCGGCATCAGCTGTGACTCAACTATGAAGGTCTCAGGGGCTGTTGTGGAGGCCATGGGCCCCGGGTACCTCATGACAAGCATATGGGCCACTCGGATAGAGGATGGGTCTAGTCTTGTAATTAGAGATATGATAGAACCTGGCAGACTTTGCCTTGTACGACAAGAAATATACAGTCCTAGTTGGGTAGATTATATCTCTAAGAGGAGATCCCTTGGCCGTAATTCGGTTGGGATTCCTACCTTGTACCCCTGTCCCCCAGTATATAAGGGGAGGCAGGGCGCCCCCTGAGGGTAAGAAGCATACAATCATCCCGATCACCTCAATCATACTTCCTCAAAGGAATACACCACAACTGGACGTAGGATATTACCTCATATCGAGGGCCCGAACCAGTAGAAACCTTTCGTGTTCCTTTGCAGTCCACTGAGTTTCGATTCGACGAGTAGCCCTATATTCATATTGCCGGTGTAAAACATTGACACCTACTTATCATACCAAGTAAGGGGTGAAGGAGTACGCGTAGGCTACGATAGCAAAAATAAAAATTTCTACCGCGCACACCAGGACATCATGCGAAAGAAGGGATCATGGATCGTTACCACTAGACGCGCAGTGCAGCGGAGGAAGAGTTGGAGAAGCCGGTCCAACCACACGCGCGTCGAGGTAGTAGTGGAAGTAGTCGATCTCTGGCCGATCAACGCCGCAACGAGCAGCGCCTCTACGGGTATCCACACGTCCGGGGCTGAAACACCGATCGCGAGTGTACTAGCACTCGTGAGCGGCTAGGGTTTGGCTCGGAAGGTGGCGGCTAGGGTTTTGCTCGAGGCTAACAGAAAACACACGTTAAACTCCTCAGCCCCTCGCCTCCCTATATATAGACCACCTTACTCGGGCCTCGTGGACTGAGGCCCAGTAAGAGTCTACTCGGATCTCTATCCGAATCGAGCCCATATTCGAATCACATTCGAATAAGTGTTCCAACCCATTAAGTGTGTGACCCTGTAGGTTCACGTATATTTTGTCACGACCCAGAAATGCCTTTCTGGTCACCCTGTTAATAGCGGCCTCTAGCAAGGCATATTAGCCCCAAGATATACGTAAAGATCATATCGGCTGAACCTGTAATGTCCTTATGTACAAATCCCTTTGCCTCACGATATCGATTGAGCTCAAGGCGAGACTTGTGTCATCCTCTTAATAGCTCAATCACTCTCTCGATCCTGTGATGGATTACAAACTTGTGATTGACACCTCAATCACCGTAGCATGGCCATGCACTTCCATAATCCATTACTTCGAGGGGCCCAGAGATATCTCTCCCATAAGGAGGGGCAAATTCTATCTTGATCAGTCATATCCCACTACATGTTTCATAGCAAACCCGAAGACCACTTTTATGACTACCCAGTTACGGAGTAGTGTTTAGTAGTCCCAAAGTAAGCTACTACGTATGTTGGGAACCATGATGATCTCAAGTGTAAGGACTCTACATAAACACTACTTGAGACTAACTGATGACACATGAAATCTCTGCAGTATCTCATGGCGGGTCTATCCAACATATGTTCACTAACATATGTTCATATTATCGATTTGGTATCTCCATACCATGATCCATGAGACATGATCATCAATCAATACATATGCTGATATTACAATCTTATTTGTTCCTCATATGATATATGATCAGGGATCATTTAGAAATAGCAATATTTGACATTAAGAGTCTCATGAATAAGTCACATACTCATTGATCAACAATGATAATGTCTATTTCAAGGAACAAATCAATACATTATAAACATAGCATGTGATATATATAACATCTCCATGTTGCCTCTAGGGCATATCACTAACAAGGGGGAAGCAAAAGTTCAGTGATGGGATGCCGATCTGAAACCTGCTATCTTTCCACTTCTATCGCTTCCTAATAGGGTTGGGTTGTGGGATGAATAATCGTATCTCCCCCTGAGGTTTCAAAGCTCTTTAACAGAGCTGTACAAAGGAAGTCTGCACCTTCGCACTTATCTGGACAAGGCAACAACTGCTTTTCGTGCTGACCCAGAGGAGCATGCACGAGAGTCGACCGGACCAGAACTGCTTTCTTTCTGGCCGAAGTACCGCTTTAAGAATACAGTAGTGGAAGACCTGTGAAGACTTCTTCTCAATCAAAACTCGTAGAGAAATCAGAACAGTTCAAGGAAGGGACACCCCTGATAATTGAATTCACTTTATTTTCTTCAGGAAAAATCCCGGGGTGATAAATTTTGAATCAACTCTTATCTTGACCAAAGGGTTTTTCCACCCACTTTCCTGGTTGACTGAGCAATAAGGAAACGTTTCACTGGATAGCACCTAGACCCGCAACTAGTAGTGAGCTTCCATTCATATCTGGTGGTAGCCTATGTGCAAGTCAAGCTTACAAAATTCCTGCTAGGGCGCCTTCTTTCTTATGCCAGCCAAGTAGCAATCTGAAAACCAATCAATCTTCCTTACACTATGGCAATTCACTTGAACTACCAACATCATGAGTAACCTAGGCCGGCTGTATATGTGTTATTTCTCCTCATCCTTGTCTCTACTTGTTAATTGCTCGCAGCCCGTAGTGGGCCTTCAGTAGGATTTAAGTAGGATTTAAGCACGGGTTTTGAACCGTCTACTTTTCCTTATCCTTATGGGAATTTAAGAAAGAGATCACTCCACTGACTAACCGAGAGAGAAGATTTAGGCAACTCGGCGATTGAAGAAAGTGACTACTTTCACTCATAGTTGGATAGAACTAGTACGAAAATAGACCTAAAAAAAGAGCCTTTCACAAGCTAAATGCTATTTTCTCTTTTTTCTGTCTGCTAAAGGTATCAGTAGTTTTAGATCACAGGAGGCGGTTCAAGCCAAAAGACAACTATGCGATTCAGGATTCAGGCAAGTATGCCATACCCTATTAAAAATAGAGGCAACGAACCACCAATCCATTACGATGCCCGCAAAGAAAACCAACGCTTAAGATGCTATTAGAGACTCGCATAGCTATTATTCAAAGCTTATTAATTTCTTTACTGCGTTCAAGGCATGACGGCGTGATAGGTGTCCTTTTCCCCCTACTCAAGAACAAGAGTTACATCTGAGTTCCGATCACGATATGACAAACAAATCTTACTTTTTCTTTCCCAAGCTGGCGCATAACCTCTGGACCGATAGGAAGATCGATGACCCGCATCCTACAACTTCAAAGAACTATTTGTATCACACCCGAGTCAATCTATTAAAGAGTTTCAGAAAAGCAAATACAAAGTAATGCAATTTGGGAGTCAAATCAATTCTATTCTTTTCGGAGCAACGAAACAATGTAAGAGAATAGAAGGGGCACGGGCTCTATCTTTGATATTCTTCCGGGCAAGAGTTGACGGGCCAAGTGTTTTATTTAATAAATCCTAACCGTCTACGCCGAGAGCGAAAGAAATAGGGAATGCTTTTTATTCAAGTGGGGCAACCTTTTCTCTCTGCTATTCTTCGCATCTCAAAAGACCCATGAATCGACAATAGAGGAAATACCCTCTAAGTGCTTACTACTTGTACCGGGTATTCCCACTACAATGATTGAGGACCCGGTTGAATCAAATATGTCTACCCATCCCTCTCTCACGGACTTGTTGAATGTTTCTTATACCTCACCCGCTCTTGGTGTGGATTGAATTCAATGATTTGGTCAGTTGCATTTGAAGAGACATATCCCTTCTTTGGCTTACGGGTTTGAAATTACTCAAGTTAGCATATGTTCCCAAGGCTTTCCTCTCTTGGTAAGGGACTGGAATAAGGGGTCTTCGTTCATAGGCATAGGGTTCGTGGGTAGATTCTTCCTTTGTTGTTTGTTTATCTGCTACTTCCTTTTCCTATTCATCATGTGAGGAAAGATGATCTTGGAGAGGAATGAAATTTCCAACAGGAGTGAGCGAGAAAAGTAAGCATGAAAAGGTGCTCCATACTTTGAGAAGAGGAGTCGGCACTTTTATAGGCAAGGGGATCAAGTTGGTATTGAAAAGCTAGCAATGGGATTCTTTCTTAGGGACGAATACTTCAAATTCTAGAAAGGTCATTGGGTTGCAAAGCTAAAGCGTCGAATAGTCTTTTTAGTGTACAGTGTCTTGGTTTTGGTTCGATCAACTATCCGCTTCAAAAAGGATAGTTCACAGTATTTCGTTGGAAAAACCAACGCCGACCCCAACAAGTTTCTCCAATATAAGGAGAGCAGAGCTTTTTAGGCCCTATGATGAGATTGAGTTCAATGGATATGAAGGATAGAAGAAATATAGAATTTGCTACTACTCTACCTATTCGTGGATTTAGTGTTTCCATTCCCCAGGTCATCATCCAAGTCCCAAATGATGTGGGCACGCTTAGAGCAGACATCAAAAACACGGTTGCCATACATTGGGAAGAGAACGGGATTGAGGCGCTTGAGGGCTGGACTCCTAATGAAGTATGCGACATGATAAATGGCTATGAAAGCGCCATAGATCTTCAGGGAATATGGATAGATTTAGCGAGAAACGGCTATGAAAGTGCATTTTTGTCGGAATTCGCACCTATTTGTATCTATTTAGTGATCAGTCCGCTAGTTTCTTTGATCCCACTCGGTGTTCCTTTTCCATTTGCTTCCAATAGTTCGACCTATCTAGAAAAATTGTCGGCCTACGAATGTGGTTCCGATCCCTCCGGTGATGCCAGAATTCGTTTCGACATACGATTTTATCTAGTTCCTATTTTATTTATTATCCCTGATCTGGGAGTCACCTTTTCTTTTCCTTGGGCAGTACCTCCTACCAATCGACATGATATATTTGCTCACATTCCAGGCGAAGGTCATAATTTGTAGGAACATTCTATAGTCTTAGTCAGAGGAGGTAGAGTGAAAGATTCGCCAGGTGTGAAATCCCATTGTATTTGAGGAGTCAGTAGTTACTAGGGGAAGTTGCCCGGCTTGGTATCTCTTTTCTTTTTAACACCTTTTGTTTTGCCTCCTACGCTTCGTGCCTGGGTAGAATTTTTTACTATAGGTGCAGAGCAAAAGAGCGGCTCGCTCACTAACTAAATCAGCTTCTCGGGGAAAGCTTATTTATCGGGACAGTTTTTGGCTGGCAAATTTAGGGAGGTTAGCGAATCCGATCAAACTCTTATATAGTTCTGATTTTTCCAGCTTTTGTTTGGTGTCCTTAGCTTGTTAACACCAGGCCGCAGGTCACTCTGCTTTGACTCAATAAACCAGTATTTCTCAACGCTCGGGAATCAGGTATCGGGGAAAACCTTGGACAGCGTTCCTTGGATATAAAGGTTATGGGGCTTGGTTGGGCAACAACATCCTACTGAACAAAACCAATTGACTTCAGCCTTTGATAACAGTGGAAATAGCAGGTCTGATGTCAATGTACAGATAACCAGATGACGATGGAATTATTACAATAGACAGATTTCTATGGTCAGATACAGATTCCCTTCTCCAGCTAGTGTTCTTACAATAGAATTCTTATTATCACTGCTAGCATGATTACAAAGCCAAGATGGAAATGTACAGCGGCGTGTTGAGAATGGGAGAGGCTGCGGCGTGTTGCTCTGAAAAAACAATGGAAAGAGCATGATCTTGATCAAATATACAAATAGCCAGATACAACTAGCCAGCAGCGTGAACTTCTACTGCTACTGTGATTCCAATCCCTTCTCTTTATACAGAAAAAAACTTCCTTCTTTAGTTCAAATCAATGTTATGACCAAAATATGGGGTTTCCTACTCGATCCGTCCTTTAGCCAGCTTCTTACTAGCTTTCTTACCCTTAGCTCTGCTTTTGTGGGCGAGCCTTCGGCAAAAGAGCTGGACAAAAAGCTGGTAAAAAAGCAGAGTGAGAAGGAAGGGTTCCCCGATAAGGAAGGTTGACCCGATACCCATAACCTACAGAGAGCGAGTTAAGTATCCGCCTACAAAGAAGCAACTAAAATCCTGACTGGCAAGGTTTGGGACTATCTAATAGCCAAAATCTCCTTCTAACAAGACAGTGATGGAAACGAGGTACCCGATCTTTCGATGAGACTGATAACTATCGATTTTAGTGGAGATGATCCTGGCGATCAGACTACAAATGCACAACGTCGCTTGCGACTTAGTAATCGCTGAACCAATCTCCGAAATGTTATTGACCTCGCTGGCGGCACGATCAACCTGAACACGAAGTTCAATCCATGAGAGCAATCGAAGAACTAGCAAGAAAAAGACGTAGGCAATCTGACATTGTGAATATGAATGAAGCATAAATTGTATTGTGAATCACAATGTTGGGATTCCGAAGCTGGCTTGACAGGTGGTCGTTCGACACAACTGAAGAACAAAAGTTTGTGCAATGGCTAAACCTAAACTCAATGAAATCCAAATCTAGCAAGGGAGGCGGCGGCTCCTAAATAGGGAGACGACTAGGGGGGCATCCCACGTGCACGCCCTAGGGTTACAAGGTCCATGGGCCCAAGTGGGGATGGCGCAGCACCCTTTTGACTTGGACTCAGGAACCAACATGGATTGTTTCGATGATTGTGATTGGCTCGGATGCAATTTGAAGATGAGGTTAGATCTATTGGAAAAGTAGACTTCATAAGCTTTCCATGAAGTACAAGAACGTCCCAAACGGTATGAGGAAGTTCGAATCTGATTCCAGAACGAGTCCAACTCGAATTCTTGCTTAAACTTGGTACCATCGCAGTAGTTCGAATCTGATTCCAGAACGAGTCCAACTCGAATTCTTGCTTGACTTGGTCCCTTTCCTTCATCCTTTCCCAGATTCCTATCATAATTAAATCTTTTGCATTAGGCAGCGGACTATTCTCAGTAATATATGAAACTAGGAATGAATTCACCTGGTAATTAAGTTGACGAGCACGAGCTCGAGCAAGTGGTCCTTGTTGTGGATGAGTTGCATCCATGGGAGAGATGTCCTCATCATCCTCCCCTTCTTGCATTTGAGTCGCCCTCAAAATAACCTACCTTACGCCGATCCAAGACAATCTCCAGGGCACTAATAGTGTTATCATCCACACCTCATCTAACCCCTATTCACGGATTGATCTTATCAACCCATGCCTTCATCGATCCATCACATGAACCGACTAATCTAGACTGCAATAGATCTAATCTACTACTCCCGCATATCAACATATGTGATGATCCATATCGCAAACTACACAAGATGGCTCTAATACCACTGAAGGAGTACGCGCAGGCTACGATAGCAAAAAACAAAACTTTACTACTGCACACACCAGGACATCATGCGAGAGAGAGATCATGAATCGTTACCAATAGACGCGCAGTGCAGCGGAAGAAGAGTTGGAGAAGCCAGTCCAACCACGCGCTCGTCGAGGTAGTAGTGGAAGTAGTCGATCTCCGCAGATCTAATCAGTGTCGATGCCGATCAACGCCGCAACGAGCAGCGCCTCCACCGGTATCCACACATCTGGGGCTAGAACGCCGATTGCGAGTGTACTAGCACTCGTGAGCGGCTAGGGTTTGGCTCGGGAGGCGGTGGCTAGGGTTTAGCTCGAGGTCAACAGAAAAACATCAATCTCCTCGGCCCCTCGCCTCCCTATATATAGACCTCCTCACTCGGGCCTCGTGGACCGAGGCCTAGTAAGAGTCTACTCAGATCTCTATCCGAATCGAGCCCATATTCGAATCACATTCGAATAAGTGTTCCAACCCGTTAGGCGTGGGACCCTGTAGGTTCACGTATATTTTGTCGTGACCCGAAAACGCCTTTCTGGTCACCCTGTTAATAGCGGCCTCTAGCAAGGCATATTAACCCGAAAATATACGTAAAGATCATATTGACTGAACCTGTAATGTCCTCATGTACAAATCCCTTTGCCTTACGATATTGATTGAGCTCAAGGTAAGACTTGTGTCATCCTCTTAATTGCTCAATCACTCTCTCGATCCTGTGATGGATTACAAACTTGTGATTGACACCTCAATCACCGTAGCATGGCCATCCACTTCCATAATCCATTACATCGAGGGGCCTAGAGATATCTCTTCCATAAGAAGGGGCAAATTCTATCTTGATCATTCATAACCCACTACATGTTTCATAGCAAACCCGAAGACTACTTTTGTAACTACCCAGTTACGGAGTAGTGTTTAGTAGTCCCAAAATAAGCTACTACATATGTTGGGAACCATGATGATCTCAAGTCTAAGGACTCTACATAAACACTACTTGAGACTAACTGATGACACATGAAAGCTCTACAGTATCTCATGGCGGGTCTATCCAACATATGTTCACTAACATATGTCCATATTGTCGATTTGGTATCTTCATACCATGATCCATGAGACATGATCATCAATCAATACATATGCTGATGTTAGAATCATATTTGTTCGTCATATGATATATGATCAGGGATCATTTAGAAATAGTAACATTTGACATTAAGAGTCTCATGAATAAGTCATGTACTCATTGATCAATTGTAAGACCGAAAAAGCGACCAGAGGGGGGGGGGTGAATGGGAGCCTCACGAAAATTCACAAAAGTAATTTGAGAAAATTTCAGATAAAAACCAATTGGGAGAAGGAAGAACAGAACCAATAGCCAACCAAACAATGAAAAATTGTGAGAAGAATTTAACGAGCAGTAAAACCACAGCAGCAGGTACCCTTCTCCTTATGCAATCTGGGCGACCAATGAGATGGCTGCAGGCCATACAGCAGCGGGACCCACGAGGATTGAAGCCCCCTCCTGCTCCCTGCACGTTGCACAGAAGAGCGGCAGCAGCACCCTCGCGCACCCCCTGGCAAGGTTACCTAGATTGATTTGTTCCCTGCCAGCAGAAAACAGAAACAAGACGAGATGCACACATAGAAACAATTCACGAATAGGAATGATTAAACCGAGTGAATGTTCTACAAGATTGCATCTAGCCTCCGCCCAATCGTCCTCCCTCTCTTGATTGGAGAGATCAATAAAAATCTCTCCCTAGACTTGAAGACCTAGGCTAGATCGAGAGAGAAGGTGTGTTCCCTGGAACCCTAGGCACGGGTACTGTTCACACGAACAGTATCTCGCCCCAAAAATCCCAAAAGCCCCCACAGTATCTCAACCCTAGGTGTCACATATTTATATCTCCAAAAAGGTGGCCCACCTAAATTACAAGACTGTCATTACGCGACGTAAACGACACGTAATGGCATGATAATCATATCCAATCAATCACGTCCTCCATGGCAAATTCTGCGATGTTCGCGATCCCTCCATCTCCACGATGTGATCCTCGCGATGTCGCCGCACGACCATCCGAAATCATATCGCGATCGCCGGAAATTTCCATCTCCGGCCATGCCCACCGCACGAGTGTCCCGGTACGTCCTTGGTTTTGTGGCTCAACCAAGAAACCGTCCACCGACGTCCTCCCGCCGTGTAGCCAGATACAGTAGACGTACACCGCACAATCTCTGTCCCTCGAACGCGAGCGTCGAACCACCCTTCACCGCCCCGCGGTTCATCAGCATGGCATCCTATCCCCGTTCTTCACAGATCACCGTATGATTAGTCTCCACCTGTCACCTGCAACCACAGCCTGCCAAGAGAGACGTCACACGCACACCGTGTTGTCAATCGCTCATCACAAGGCACTAGCCCCACGGGCATCTCAATCTCCCCCTTGATGAGTGCATTGACAACACCACACCTCACAAATTCATAGAACTATAAAATCAAAACAGAAGAAGAAAGAAAAAGAAACAATCTTGATCCCCAAAGACATGGGCTAGGCTCGACACGATCAAGATAAATAAAAGAGCAACTCGAACAGCTCCAAAAACTGATTCCCTCCCTTTCTCCCTCAAAATCAGCAATTCCATTTGCAAAAATCTGGCCACAACTCAACCTCCCCCTGAAATCAAGCATTATTCCAAAAGCAATTCAGGAAAAAAATAGCTCCCCCTGCAAAAGTGAATTTGTGCCACTCATTCTCCCCCTTGTTGACAAGGCACTCTATCAAGTAAAAATGCAAGAATCCATTCTGAGATACATGAGAAGGCGGCACATGTAGAAGCTTCAGAAACATATATCAAATACTTATAAAAGCTAACCAGTGACACTCGCCATCCAAAAAAGGAGCAACACAATGCAATGACCAATACGAATTTAAAGTCTGAAATCTTTTGAAAACCAAATGGCCAGGCAAAAACATGCAAGTTCCAAACTCAGTACCAAGCTGAAGGCAAAACATATAGCAAGCTCACACGACGGTTCACAAAAAAATCAAGCAAAGTTCACTACAAACGCTTCAGTCAGGTCTATGCCATGAGAGACAAACCCGTGGCACACACGTCACCTGCATCTCGGGCAAGCTGTGAGTAACCAACTTAGGCTGCCAATCCAAAAGCACCAGTCCTTTATATAAATATCCCAATTTTTCAGCATCTCATTTTTTGAAAATTAATATCCCAATTTTTACATGCTGAATATAACCCATTTTTCTTTTGGTGTCCCTGCTGATCCGGGATCTTTTGACAGCCCCTGGACTATAGAGTGCCCGGTTCATGTGTGTCTTTGCGACACGAAGGAACTTTGCCCTTCCATAGGCCCAAAAGAAGCTACATTTGCAGTGATAAAGTCTTTGACTCATTGCAAGAAAGTCAGCAAACCGAACCATGAGCAAGATATACGTCAAGAATTCAACAAGACACTAAATCCAGAAAAAAATGCAGTGCCTAACACAAGTATTAAGTGAATATATGTGCTGTTTTGAAAACAAAAATTGGTCAAGCAAAGCATTACAACTTCTCCAAAAGCATCGGTCACAAACTAGCAAAAACAAGTATAAGGCATATGGAACCGAAGCAACTTACAATGATACTAGAATGGATAACACACCCCGAACTCACCACGCAAGCGTGCAAACGTGGTTTGATCGAGAGGTTTAGTCAGAATATCAGCAAGTTGCTGACTAGTATCAATGTATTTAAGCTCAATGTCACCCTTCTCAACATGATCCCTCAGAAAATGATGACGAACCTCAATGTGTTTTGTCTTAGAATGAAGGACAGGATTCTTTGCAACACTAATAGCGCTAGTGCTGTCACACAAGAGAGGAACGCGAGGAAACGACAAACCAAAATCGCGAAGGGTAGCTATCATCCATAAAAGCTGAGAACAACAACTAGCAGCAGCAACATACTCGGCCTCTGTAGTAGATTGAGCAACATTGGATTGTTTTCTAGAGGACCAGGAAACAAGCGAAGAACCCAAAAACTGGCAAGTACCCGAGGTAGACTTTCTATCCAAACGACACCCAGCAAAATCAGCATCCGAATAACCGCACAAACTGAGAGTCGAAGCAGCAGAGTACCAAAGACCAAATTCAGGAGTAAATTGAAGATACCTCATTATGCGCTTCACCGCCTGACGATGAGAAGTCCTGGGGGATGCCTGAAAACGAGTGCACAGACACACAGCAAGGTGTATATCCGGCCTCGTCGCAGTCAAGTACAACAGTGACCCGATCATGCTTCGATATTCCTTCTGATCCACGGGCTCTCCATCCTCATCAGCATCCAACGCTGCACACGTCGGCATGGGCGTAGAGATTGGCTTTGCATCATCCATACCAAACTTCTTTAGGACATCCTTTGTATACTTTCCCTGATGCACAAATGTACCTTCCGAAGTTTGTTTTATTTGTAAGCCCAGAAAGAACTTCAGCTCGCCCATCATAGACATCTCAAATTCTTTGCTCATCACATCTGCAAATTTCTTAACAAGAGCAGGAGAAGAACCACCAAAAATGATATCATCCACGTATATCTGTACTATTAAAGTGTCATTGCCTTGCCTGAGGAGAAATAAAGTTTTATCAACAGAACCCATTTTGAACCCATTCTTAAGCAGAAAATTTTTCAATCTAGCATACCAAGCACGAGGTGCTTGTTTCAAACCATATAAAGCCTTTTGCAACTTAAAAACACGATCAGGATAATTTGGAAGCTCGAAACCAGGAGGTTGTTTAACATAAACTTCTTCTTCTATGTACCCGTTCAGAAAAGCACTTTTCACGTCCATTTGATAAAGCTTATAACCACGTGAAGCAGCAAATGCAAGCAAAATACGAATAGCTTCTAAACGAGCAACAGGAGCAAAAGTTTCACCATAGTCAATACCTTCCTTTTGACAGAAACCCTGAGCCACCAATCTGGCTTTGTTTCTGACAACAAGACCATCTTCCCCTAGTTTGTTCTTAAAAACCCATTTGGTTCCAATTGGTTTACAAGAAAGAGGTGGATCAACCAAAACCCAAACCTGATTACGTTCAAAATTTTCTAACTCCTCATGCATGGCATTGACCCAGTTAGAATCAGATAATGCGTGTCCAACATCACGGGGTTCAAAAGAGGCAACAAATGCAGAATGCACAAAAACACAGTGATGACGAGATTTATACCTTGTCGTGCGCTCATGCAAATTACCTATCATCTGTTGAGGTGGATGGTGACGCTGGATATGTCGTGGTGCAGTCTTCTGTGAAATTTCCTCCCCCTCAACTGCAGGTGTATCATCAACAGTAGACGAAGCTGCAGGCTCAGCGGTAGACGTATGTGTCGGCGACGGTCCATCCTCCAGTGTAGTGGAGGGCACCTCCTCAGGCTGTGGGGTAGGCGCGGCCTGCACCTTTAGCTCATCTTCGTCGTCGTCGTCACATCCATCTGCCTCTTCCTCATCCTCAAAAATGTCCTGCCCAATCTCATCATCACCTGCACACTCAAAAGCAGAAGAGAGACAAGGCATCGTCTCGTCGAAGGTGACCTCACATGTCTCCTCGATGCGGTTAGTGTCCAAATTAAGCACACGGTACGCTCGCCCTTGCAATGCATACCCCAAAAATAACCCATCAGAAGAACGCGATTCAAATTTATCCAAATTTCCCTTTTTCAGAATAAAACACTTGCAACCAAAAACTCGAAAGTGGGAAACTCTGGGAGGTCTACCAAATCTCAACTCATAAGATGTTTTCCCCAAAAACACTCTCAGAAAGATGCGATTTGCCACATAGCAAGCGGTGTTGATTGCTTCAGCCCAAAAACGTCTAGGAGTTCTATGTTCATCAAGCATTGTCCTAGCCATCTCAACAAGCGTACGATTTTTGCGTTCAACAACACCATTTTGGGGAGGAACATAAGGTGAGGAAAACTGATGATCAAGACCATGTTCCGAACAAAAAGCCTTCATACGAGCATTCTTGAATTCCTTACCGTTGTCACTGCGAATCGCTCTAACGGCATTATTTGATAACTCGTTTTTCAGCTTTAGAACAAGATCATGAATATGCGAAAAAGCCTCATCCTTAGATTCTAAAAAGAACACCCATGAGAATCGAGAAAAATCGTCCACAACGACGAGCACATACCACTTCCCACCAGCAGACCGAACACGGGCTGGACCAACAGTGTCCATATGTAACAGCTCACCTGGACGTTCTGTCATCACCTGAGTCACAGGTGCATGAGGAGCAGCAACCATTTTTCCATGTTTGCAGGGAGCACAAATCAAATCCTTTTCAAACTTGAGTTTTGGCAAACCATCAATCAAATCCATCGAACTCAAGCGGCAAAGCAAATCAAAGCTCAAGTGGCCCAAGCGACGATGCCACTTCCAAATCAGGAGAGAACCATGAGCAACTAAACAGCGAGTCTTACCAAAAGATTTTGAAAAATCAACCATGAAAATCCGTCTAAAGGGAGAAATCTTGCAAACAAGGTTACCAGCAGAATCAAGAACTCGCGAATTCCTTTTCTTAAAACGCACCTCAAAATCATCCTCAAGAAGTTGTGAGACAGAAAGCAAATTATAATGCAAATTTTTTACCAACGCAACGTCCTTTAGCGTGAATTTCTCGGTTACCTTGATACTGCCATGCGCCACGACCTTACCTTTACTATTATCCCCAAATGTAATGTTTTCTTTTACGCTCGCGGGGGTGAGACTGGAGAACCATCTGTCATCTCCGGTCATGTGGCGCGAACAACCGGAGTCCATTATCCATATGTTCTCCTCGCCTCCGACCTGCAGTCAACAACGAGAGCAAGAGTGAGCTAATGACTCAACACTGGGGTTAGGATAGTGCAATAAAAACCAGTGCTGAGCCACTTGCTCAAAAGAAGCATTAGCGAAATCAAAGCTCTCAAAAGAACGATGAGAACCACGAGGGGGAAAACGTGGCCTGTCATCCCTATGATGTGCAGGAGCACGAGTACGTGAACGAAAATCAGAATAGAGAGAAATAGGTTCACGTCTCAAATTACGACGATCATGGACACCACGTGCAGGGTACCACTCACGTCGTTCAGCACGCATCCTCCGAAAACAAAACTCATAAAGATGACCATCACGATCGCAAAACTCACAATGGTAAAGATTACGTGCAGGAGCAAAAGATGTTTTAGCCTTAAAGCCAGAAGAACCAAAATCAGGCTTAGTCATAGTGGAATGATCACATGAAGAATCAGTTGGCTTAGCAATCTGTGCACCCTTGAAGTGTTTTGGTTTAGGCACCCAAACCTGCTTTTTAGGGGCAGATCTGGACGTCTCAACCAACAACCCATCAGAGGTGACACCTGAACCCTTCTTAGGAGGTGGTCCAGTATATTTAGCCAAAGGTGGATTCTTTTCATCAACAGGTGGTCCACTTTTCTCACCAAAAACATGTTTCAAATCATAACCAAGACCAAAACGCTCACCCCGTTTAATTTGAGCAATAGACATACCAATCTGGGGTTCACGAATCGAACACCAACCAAGAATAATTCTCAAATGCTTATTTTCCTCTTCCAAATCAGCAAATTTAGCCCTTAAATCATTAAGTTCAGCAACAAAAGTCGGGCAAGTTAAGCATGATTGCAAAACCGGACAAGTATGTTTTTCCAACTTAACAACACATGATTTAGCAATATTTAATTCAGATTGTAAAGCTGGACAGTTCGAGCAATCCGACAGATCAGGACAAGTGTGTTTTTCAAGATCTTTAACCCGGCATAAGGCATTATCCAACTCAATTTTCAGAAGCGGGCAAGAAACACAAGAACCAAGCAAAATTGAATGAGAACGAGTTTCTTCTAATTCAGCATTAAGTTTATCTCGCTCATCAACAATAGAAGCATATTTGGTTTGCAACTCTGAAATCGAAATCATATGAATTGAGCATTCTTCACATTCAGCAGGTTCAGCAGGAGTAGATACAGCATTTTTAAAAGCAGCTAACTCAGCACAAAGTTTATCATATTCAGTCTTAAGTTTTGCCGAAACTTTATTATGCTTATGAACAATTTTAGTTAATTCTGCAATTTTTTGTTCTGCGGGAGTTTCTACCTCATCATCAGAAGATTTGTCATTGTTGTTGTTGTCAGTCGCTGCATCATCCTCCAAAGCCATCGTGCAAATCCCACCATCAACATCAGCGTCGGCGATGAAGCAAAGTCCGTCCGTCTTCTTCTTGGGCGCCTCGTCCTCAGCGTCTGAATCGCTGGAGTCCGACGAGCCCTCTGAAACAAAATTACCAAGAGAAGAGAAAAAGACATGTGCCGCCTTAGCAACCTGCTTGTCAGAGTGTTTTTGACTGCCTTTCTTCCAACGCTTGTCCTTCTTCTTCTTCTTTTCCTTGTACTGCTCCTGACGCCTGGAACTGTTGCCCTGCTCAAAAGATCTCACTTTGTTTGGGCAGTCAGCAGCGAAGTGGCCTCGCTCACCACAGTTGAAGCATCCATCGGCCCGTCTTCTATTTCGCCTGTTCTCGTATACGCGCTTGAACTTGTTGGAGAGCAGTACAAGCTGATCATCGTCCAGCACCTCCAACTCCTCATCTGCAACATGGCACAAAGAAGACAACGCAAAACTGGGAACATTTGGATTAGCATTAGTGTTAGTCTTATTCCCAGAAATCAAAGCCATCGGAATATCAGAAGAAGAGGCAGCTGTGGGATTTTTCAATTTGCGTTTAGAGATGATTTCAATTTCCTTTGATTTGAGTTTACTGTAAAGCTGATCAGTAGTAAGAGTATCGTAACCAGCAGATTCAGTGATCGCTTCAACTTTCATCTCCCACTCGTCAGTAAGTGAATGCAACAATCTGAGAGCCCTCGTATGATCATCATAAGGCATATTATTATTCAAAGCTCTCATCTTATTCACAATCACTTGAAATCGAGCAAACATGTCATCGACGGACTCACCAGGCAACTGGCAAAAGGCATCAAACTCTTTTCGATAAATCTCAAATTTTTGGTTTTTCACAGTGTTGGAGCCCTCATGATATTTTTTAAGTTTATCCCAAATCTTGTAAG
The DNA here is from genome assembly GCA_003991445.1 of Oryza meyeriana var. granulata. Taxonomy (NCBI): domain Eukaryota; kingdom Viridiplantae; phylum Streptophyta; class Magnoliopsida; order Poales; family Poaceae; genus Oryza; species Oryza meyeriana. Next base: position 34,520 of record RYFJ01000520.1, on the reverse strand, counting down.
CGAGCTCTTCACTGGAAACCCGATCATATTCAGATTTGCAAATTGAAGACTGCAAAATAGCAACAGCGCGATGATTTGTTTCCAAAAGCTCGATCTCAGCGGCTTCAGTCGGATCCTGAGCTGGAATCACATATGTATCATTCTGTGTGATTTTCCATAGCTTCAGCGACTTGCCTTTGAGATAGTTTGTCATGCGCGATTTCCAGTAGTCATAATCCGTGCCATCGAAGAACGGAGCGCGAGTATCAAATTTCTCGCTGGTCGCCATGGTTTTCAGCACCGATTAAGATATAGAAAACCTAAAACCTGCTCTGATACCAATTGTAAGACCGAAAAAGCGACCAGAGGGGGGGGTGAATGGGAGCCTCACGAAAATTCACGAAAGTAATTCGAGAAAATTTCAGATAAAAACCAATTGGGAGAAGGAAGAACAGAACCAATAGCCAACCAAACAATGAAAAATTGTGAGAAGAATTTAACGAGCAGTAAAACCACAGCAGCAGGTACCCTTCTCCTTATGCAATCTGGGCGACCAATGAGATGGCTGCAGGCCATACAGCAGCGGGACCCGCGAGGATTGAAGCCCCCTCCTGCTCCCTGCACGTCGCACAGAAGAGCGGCAGCAGCACCCTCGCGCACCCCCTGGCAAGGTTACCTAGATTGATTTGTTCCCTGCCAGCAGAAAACAGAAACAAGACGAGATGCACACATAGAAACAATTCACGAATACGAATGATTAAACCGAGTGAATGTTCTACAAGATTGCATCTAGCCTCCGCCCAATCGTCCTCCCTCTCTTGATTGGAGAGATCAATAAAAATCTCTCCCTAGACTTGAAGACCTAGGCTAGATCGAGAGAGAAGGTGTGTTCCCTGGAACCCTAGGCACGGGTACTGTTCACGCGAACAGTATCTCGCCCCAAAAATCCCAAAAAGCCCCCACACTATCTCAACCCTAGGTGCCACATATTTATATCTCCAAAAAGGTGGCCCACCTAAATTACAAGACTGTCATTACGCGACGTAAACGACACGTAATGGCATGATAATCATATCCAATCAATCACGTCCTCCATGGCAAATTCCGCGATGTTCGCGATCCCTCCATCTCCACGATGTGATCCTCGCGATGTCGCCGCACGACCATCCGAAATCATATCGCGATCGCCGGAAATTTCCATCTCCGGCCACGCCCGCCGCACGAGCGTCCCGGTACGTCCTTGGTTTTGTGGCTCAACCAAGAAACCGTCCACCGACGTCCTCCCGCCGTGTAGCCAGATACAGTAGACGTACACCGCACAATCTCTGTCCCTCGAACGCGAGCGTCGAACCACCCTTCACCGCCCCGCGGTTCATCAGCATGGCATCCTATCCCCGTTCTTCACAGATCGCCGTATGATTAGTCTCCACCTGTCACCTGCAACCACAGCCTGCCAAGAGACACGTCACACGCACACTATGTTGTCAATCGCTCATCACAAGGCACTAGCCCCACGGGCATCTCAACAACTCCGATAAAACATCGCCTAAACATCCATCGGCTTAACAAGGATAAATCTATTATTATCAATCTAGTAGGTCAAACTCAATTGATGCAGCACAGATTAATAATAATAGAAGAACCTCGATGAGCCGATAGATCTAATGCAATTGTGATGTACGATAATTTATCGGCTATACATCCCGATAAGACACTTGCATAAAATCTATCAATCTAACAGGAACAATTTATCGCTAGTAGTTTAGTAGGTCGGACCCAATCGATGCAGCACAAACTGATGATAAACTACCCCCGGTAAGCCGATAAAAACTATGCACGCGTGATGTGGTATATCTACTCGGACTAAGAGATCAAACTTAACTGATGCAGCCGTAGATAGAATAGGTACACCGTGGTAAGGGGTGACGAGTCTTACCTTCTCGCAGGAGTTCGAACCTAACCGATGCAGCCCGGCTCAAGAAGCAAGAACCCGTCGGAAAGGGTGGCGATGCGCCGAAGTTATATTCATCGATTAGATAGTTTACAAGGTACCCAGGCATACATATTTATACCCCGAGTTGATACAGTCCTGATCGAACACGAAACAGGAGTTTCCTATCTATAAAAGGAAAAACAACAAGCCCTGATCAGACACGAGATCAGGTTTCCTAAAAATTATTAGTGCTACCTAATTTATAGATAAAATATTAACTGCCATGCCTTGGTCTTCACGATTCCTTCCTATGCTCGGCTTCTTCTGGATTAATTTCCATCGACTGACATAATCTCTTTCCTTAACCGAGTTCGATGCGAATCGTATCAAATTTTGGCGTCAACAGCTGCGCATCAGAATAGTCAAGTACTCAACATTGTAGTCGAGACACAACTGGGCAGTTGGGAAACAACATAGCTGGAGAAATATACTAAGGGCTCAGTCAGGAAGACGTATTTGGGAGACTTACTTCCTATCTTCTTGGCTTGGTCCCAATTTTTATCCCTGAGCTGATTAACGGCTCCCTTCTGCCAAGACTCCCTCCCCTGGCTACGCTGCTCCAATTCATCCTTTAAGGCCTAGAGCTGGTCCAATTCTTGGAGCTAGGGGACAAGCTGGGTCAGGACCTGGTTCATTTGCTCCGAGCAGTCGACGATCTTCTGCTCAAAGCAAGAATAGAGCAAAGCAGAGTCAAGCATCAGAACATCCAAACAGGGAAGATAGAGAAGAGCCTGTCAAGGAAAAAATCATACCTGAATCCCTCGGGACGCGGAAATCATGGCGCAAAGCAAGACTTTGCGCTTCCTCTCCGCTGCAGCTTTGTCATGTACATACTTCTTTGCTACCCCATTGGGAGTTATCTATCGAAAAGTTCTCGGGAGCCTGCGGGGAGGGGCTTCAAGCCTGGGGAGGTCCGGTCTTTCTGAAGACGATGACGATGACAACGGCGACAAGGAAGGTGAGGGGGTCCTGGCTCTCAACTCGGCAGCCTCCGGGGCCCCGGAGGTTGGCTCAAGGGCTAGAGCGACCGTTAGTGATATGCCTTAGAGGCAACATGGAGATGTTATATATATCACATGCTATGTTTATAATATATTAATTTATTCCTTGAAATAGACATTATCATTGTTGATCAATGAGTATGTGACTTATTCATGAGACTCTTAATGTCAAATGTTGCTATTTCTAAATGATCCCTGATCATATATCATATGAGGAACAAATATGATTCCAACATCAGCATATGTATTAATTGATGATCATGACTCATGGATCATGGTATGGAGATACCAAATTGATAATATGGACATATGTTAGTGAACATATGTTGGATAGACCGGCCATGAGATACTGCAGAGATTTCATGTGTCATCAGTTAGTCTCAAGTAGTGTTTATGTAGAGTCCTTAGACTTGAGATCATCATGATTCCTAACATACGTAGTAGCTTATTTTGGGACTACTAAACACTACTCCGTAACTGGGTAGTCATAAAATAGTCTTCGGGTCTGCTATGAAACATGTAGTGGGATGTGAATGATCAAGATAGAATTTGCCCCTCCTTACGGGAGAGATATCTCTGGGCCCCTCGATGTAATGGATTATGGAAGTGCATGGCCATGCTAGTGTGATTGAGGTGTCAATCTGTAGGATCGACTCACACTAAGATAGGCAATCAGAGGGGGGCTAAATGATTGCATAAGTCAAAAATAAAATTTAACACTTCCCCCTAATCACAAAACCTGAAAAACCGCGTTTTTTCAGAATCTGGGAGAACACTGTTTCATCACTAAACAGATTGTAGCCGTAGATCCGTAAGTCCGATTGACCTGAAAGTTTTTCAGAATAAACTAGACAAAATTTGCAAACAAACCCAACTGGAATCACGTCAATCGGACTTCTGGATCTCGAGATATTAACGAAACAAAATTACTGAACGGAAGATTGATGGAAATTAATTAAGCCCTAATTAATTGATTAAAAGAGATCCGAAAATAATTAACCAACCAAACTTTTTAGAATACTAGAAAAACACCCTAGCTAGATTTTAGATCAAAGAAACCAACCCAAATCTTAGAGAAAAACAATCAATCTAAATCCATTGCTAGGCATGCAAAAGATGAACGAGAAAAGAGCGATTAATACCGCACTAATCTTCCATAAACTTTACCTTTATTACCGAGATTGTGCTTATAAGATGTTTCTCCAAAACATCTAAAAAATTTCTCTACGAAATCACTAAAACTCTAGATTAGAACTCTAATCTAAAATAAATTCGCTCTCTAGAAACCCTAAAAAATCTCTCCAAAAATTAACAGGAAGTCACTATTTATAGAATCAAAACCCCTTCGTGGGCCATTTGGACTGTTACCTTGCCTGGATCGCTCACCTTTACTGTACCTTTAGCCACAACCATAGAAGTAGAAGCATCTCCAAAAGTTACCTTTTCAACATGCGATGCTCCTGTGAGATAGGAGAACCAATTCTTGTCACCGGACATGTGGCGTGAGCATCCGGAATCCACTAGCCAGATGTTCTCCTTCCTCGCGCGAAGTGCCTACATAGAAGAAAACAGTGTCGAGGTCTCGGTACCGGAGTTAGTAATGTAGCATTTAGGAATCCAGTACTGAGACACACGACGCACACCAGTAGACATAACACAAGTATTTTTATGCAAAGGTTTAGATCTGTCATTACTCATGTTAGTAGAACTAAAGGGGCGTGTCTTTCTCAAATTAGACCGAGCCTTAGCCTTTTCTCTCATTTGTTGTTTGGCTAGTCTGAAACAAAATTCTACTTTATGTCCATCTCTATCACAATGAGTGCAAGTGTACTTAACTTTGTATTTAGCTTGAGAAGTAGAGGTTACCTTGCATTTGTTGTGCTAGAAGATGTACATAATACCAGCAAGATTTAAAAATCATCCTTTTAGGTTCATTGACTGTCTCAATTATGCCACTGCCAAGGGATTTAACAACTTGTGGAGCATGGGTCTTAGAATAATCATAAGGATCAAAACCCAAACCAGTTTTAAATTTTTCAAAACTAGTCTTTTGATTCAAACTTTTAGTTCCTATCTTTCCTTGCAAATAATCAATAGCTTCAAAAGAGTGGCACAATTCTTACAAGATACATGCTGAAATCTATCATTTTTACCACAATTAGAGCATGAAAGAACCTTATGAGTAGCAAGATCTTCTTTTAGTTGTGTAATTTTAACATCAGCATCTTTTATCTTCAAAGCAAGATCCCTTTTTAGTTGTGCAATTTTAACATCAGCATCTTCTAACTTCAATTGAAGAACATTGCATTCATCACAAGAGACAGGTTCATCAATTTGACAGACATGTTGTTCATTTTTCTCCTTTTCTAGCCTAAGTTCCTTTAGTGTAGAAGCATGCATATCCCTTAGAGAAGTAAATTCAGCATAAACTAAATCACATGATTTGCAAGAATTATCTATAGGAGTCAAAGTTTTAAGTCTTGCAATCTCATCATTTAATTTTTCAACCAAAGCATCTTGTTTCTTAATCTTTTTATCTCCCTTCTCTAATAAAGTATCAAGTTTTTCAACAGCACAAGCTAAATCATCATAAGAAGGTTCTACCTCATTATCGCTGTCGTTGTCGATGTCACAATTGGTGATGCTTCTGCTACTTGCCATCATACATAAACCAATCAAGCTTTTCTTGCCTTTGGAAGTAGTATCATCATCACTCTCGGTGTCCACATCGCTTAAATTTACCTGTTCAAGAGCAGAAAGAACACGGTGCACTACCTTCTTGTTCAAATACCCCTTCTTCTTAGTGCTCTTGAGTGTTCGCTTCTTGTCACTCTCTATCTTGTCTTCCTCGTCATCTTCATCCCTAAAAATTCTTGTTAGAAATTTTGGATATTTAAGACGAAGTTGATTCAGCGAGCCACATTCAAAACATCTCCGAAGTTCTCCACCATTTGCTCTCTTTCTGGATCGACATTTTGCAAAGCTTTTGTGAAGCGAGTGGAGAGGAGTGCCAAATCATCTTCAGAAGTTGTTCTAGCTGTTCATCAGTTAGTGAAGATAAAGGGACAAAGCAATAGCTAGATGAAGAGTTATCACCAATAGAGTTGTTAGTTTGTGAAGCTAAAGCTATTGATTTATTAGTCATATTTTTTCTAGCAAAAACATCTAGCTCATGAGTTTTCAATTTAGAATAAAGCACATCTAATGTAAGTGTACTCATGGTAGTAGATTCTCTAATTGATGTTACCTTCATCTCCCATATAGACATATCTAAAGCTCCTAGCAATTGACGAGAATTTTCAGCATCGGTGTATATAACATTAACAGAACGCAATTTGCTAAGAATCTTGTTAAAGCGAGCAAAGAAGTCATCAAGAGATTCACCGGGTTTCATCTCAAATCGCATATATTCCTTTTTATACATATCTTGACGTACCTTTTTTACCTTGTTTGATCCTTCGTGATAATCACAAAGTGTTGTCCATACCTCATGTGCTGACTTGAGATGCACCACACGGTCAAAGTCGTTTCTTCCTAACCTTTGAATAATCAAATTCCTCGCCTTGCTGTTAGCCTCCACCTGTGGCATGTTCGCTACTGTCACTGCATCGTTTTCGGGAACTTGACATGGCTTGTAGATCTTCTCCCAAATCGCAAAGCCTTGAGCTTGAATGTATGCCTCCATCTTAGCCTTCCAATACTGAAAATCAACACCATCGAAAACACAAGGTTTTGTGGAATACCTATCCATCGACATATTTTCTAATCACCGATCAAGATCAATTAGAAAAGATAATAAAATAAATAACTTCGCTCTGATACCACTTGTAGGATCAACTCACACTAAGATAGGCAATCAGAGGGGGGTGAATGATTGCATAAGTCAAAAATAAAATCTAACACTTTCCCCTAATCACAAAACCCGAAAAACCGCGTTTTCAGAATCTAGACAAAACACTGTTTCGTCACTAAACAGATTGTAGCCATAGATCCGTAGCTCTGATCAACCTGAAAAATTTTCAGAATAAACTAGACAAAATCTGCAAACAAACCCAACTGAAATCACGTCAATCGGACTTCTGGATCTCGAGATATTAACGAAACAAAATTACTGAATAGAAGATTGACGAAAATTAATTAAACCCTAATTAATTGATTAAACGAGATCCGAAAATAATTAACTAACCAAACTTTTCAGAACACTAGAAAAACACCCTAGCTAGATTTTACATCAAAGAAACCAACCCAAATCTTAGAGAAAAACAAATCAATCTAAAATCCATTGCTAAGCATGCAAAATGATGACCAAGAAAGAGGGATTAATTACCGCACTAATCTTCCATAAACTTTACCTTTATTACCAAGATTGTGCTTATAAGATGTTTCTCCAAAATATCCAAAAAATTTCTCTACGAAATCACCAAAACTCTAGATTAGAACTCTAATCTAAACAAATTCGCTCTCTAGAAATCCTAAAAAAATCTCTCCAAAAATTAACAGGGAGTCACTATTTATAGAACCAAAACCCCTTCGTCGGTCATCAGGACTGTTGTCTTGCCAGGACCGCGCACCTCCACGTGTGCTACAGTACCCCGTGGTACTGTAGCACCATGTCACGTACTCCTTTTCTTTTTCGAATTTTCCAGCGTTTATACACTGCCTTGCGAAGCTCGTTCTGAATATCTTCCCACATAGTTTTCATTCACCATGTATCACCTTGTGTCCCACCTTGTCACCCGACATTCTTGACCATTCTGGACCTAAACTCCTCCCTGAGTTTATTCCGATCCACTGTTGACCAAGGTTGACCCCAAGTACCTACACACAAATAGACCAAACACACTGTTTTCGGGCACAAATATTCACAACTTGACCCACGTCAGTCGTACACACGCTTATCACACTTTCCAATGCCAAGTTCATAAATCACAAGATAAGCCAATTTTTCAGCACATGATTTTACACAATCACAAGTTTGTAATCCATCATAGGATCGAGAGAGTGATTGAGCTATTAAGAGGATAACACAAGTCTCGTCTTAAGCTCAATCGATATCATGAGGCAAAGGGATTTGTATATAAGGACATTACAGGTTTAGCCGATATGATCTTTACGTATATTTTGGGGTTAATATGCCTTGCTAGAGGCCGCTATTAACAGGGTGACCAGAAAGGCATTTCCGGGTCGCGACAAAATATACGTGAACCTACAGGGTCGCACGCTTAATGGGTTGGAACACTTATTCAAATGTGATTCGAATATGGGCTCGATTTGGATAGAGATCCGAGTAGACACTTACTGGGCCTCGGTCCACGAGGCCCAAGTGAGGAGGTCTATATATAGGGAGGCAAGGGGCCGAGGAGATTTACGTTTTTCTATTGACCTCGAGCTAAACCCTAGCCACCACCTCCTGAGCCAAACCCTAGCCACTCACAAGTGCTAGTACACTTGCAATCAGCGTTCCAACCCTGGACGTGTGGATACCGGTGGAGGCGCTGCTTGTTACGGCGTTGATCGGTATCGACGCTGATTAGATCTACGGAGATCGACTACTTCCACTACTACCTCGACGCGCGCGTGGTTGGACCGGCTTCTCCAACCCTTCTTCCGCTGCACTACACGTCTAGTGGTAACGATTCATGATACCTCTCTCGCATGATGTGCTGGTGTGCGTGGTAGAAAAGTTTTGTTTTCTGCTATCGTAGACTGCGCGTACTCCTTCAGTGGTATCATAGACATCTTGCGTAGTTTGCGATCTGGATCATCGCATATGTTGATATGTGGGAGTAGTAGATTAGATCCATTGCAGTCTAGATTAGTCGGTTCATGTGATGGATTGATGAAGGCACGGGTTGATAAGTTCAATCTGTGAATAGGGGTTAGATGAGGCATGGATCAGTGGAAAAACTAGCGCCCTGGAGAGTGTCTCGGATTGGCATAAGGTGGTTATGCCGAATGCTAGTAGGTTATGGATCAGTGGAAAAACTAGCGCCCTGGAGATTGTCTCAGATCGGCATAAGGTGGTTATGCCGAATGCCCTAGAGATTGTCTCGGATCAGCATAAGGTGGTTATGCCGAATGCTAGTAGGTTATGGATCAGTGGAAAAACTAGTGCCCTAGAGATTGTCTCGGATCGGCATAAGGTGGTTATGCCGAATGCTAGTAGGTTATGGATCTGATAGTCCTAGGCCAGTGGAAAAACTAGAGTCCTGGAGATTGTCTCGGATCGGCGTAAGGTGGTTATGCCGAATAGTTTTTCATAGCGATTTCATAGCGGGACTACCGTGCTAACCCCCCTTGTATAGCGTCATCGGTTCACATCATTAGGTACAATGCGATTCTACGTCTAACTTGTTTTTGCAGAGAATGATGTGAATTAGTATGGCCCTATAGCTTATTTGGAATGTATGAGATGTATATGATGCATGTAACATTCGTTCATGACCTGCGTGTCATGATTTTTCAGCTTTTGTTAGCTGTCTTAATTGTATTTAACGACCTGCGTGTCAACCTTAGTGCTTGAATCCATCCTTGTAATCTTCAATTGCTAGCTATTATAGGTAGTAGTCTAGACTTGAGGTTACAAGGTGACCCAAAGAAGAGATGTGGAGGATGAAGATCATCTACACGTACATGGAGATGGGGATCATCATCCTTTTGGGCCATACTAATTCACAGATGTATGTGTTTATCTGTGATGTTTTCTATCTTACTCTTATACAATTATATATGTGATATGTTGCTATGGTAGGATAGAGTCCCTCATAATAAAAATTAGGTGTTTATGCCCTTCCATGTGTTGCACCAAAAGATAATGATCACCATATTGTAGGCCTACCAAAGTAGGATGCAGTTGGTTATCATCATTATTTGGGGTAGATGTCGGACATCTACATGCGGCAGCATTTGGTTTACTTAACAAGATCATCAGAACAGTTTTGGATCTTGGGGCACAGGTTGGGGCCGGGGCATAGTGATGCCACCTAATAGGCAAGAGTCACATAGGGATGTCATTAGCAAGGTGTTGCTTACCCATGTCACTAGTTTTCTAGCCGTGATGCCAAAGCTCACTAGGAATCAGTGAAATGAGGATCTTGACCCACTATGTAAATTAGAGGGAGTTTTGTTGCAAAACACATAGTGGGAGTCTTTTGTTAAATAGTTTAATAAAAGATGAACATAATCATAGTGCTAAACTTTGCATATTCTCATGTTGTAGATCATGTCAGCTAACGCAGCATCCAGTTCTTTTAATTTGCGATCTGTTCTTGAGAAAGAAAAACTCAATGAAACGAACTTTATGGATTGGTATCGCAACTTGAGAATTGTTCTCAAAAAAGAGCGCAAGGAGTATGTCCTTGAGACTCCTTTTCCTGAGAACTTGCCTAATAATGCTTCTGTGGCTGCACGGAGAGCTTATGAGAAGCACACGAATGATTCCCTTTATGTGAGCTGTCTCATGCTTGCCATAATGTCCTCTGAGCTTCAGAAGCAATATGAGAACACAAATGCTTACAATATCATTGTGGGGTTGCGTGGTATGTTTGAGAACCAAACAAGGGCTGAGAGGTTCAACATTTCAAAGTTGCTCATATATGCAAATCGTTGCAGGGGCTAACAAGAAGTAGAAGTTTGAGAAGGAGTGAAGTGGATCTTCGCATTGGCAATGGAGCAAGAGTTGCTGCGGTGGCTGTTGGCACCATGCCATTGTCTTTACCTTTAGGATTAGTTTTGGAATTGAATAATTGTTATTGTGTTCCATCTCTTTCTAAGAACGTTATTTCTGCTTCATATTTGCAAGCAGAAGGTTATGACTTTAAATCTGTGGACAATGGTTGTTCTCTTTATTTTAAAGATATGTTCTATTGTCATACTCCTATTGTGAATGGGTTATACGTTCTAAATCTTGAAGGGGCACCGGTCTATAACATTAATACAAAGAGGCAACGTCCTAATGATTTGAATCCCATGTTTATTTGGCATTGTCGCTTGGGTCACATAAATGAGAAACACATGAAGAGGCTCCATAGAGATGGTCTTCTGCACTCATTTGATTTTGAATCATTTGAAACATGCGAATCTTGTTTACTTGGCAAGATGACAAGGGCACCTTTCACCGGTCAAGGTGAAAGGGCAAGTGACTTATTGGCACTCATACATACTGATGTATGTGGACCAATGAGCTCAACAGCCAGAGGTGGTTTTTAGTACTTCATAACTTTTACTGATGACTTCAGTAGGTATGGATATGTGTACCTAATGAAACATAAGTCTGAATCCTTTGAAAAGTTCAAGGAATTCCAAAATGAAGTACAAAATCATTTAGGAAAAACAATCAAGTTTCTACGATTTGATCGTGGAGGCGAGTATTTGAGCCATGAGTTTGGCAATCATCTAAAGGATTGTGGAATTGTTCCACAGTTGACTCTAGCAGGAACACCTCAGTGGAATGGGGTATCTGAACGGAGAAATCGCACCTTATTAGATATGGTGCGATCCATGATGAGCCAAAGTGATCTTCCATTGTCCTTTTGGGGATACGCTCTTGAAACAGCCGCGTTCACACTAAACAGAGTTCCATCAAAGTCAGTAGAAAAGACACCATATGAGATGTGGATAGGACAACATCCTAGCTTGTCTTTCCTTAAGATTTGGGGATGTGAGGCTTATGTAAAATGTTTACAATCTGGTAAGCTCACTCCTAAGTCTGACAAATGCTTCTTTGTCGGGTATCCTAAGGAAACAAAAGGATATTATTTCTATAATTAACATGAAGGCAAAGTGTTTGTCGCCCGACATGGTGTCTTCTTAGATAAAGAGTTTCTCTCAAGAAGGGATAGTGGGAGAACGGTGCAACTCGAAGAAATTCGAGAAACACCTGAAAATGTTTCAGCTCCTACAGAACCACAGCAGGATGAACAAAGTGTTGAAGCACCTGTTGTAGACACACCGGCACCATATAGGTCAGAGAGGTCACGTCATGCACCTGAGAGGTACATGTTCTTGACTACTCAACAAAGGGACATATTGTTGTTAGACAACGATGAGCCTAAGACCTATGAAGAAGTGATGGTGGGACCAGACTCTGAGAAATGGCTTGAAGCCATGAGATCCAAAATTGAATCCATGCATAGTAATCAAGTTTGGAACTTGGTTGATCCACTTGATGGTGTTAAAACCATTGAGTGCAAATGGGTTTTAAGAAAAAGATAGACATGGATGGAAATGTTCACATCTATAAGGCATGATTGGTGGCAAAAGGTTTCAAACAAATTCAAGGTGTTGATTATGATGAAACTTTTTCACCTGTCACAATACTAAAGTCTATTTGGATCATTCTAGCGATTGTTGCATATTTCGACTATGAAATATGGCAAATGGATATTAAAACAGCTTTCCTTAATGGAAATCTGAGTGAGGATGTGTACATGACACAGCCCACGGGATTTGTCGATCCACAATCAGTTGGAAAGATATGCAAACTGTAAAGATCCATTTATGGATTAAAGCAGGCGTCTCGGAGTTGGAATATTTGTTTTGATGAAGTGATCAAAGGGTTTGGTTTCATCAAGAACGAAGAAGAGCCTTGTGTTTATAAAAAGGCTAGTGGGAGCGCACTTGTATTTCTGATCTTATATGTGGACGACATATTACTGATCAGAAATGACATTCCTATGCTCGAATCTATTAAGTCTTCATTGATGTGGAGGCCATGGGCCCCGGGTACCTCATCACAAGCATATGGGCCACTCAGATAGAGAATGGGCCTAGCCTTGTAATTAGAGAAATGATAGGACTTGGCAGACTTATCCTTGTACGATAAGGAATATACAGTCCTAGTCGGGAAAGTTATATCTCTAAAAGGAGATCCCTTGGCCAGAGTTCGGTTGGGACTCCTACTTTGTAACCCTGTCCCCCAGTATATAAGGGGAGGCAAGACGCCCCCTGAGGGCATGATCACAAGAGGTTCACACGGTTCATCAGAATCGCCACCATAATTCCTCAAAGGAATACCACCACAACTGGACGTAGGGTATTACCTCTCATTGAGGGCCTGAATCAGTATAAAATCTCCTTGTGTTCCTTTGCAATCCACCGAGTAGCCCCATATTCATATTGCCGGTGTAAAACATCGACAGTTGGCGCGCCAGGTAGGTGCTTCGGTGAGATCTACATCTACAAGCTCGATGGATCTAGCAACCGGAGTCGACGGCGGCAAATTCTCCCCCGAAGATACAATCTCATTCGAAAGCCTCGACTTCGTCGCCGACATGTTCGGCAATCTCACCTTGGCCAACGCAGACCTTATCCAACCGTCTGAGGAATCAGCCGACTCAGCGCTAGTCAGTCCACACGATGCTACAGCGACCATCATCGACTTGCTACGGCAATCTTCCACTTGCCCGGGTCTTGGGACAACTCTTCCTTTCGGTGTTTGACTTGGACTCGGTCTTAAGCCGGCCAAGATCAGGCTAAGGAAGGAGGAGATCGTCAATCTCTTGTTCGGACTCAGCAACGCCGCGGATATCTTCAAACAACATCCGATGCGGCAAACCCGACCCTCTGGAGTTTGACTCGGATACGGCCCAGAGCTGCTCGAGATTGGATCTAGGGAGGTCGGAGTTATAATCACCCCCATCAATTATTTCGACTTCGACTCTCAGTCGGACTCTGACTCTAAGTCGGACAGCAGCTCGGCAAGCTTCTCTCCGCCACGAGAAACCTTCATGGCATCGAAAGGCTCTACTCCTACTCAGGAATCACGCCGACTACACGAGTAACAAGAGGAGGAGGCCTGTCGACTGCGAGAACAATAAGAGGAAGAAGCAAGATTCCTGCATGCCCGCAACGATGATCTACATAGGGCTGGGTGAACCGCTCAGCAACAAATCCTCCAAACCCGAGTCAGCGACCAAGATGTCTTCATTACTCCTCAACAGAACATCATGGCCGCTGCAACTCTATTGGATACACTCCAATTCGGGCCTGATCACTAGGCCACCCTGACGATCACAAGGATAAAAGCCATGCTTACCGCTGGTGCATGTCAGCAGCACCAACAGTCGAGCAATACCTTCATACCGACCAGGTGCGACCTACTCAGCTTTCTCGACTGCTACTCGGGATACCATCAAATCAGCCTGAGGGAGGAAGACTGCTTAAAGACATCTTTCATCATGCTGTTTGGAGAGTACTGCTACATCACAATGCCGTTCGGTCTGAAAAATGCTGGAGCAACCTATCAACGGGCAATTCAGCGGTGTCTGCACACTCAGATCGGGTGCAACGTGGAAGCCTACGTCGACGACGTGGTGATCAAGACCAAGTCCAAAGAAGACCTCATCGCTGACCTGGAAGAAACCTTCCAAAATCTTCGACGATTCAAGATGAAGTTGAACCAGGAAAAATGCGCCTTCGGAGTGCCATCCGGCAAGTTACTCGGCTTCATCGTCTCACATCGTGGCATCAAGGCAAACCTGGAGAAAGTCAACGCCATAATGAACATGGCTCCCACGGCTAACCAGAAGGACGTCCAGAAGCTAACAGGCTGCATGGCAGCACTCAGCCGATTTATTTCCCGACTGAGCGAACGGGGTATGCCCTTCTTCAAGCTACTCAAAAAGGCAAACAATTTCCAATGGACTCCGGATGCCCAACAAGCCTTCGAAGACTTCAAACAATTTCTCACATCACCTCCTGTGTTGGCGTCACCTATGCCCCAAGAACCGCTAATGCTGTATCTGGCGGCAACCACTCAGTTAGTCTGCACAGTGCTGGTGGTCAAGCGATCCGAACAGGGTCACATCCAGAAAATACAACGGCCAGTTTACTTTCTGTTGACGCCGAAAACCGCCGGGTGTGCCGAAAAGCTTGCTGACGATCTGGTTCGACGTCTGGTGACACGCGAAGGCCTGGGAGATCTGCTTAGCTCCAGTGCAGGTCCTAAAATATTGAGGTTCGCAGGCGTGCCAGTCAATTTGACCCCGCAATTGACAAGGAGATGAAGAAATTTGATTATTGATCCAATCGGCCAGTAAGCCGATACGGATTCCTTCCAGCCGATACCGCTATGCTCGTGCCCGGGCCTCTGCCTGTACTCGCGCCCGGGTCTCGTGCTCGCGTCCGGGTCCTTGTTGGTCCTCGTGCCCGGATCGGTAGCAATTGCGCAGTCGGCTATCGGCCGATACGGGCTGATATAGACTCCTCGTAGCCGATAGCCGATGGCACCTGTGTATCGGCTAGGAAGCCGATAGTGCTATGAGCAAATAGACAAGATGTCAGTATAACATGTGCATCGGCTATGAGCCGATTATCAATAGATAAGCAAAAATAGTAAGCCAGCCGACTACCGAGGAAGCACATATGCATCGGCTAGAAAACCGATGATAATATAGATGACAAACAGTATGGATAATACAGTCGGCTTTATAAAAAGATAACCTATCGGCTAAGCACTCCGATAGAACGTCGCATATACACCGATCAGCCCGACAAGGATAAATCTATTATTATCGATCTAGTAGTTCAAACCTAACTGATGCAGCACAGATCGATAATAGTAAAGGAACCTCAACGAGCCGATAGACCTAATGCAACTGTGATGAAAATAACTTACCGGCTATACATTCCGATAAGACGCTTGCGCAAAAACCATCAGCCTAGCAGGAACGATTTATCGCTGGCAGTTTAGTAGGTCGGACCCAACCGATGCAGCACGAACTGATGATAAATCGCCCCCAGTAAACTGATAAGATCTACGCACGCGTGATGTGGTATACCTGATCGGCCTAAGAGGTCGGACCGAACCGATGCAGCCGTAGACAGATCCGATACACCGTGGTAAGCCGACTACCATAGACCGACTAGAATATCGGACCTAACCGAGAAAGTCCTAGCCGATTGGTAGTCGGGGTAACGAGACTTACCCTCTCGCAGGAGTTCGGACCTAACCGATGCAGCCCCGCTCGAGAAGCAAGAACCCGTTGGTAAAGGGTGGCGATGCGCCGAATTTGATTGATCGAGAGATGATTTACAAGGTACCCGGGCATACGTATATATACCCCGAGTTGGTACAGTCCTAATAGGACACGAAACAGAAGTTTCCTAATTATAAAAGGAAAAACTAACAAACCCCGATCAGATACGAGATCAGGTTTCCTAAAAATTATCAAAACTACCTAATTAGTAGATAAGGTAATTGACTGCCATGTCGTGGTCCTCACGATTCCTTCCTGAATCTGGCTTCTTCTGATTAGCTTCCAACGGCTGATATATCTTCTTTCCTTAACCAAATCCAATGTGAACCGTGCCAAATTTTGGTGTTAACACTTTGTCAGCGAGGTGCTTGCTAACTCGAAGACGAGATATTTGCAGGTCCAGAAGCTGTTATATGGCCTACTCATCATAGTCCGGAAGCTGGTGCATTATTTTCAAGCACATCAAGTCATGGTGGTCACATCGTTTCCACTCGGGGATGTCCTTCATTATCGCGAGGACACTGGCTGAATCGCTAAATGGGCACTCGAGCTGATGGCGTTCGATATCACCTTTCAGCCACGGACAGCAATTAAATCACAATCTCTAGCCGACTTCATAGCCGAGTGGACAGAAGTTCAACTACCTACATCAACAGTGAAGCTAGAGTACTGGACAATGTACTTCGACGGTTCTCTATGGATCGGCGGCGCCGGGGCTGGAGTTATATTAACATCCCCCACCGGTGAAAAACTCATGTACGTCCTACAAATCCACTTCCCGGCTTCCCAAAACGTCGCCGAGTACGAGGCACTTATCCACGGGCTCCGGATTGCTATATCACTCGGCATACATCGACTGGTTGTGTGCGGGGATTCTCAACTCATGGTGAACCAAGTCATGAAAGACTGGACTTGTCTCGATGATACCATGGCGGTATACTGTTAGGAGGTCCGCAAGCTGGAAAACAAGTTCGACAGGCTGGAAATAACACATGTCCTGCGCCAATACAATGACGCGGCAAACGAGCTGGCAAATATGGGATCCAAGTGAGAAGCGGTTCCAACTAGAATCTTTGTTGAGCAGCTCATGGAGCCATCAGTCAAGAAGAAACCGGCGCCGGAGCAGTCGGGAGGCGAACCTACCCCGGCTACAGACGATATGCTGCACAAATGTCAAGACTGGCGAGCCCCTGTTGTCAAATTTTTCCTGGACGACGAACTCCCAGAAGATTGCAGTCAAGCCGAGCAGATCAAGCGTCAAAGCAAAAGCTTCCTACTAGTCAGAGAAGACCTGTACCGAAGGAGCGCATCCGGTGTCCTCATGCGTTGCGTCACCACCGAGGAGGGCAAGCAGATCTTGCAGTTGATCCACTCGGGCATATGTGGCAACCATGCCGCATCCAGGACGTTAGTCGGAAAGGCCTATCGGCAGGGATTCTTCTGGCCCACAGCAATAACAGACGCAAAAGAAATTGTTCACAAGTGCGAGAGTTGCCAGTTCTACGCAAGACAAACAAATCTCCCAGCCCAAGAACTCCAAACTATCCCTATTTCTTGGCTATTCGCAGCATGGGGGCTCGACATGGTCGGGCCTTTCAAGAAAGCGCCAGGAGGAGGGTTCACACATCTATTCATCACGGTGGATAAATTCACCAAGTGGATTGAGGCAAAACCCATTGCAACTATAACAGCGGCACGAGCAAAGGACTTCATCATGAATATACTATACAGATTCGGGGTTCCTAACTGCATCATCACCGACAACGGTACTCAGTTCACGGGCGGCGTATTCCAAGACTTCTGTGAAGATTTCGGCATCAAGATCTGCTATGCATCCGTGGCACACCCACGAAGCAACGAGCAGGTCGAACGAGCCAACGGTATGGTCTTACAAGGCATCAAGGCCAGGATTTTTGACCGACTACAACCATACGTGGGCCGGTGGGTACAAGAACTCCCTTTTGTTCTCTGGTCTCTCAGAACCACGGTTAGTCGGGCAACAGGGCAATCCCCTTTCTTCCTGATCGACGGTGCTAAGGCTATGCTACCGACAAAGTTACAGTTCGGCTCTCCGCCTTTCATTATAACCGAGGTCACGCGGCCAGATGCCTACCGACTGAAGACCGAAGACGGTGTCCTCATCAGCAACTCATGGAATGTAGAACAGCTACGTCCTTTCTATACCTGAGCTCTATACTTTATCATGTGTACAGTTTTCTCTGACTCACTACGCCGCTTGTATCAACCGAGTAGTGAGTCGGGGGCTGCATGTATTATATGTGTTCTATCAATAATATACGAGCCTGTATTACTCCAGTTATGAAGCCTTACTACGACTGTCACGTTTGCCCGAGTGCACTTTCTTATAGTGAATGATTTTATTAAGTTCCGACAGACTAACTTGGCGTAGACTACACATTCGAGTAAAGCTAATGACAACTGAGTAGTAATTCAAGGCTTCGCGGCACTGCACATATATTTACACATGTTTTCCACAAAAGTTTATATATACCGACTACATGATATATTACTCTTACAGACCTAGGTCTCGGGTGATTATCTCAGCAGTAGGCCTCGCCCGGGCTATTAGCTCCAGCGCCTCCTCAAGCGTCGTCTCCTCAGCAAACCCCTCCCCGATGGCTTCAATGTCTGCCCTCGGGTAGATTGATTTGGTCATCGCCAGGGTCTGGGCCACGCCGGCAATGACATGCTCATCCGAGTACTTCTTCAAGGCACTCGGTCGCATCCTCAAGACGTGCCTCTACTTGGGGGATCCTGTTGCAACTGGTTCCCACAGGGCTGGGATCTATGAGGTCAAGGAGCCCTTTCACGGACTCAACGAGGGCTTCCCGTGACTCCCTAATGACTCTTATCTCCTCTGTGTAAAACCGATATTGGGCCTGGACATTGGCTCTCATGTCTGTCCGGGTCCACCGGCAAGTAAACTTGTCAGGTTCGGTTGCAGATGGAATGACTGATGGATTGGTTAAGATCACGGTCAGGTTGGGGACTTACTTTCGTAGTCGGCCTCCCACTTGGCTACTCTTTTCTCTAGTTTGGCTTTTTCTTCGCCGAGCTTGATGGTGGCCTCTTTTAACTCGGCCTTTTCCCATTCAAGCTCGGCGTTGGCCTCTGTCAGGTCGGCCTTGACCTTCTCAAGCTCGGCCTTGGCTTCTTCGACCTCCTTCAGCTGGGCTTCCCCCTCTATTCGGGTCTTTAACTCGGCTTCGAGGGCTGCACGACAGATTAGTCATGGACTCAACCTTGCGGCCAAGACGCAACTGGGCAGTCGGGAACAACGTAGCTGGAGAAATACATCAAGAGTTCAGTTGGGAAGACGCATTCGGGGGACTTACCTCTGATCTTTGTGGCTTGGGCCCAATTTTCATCCCTAAGCTAGGTGGCGGCATCCTTCAGCCAAGCTTCCCTCCCCGCGTGGCGCTCCTCCATCTCGGACTTCAACGCTCGGAGCTGTTCTAGTTCAGCGAGGTGGGGGGCCATTTTGACTAGGATCTCGGTCATCTCCTCGTTGCGATCGACAAGTTTCTGCTCAAGGAAAGAATAAATCAAGAGTGGAGTTAGACGTCAAAACAAGAAGACCACCATGACTCTGCCACAAAAATTATACCCCAACTCCCTGGGACCCGGTGATGGCGGCGCGAAGCAAGCTTTCGCGTTCCCTTCTCGCCGCGGCCTCATCAAGCTTGAAACTCTTCACGGTTCTGTCAGCCGCCATCCAGGTGAACGTCCAAGGGAGCCTACACGGAGGAGCTTCAATCCGGGGAAGGTTCGGGATCTCCGGCGGCGATGACGACGACGACAACGATGACGACCATGACGACGACGGAGTCCTGGCCCCCATGCCGGCGTCTTCCACGGCCTCGGGGGTCGACACGGGGGCTCCAGCAATGGCCTCGACAGCGGGCGTCGACTCAGGGGCTGGGGCAGCAACCTCAGTAACTGCCCCTTGGTCGGGCGGCATCAGCGGCCCAGCAGTCGGGACCACCTCAGTCTCCGTGACTAGAGTGGCCACCGGCTCAGCGGGTGTGCTCGCGGGCGCTGGCTCGGCTGGGGCAGGCTCTTCAAGGGGAGCGGTCAGAGCGGTCTCCTTGAGATCAATATCGGCACACTTCCTACATGGAGAAATGCACATCAACATACTACTGTGACACACAAGACTCTCAGAAGATCCGGAGCAGCTTACCTTTTGGAGAACTTCAGTTTCCCACCAGGTGATCTGGGTCCCTGTGGAGTGCTGCGCCCAGTCGTCGGCCTGGTCGGCGAAGCAGTCGGCGGTGGTGTGGCAACTGGAGGCGGCCCCGTTGGTGGCGTGGTCGACTCGGGCACCCGTGGACTTGGTGGTGCTTTTGCTGGGCTTGGCAGTGTTGAGCTCAGCCGTATCGGTCCCAACCTGGGACTTGATCACCTAGGTGCCGTGGCGGCGGTGTCCTTTATCTTCAAACCTCCCACCACAACACGCGGTGTCAAGGCCCCCTCTCCCCGATAAAGAACAGGTTTTTTCCCGGCTCTCTTGGAGTCGGGTTGGGCGGCAAGAGGGCTCCTCGGCCACTTCTTCGATTTGACAGCCGACAATGGGCGGAAGTCCTCATCGAACTCCTCGCACCAGTACAGATGAATCAACAAAATACATCACACTATGCTAGGCAATCATACATACAAGTCCACAGGCATTCATCACAGAAGAAGGACAAAGATTACCTTGGAACGGGGCCGAAGGAAGCTATAGGCCACAATCCGGCGATTATCATCCTCGGTCGCGATCACCCCTTCAGAGAAGTAACCAAACAGGGTCTCGGTCACTGTGCGCTTATCAGCCGACTCACTGCTTACTCGGTCAGGATCATTTTTGCCCATAAAGGCCCAGCCGAACACGCTCCTCAGCTTCAGCGGCTAGATGCACCGAGTCAGGAAACGGCGGGCCACCCAAGGTCCAGTCAGGCTAGCTTTCTTAAGGTCATCTAATTTCCCCAACAATTGGTGCACTTGCCCCATCTCCTCAAAGGTTGGATCTGCCGACCAACTTGGTAAACTACCAGCGACAAGCCGGTGAATGGACGCAAGGAGGGAGCCAGATCTGCGCAATAGAACCACTCCTTGTGCTAGCCTTTCAGGGAAGATTTCAAGGGGAGATCAAGATATGTTTTCTTCCTATCACTCCTCAACTGGAGACCAGCCCCCCCAATCACATTGACATTATTCTTAGATGGCTGAGGTTTGATGTGGAACAGATGCCTAAAGAAATTAAAGTGGGGTTCCACACCCAAAAAGCAGTCGCAGAGAGTGACAAATATGGAGATTCGAAGAATCGAGTTGGGATTCAAATTCACCAACTCCAACCCATAGAAGTCAAGGATGCGGTGGAAGAAATCAGAAGAGGGAAGGCACAAACCCCAATCGAAAAAAGAGGCAAAAACTACTGTTTCGCTAGATTGGGGATGTGGGACCGACTCACCCTTAGCTAGCCACCAGCGGATCACCTCCTGGCTGGGCAACTGCAATTGACTCTCTAGCAGCCTCAGTTTCACCGAGGTGCAATCCGAAGTCGGCCAAGCATTTTCCGGCACACCCGCAAGATCCGAAGCTTTCTGCATAATTGGGAGTGGAAAGATTTGGGGGGAAAAGTGAATTGGGGGCTTGGAACAGACGAAGCAAACTGGAATCGCCCGAGTTTGAGCGGGGAATAGCAGCAGTACCTAACCCTAGCCAAGCAAAAGGCGAAATTTGGGCGGGGAGACGGAAGATGAAACGATTGGCTGATTTGGGGAAGATAAAGGAATCTTTTTCTCTCTCCCCGTTATTTATAGAGCCTGTGCCGACTAAATGGGCTTGGGCCTACACAGTTGGTGCTGGGCCACCAAGATATGAGTTCCTACAGTAGCATGCTCCATGTGGGCCGCCCGTAGGCTGAGTTGAAATTATAGCACTAGTGCTACTAACAGGAGTCGATGAGGTAAACAGATATGCTTCATGAGAGCCTTATTGCTAAACATATATGTTTGGGTATCTGTTTTATCCACTAAGTCTCGAAGATATATCCTTACAAGGATCACAAGCTAGTCTTCATTAAAATTAGGGATGCAGGTATCTTTCTCGAGTACACCTGACCACGCCGTGGATTTATTTTCATAAAAGTGGTACTCGGCCTACATGCTTGGCCAACAGTTGCCATGAGCAACATCATTCCAGCCAATATGACGCGTAAGAGTCTAACTTTCGAGTAGTGCACTACTTGGGAGAGACTATAAACATATTCTCGCTGACATGATGGGGAGGAGTCTAGCTTCTGGGTGGGATGCCACTCAGGAAAGACTATAAACCCCCTTTCCAGCTGACATGACACTGAAGAGTCCCATATACGAGTAGCATCCTACTCGGCAAGACTATAAACACACATTTCGACTGTGACATGAAGTTGAAGAGTCCTACATACGAGTAGTTCCCTACTGGGCAAGACTATAAATCATATTCCGGTTGACATGATACCGAAGAGTCTCATATACCAGTAGTAATCTACTCGGGAAAGACTTCCAGGTTAAAGATCTTTGACTTTATGTTTAATTGTCTTCACAATTAAGCACAAAGTTAGGGGCTACACCTAATAGGTGCAATTATTCAGTGCACACTATTCATATATCTCCATGAAGCCCTTCATAGCCTCGCTGCTAGCTAACATGAAGCAGGACTCGGGAAGAAGACTCACTCGGACAAAGAGTACTCGGGAGCATTGCACTCGGGCAATCTTCACCGTGGAGGATGAGCACTCGGCATCAGCTGTGACTCAACTATGAAGGTCTCAGGTGCTACTGTGGAGGCCATGGGCCCCAGGTACCTCACCACCAGCATATGGGTGTTGACGCCGAAAATCACTGGCAGCGTCGAGAACGAGCTGATGATCTGGTTTGGCGCCTTAAGACACGCGAAGGCCTAGGAGATCTGCTTAACTCCAGTGTAGGTCCTAAAATTTGAGGTTCGTAGGCGTGCCAGTCAATTGGACCCTGCAATTGACAAGGAGATAGAAAATATTAGATCAATGAGCCAATCGGCTGAAAGCCGAATTGGACTCGTCTCATCGGCCGATTGCCGATGTGGACTAGAGCACTTATACATCGATTGGAAGTCAATGATAGCATAGATGGATAAAATAAATAAACCATGTGGCTAAGAAACCAATAACAATATAAATAAATAAATTAGCCGATTACTGATATAACGTGTATCGGCTGGAAAACCGATGACGGTGTAGCGTGCGAAAAACGTGTTAAACAATGCAATCGGCTTTAACTAATAAAAGATAACCTATCGGCTAGGCACTCCGATAGAACATTGCATGGACACCCATCGGCTTAACAAGGATAAATCTATCATTATCAATCTAGTAGTTCAAACTTAATTGATGCAGCACAGATTGATAACGATAAAAGAACCTTGATGAGCCGGTAGATCTGATGCAATCGTGATGTGATATATGATAACTTATCGGCTATACATCCCGATAAAACGCTTGCACAAAACCGATCAACCTAGCAGGAATAACTTATCACGTAGTTTAGTAGGTCAGACCTAACCGATGCAGCACAAACTAATGATAAGTTACACCCAGTAAGCCGATAAATCTATGCACGTGTGATGTGATATATCTACTCGGCCTATGAGGTCAAACCTAATTGATGCAGCCGTAGACAGAGCAGATATATTGTGGTAAGCCGACTATCGTAGGCCGACTAGAATATCGGACCTAACCGAGGAAGTCCTAGCCGATACGGTAGTCGGGGTAACGAGACTTACCCTCTCGCAGGAGGTCGAACTTAACCGATGCAGCCCGGCTCGAGAAGCAAGAACCCGTTGAAAAGGGTGGCGATGCGCCGAAGTTTGTATTGATCTGTTTGATTATCCATTACAAGGTCCCCGGGCATACGTATTTATACCCCAAGTTAATACAGTCCTGATCGGACACGAAACAGGAATTTCCTAACTATAAAAGGAAAATTAACAAGCCCTGATCGGACACGAGATCAGGTTTTCTAAAAATCATTGTTTCTACCTAATCTATAGATAAGATATTAACTGCCTCCCTGTGGTCTTTACGATTCCTTCCTGAATTCGGCTTCTTTGGATTAATTCCCTCCAGCTGATTCTGATCTTTTCTTTAACCGAACCCAATAAAGATCCATACCAAATTTTGGCGTTAACAACGGGCCACTCGGATAGAGGATGGGCCGAATTATGTAATTAGATATAAGATAGCACCCGGTAGGCTTTACCTTTTATGATAAGGAAAACAGTCTTAGTCGGATAAGTTTCTATCTCTAAGAGGGAAATCCCTTGGCCGTATCCGGCTAGGATCCTTATCATTTACCCCTGTCCCCTAGTATATAAAGGGAGGCAGGGCGCCCCATGAGGGCACGGGAAGATCATTGATCGACATAACCTCTCAGAGAAATAACTCCACAACTGGACGTAGGGTATTACCTCACATATAAAATCTCTTTGCGTTCATCTGCAATCCACCGAGTTTCCCCTTGTCGAGTAGCCCTATAGTTTTATTGTCGGTGTAAAACATCGACAAGGTTCTAGATCAGAACAATAGAACCACTCCTTATGCCAACCTTTCAAGGAAGTTTTTAGGGGAAGATGAAGATATGTCCTTTTCATTTCACCCCTGAGCTAGATACCGGCCCCCCAATCACTTGGACCTTGTTCTTGGAGGGCTGGGGCTTGATGTGGAACAAATGTCTAAAAAGATTCAAATGGGGCTCCACACCCAAGAAACACTCGCAAAGAGTTACGAATATGGAAATTTGCAAGACTGAGTTGGGATTCAGATTCACCAACTCCAATCCATAGAAGGCAAGAAGATGACGGACGAAGTCAGAAGATGGAAGAAATAGACCTCGGTTGAAAAAGGAGGTGAAAACAATAGTCTCACCGGCCTGGGGTTCTGGAACTGATTCACCTCTAGCTGGGCGCCAACGGATGATATCGTGGCTCTGTAGCCGCAACAACTTCTCCAAGTGCTCCAGCTTGGACCGACTGCAATCCGAAGTTAGCCACGCCTCGCCTGATGCATCCACAAGATCTGAAGCCCTCGGCATGGTTAGGGATGAGAAGATTTGGGGGAAATGTGGCTGGAGGTTTGGAATGGACGAGGAGGAGCGGAATCACCTGAGTTCTAATAGGGAACAGCGAATAATGGCGAACCCTAGCGGAGCGGGAGGCAAAATTTTGGCGCGGAAGCTAGTAGACAAAACGATTGGTGGATTGGAGAAGATGAAGGAATCTTTTCTCTCTCTCCCCGCCTTTTATAGAGCCGTTTTCGATTCATGGGTTTGGGCTTACATAGTTGGTACTGGGCCACCAAGATATGAGTTTCTATAGTAGCACGCTCAATGTGGGCCGCTCGCTGGCTGTGTAAAAATCACAGTCCTGGTGCTACCAGCAGGAACTGATGAGGTAAATAGATATGCTTCATGAAGGCCTAATTGCTGAACACATGTGTTCAGGTATCTGTCTTATCCACCAGGTATTGAAGATATATCCTTATAAGGGTCACAAGCTGGTCTTCATGAAGATTGGGGATGTAGGTATCTGTTAACACCAAATTTGGTACGGTTCGTTATCATGCTCGGTTAAGGAAAGAGGCTATATCAGCTGATGGAAGCTAATCCAGAAGAAGCCGAATTCAGGAAGGAATCGTGAAGACCACAACATGGCAGTAAACTATTTTATCTATAAATTAGGTAGCTTTAATAATTTTTAGGAAAACTTGATCTCATGTTCTATCAGGGCTTGTTAATTTTCCTTTTATAGTTAGGAAACTCCTGTTTTGTATCTGATCAGGACTATATCAACTCGGGGTATAAATACGCATGCTCGGGTACCATGTAAATCATCTCTCAGATCAATACAAATTCGGCGCATCGCCACCCTTTTCGACAGGTTCTTGCTCCTCGAGCCGGGCTGCATCGGTTAGGTCCGAACTCCTGCGAGAGGGTAAGTCTCGTTACCCCGACTACCTTATCGGCTAGGACTTCCTCGGTTAGGTCCGATATTCTAGCTGATCTACGGTAGTCGGTTTACCACGGTGTATCTATTCTGTCTACGGCTACATCAGTTAAGTTTGAACTCTTAGGCCGAGTGGATATATCACATCACGCGTGCATAGATTTTATCGGCTTACTGGGGATAATTTATCATCAGTTTGTGCTGCATCGGTTAGGTCTGACCTACTAAACTGCCTGCGATAAGTTATTCCTGCTAGGTTGATAGATTTAATGCAAGCGTCTTATCGGAGTGCCTAGCCGATAAGTTATCTTTTACTAGATAAAGCCGACTGCATTGTCTTGACTATTATTTTGATTATCTACACTATTATCGGCTTTCCAGCTGATGCACATGTTCTATTGGTAGTCGGCTGATTTATTTATTTATATCGTTATTGGTTTCCTAGCCGATACACAAGTGCTATCGGTAGTCAGGTAGTCGGCTTGAGGGAAGTTGGCTGGTTTTCTATCTTTTTATATTACCGGTTCTCTAGCCGATGTACAAGTGCCATCGGCAATCGGCTGGAAGGAGTCTGTATCGGCTTGTTGGCCGATTGGATCAATGATATAACTTTTTTCTATCTCCTTGTCAATTGCTAGGTCAAATTGACTGGCACGCCCACGAACCTCAAATTTAGGACCTGCACTGGAGCTAAGCAGATCTCCCAGGCCTTCGTGTGTCTAGTGCACTGAACCAGATCATCAACTCGTCTTCAGCGCTGATCGGTGATTTTCGGTGTCAACACATTTTTGGCACGCCCGGTGGGACACGAAGTTTCAACATGGCTGGAAAACAGATCAAATCTGACAATGTGATTCCAGTCACCATGGATGATCTGATGGAAGAGCAAAAACAGCAAGGAGAACAAAATATAGCCAATTTTCAGAAGCTTTGTCTAGAATCCTTCGGTATGACACATCAAGGGCCGATTCAAAAGTCCCAATTTCCAAAGCCTGTTCAGATTGGGGAATTGAGCCATACATCACCTGCAAGTTCACAGAAGCTACTTCAAGAGATGGTTAATGAAACAGTTCACCATGCGTTGATCAATCAATCTGGGATATTGGTGAACACATTACAGAGCTTGATCAAGAAGGCGGTGGAGCCAATTCAACTGGCTGGGGGGCAACAAGATGGAATTCCTCAAGGATATCATCAAACTGCATACTATGGGGGGCATCAACAAAGTCATCCAGGAGCTATCCCTGAGTATAATTATTAGAGAGAAAATCAGAGGCAGAATCGGCTACCAACTCCACCTCTGCATTATCGCGTCGAAGATCCAAGGGAAGAAGATTGGACAGCAAAATCACAGAGGTGGTGAGAGCACAATTCATCCTAAAACCAAAGGAGGAAACATTTATGTATCGGCATCCATATCCGGATTGGTTTGATAGAGTTCCGTTGCCGCACCGATACGAAGTACCAGACTTCTCCAAATTCTCAGGGCAAGATAATATATCTACAGTGGAGCATGTCAGCCGATTCTTGGCTCAGTGTGGGGAGGCATCGACTGAAGAAGCTTTGAAAGTTAGAAGTTTTCCACTGTCATTATCCAAATTGGCCTTCACATGGTTTTCTTCGTTACCACCAAATTCAGTTTGGGGTTGGGCCGATTTGGAATAGCAATTCCACAAATATTTCTTTACTGGGATTCAGGAGATGAGTTTAACAGATTTAACATCGGTAATACAGAAGCCGGATGAATCAGTCGCAGAATATATCCAGCGGTTTTGTGATGTTAGAAGCCGATGTTATAGTTTAAGTCTAGATGATGCACAGCTGGCCGAGTTAGCATTCCAAGGTTTGTTGGCTCCGATCAGAGAAAGATTTTCAACACAGGAATTTGAGAGCCTAGCACACCTAGTACAAAAGGTATCGGCTCATGAAAGCCGATTTCAAGAGGCCAGGAAGGAATGTTGAGGCCCAAACAGAAGAATTTCGAAGTTTGATAGCAAACTCCGAAATTGGGGGGCATGTGTTAACACCAAAATTTGGTACGGTTCGCTATCATGCTCGGTTAAGGAAAGAGGCTATATCAGCCGATGGAAGTTAATCCAGAAGAAGCCGAATTCAGGAAGGATCGTGAAGACCATAGCATGGCAGTTAACTATTTTATCTATAAATTAGGTAGCTTTAATAATTTTTAGGAAAACCTGATCTCGTGTCCGATCAGGGCTTGTTAATTTTCCTTTTATAGTTAGGAAACTCCTGTTTTGTATTTGATCAGGACTGTATCAACTCAGTGTATAAATACATATGCCTGGGTACCATGTAAATCATCTCTCAGATCAATACAAATTCGGCGCATCGCCACCCTTTTCGACGGGTTCTTGCTTCTTGAGCCGGGCTGCATCGGTTAGGTCCGAACTCCTGCGAGAGGGTAAGTCTCGTTACCCCGACTACCTTATCGGCTAGGACTTCCTCGGTTAGGTCCGATATTCTAGCTGATCTACGGTAGTCGGCTTACCACGATGTATCTATTCTATCTACGGCTGCATCAGTTAAGTTTGATCTCTTAGGCCGAGTGGATATATCACATCACGCGTGCATAGATTTTATCGGCTTACTGGGGATAATTTATCATCAGTTTGTGCTGCATCGGTTAGGTCCAACCTACTAAACTGCCTGCTATAAGTTAATCCTGCTAGGTTGATAGATTTTATGCAAGCATCTTATCGGAGTGCCTAGCCGATAAGTTATCTTTTACTAGATAAAGCCGACTGCATTGTCTTGATTATTATTTTGATCATCTACACTATTATCGGCTTTCCAGCCGATGCACATGTTCTATTGGTAGTCGGCTGATTTATTTATTTATATCGTTCTCAGTTTCCTAGCCGATTCACAAGTGCTGTCGGTAGTCAGGTAGTCGGCTCGAGGGAAGTCGGCTGGTTTTCTATCTTTTTATATTATCGGTTCTCTAGCCGATGTACAAGTGACATCGGCAATCGGCTAGAAGGAGTCTATATCGGCTTGTTGGCCAATTGGATCAATGATCTAACTTTTTTCTATCTCCTTGTCAATTGCTGAGTCAAATTGACTGGCACGCCCACGAACCTCAAATTTAGGACCTGCACTGGAGCTAAGCAGATCTCCCAGGCCTTCGCATGTCTAGTGCACCGAACCAGATCATCAACTCGTCTTCAACGCTGATCAGTGATTTTCGGTGTCAACAGTATCTCTCAAGTACACCTAACCACATAATGGATTAAATTTCACAAAGTGGTACTCGGCCTACATGCTTGGCCAACAGTTGCGATGAGCAAATCTTTTTCCAGCTGACATGACACTGAGGAGTCTAACTTGCAAGTAGTGCACTACTCGGGAGAGACTATAAATGTTATTTCCAGCTGACATGACATTGAAGAGTCTAACTTCCGAGTGGGACGCCACTCGGGAAAGACTATAAACACCTTTTCCTGCTGACATGAAGCTGAAAAGTCTCATATACAAGTGGCATGCTACTCGGCAAAGACTATAAATTATTTTCGGTTGACATGATACCGAAGAGTCTCATATACCAGTAGTATACTACTTAGGAAAGACTACAAGGTTAAAGATCTTTGACTTTATGTTTAATTGTTTACACAATTAAGCACAAAGTCGGGGGCTACACCTAATAAGTGCGCCTATTTGGTGCATACTATTCATACATCTACATGGAGCCCTTTATAGCCTCACTGCCAACTGACATGAAGCAGGACTCGGGAAGAAGAAGCACTCGGACAAAGAGTACTCAGGAACAATGCACTTAGGCAATCTTCACCGTGGAGGATGAGCACTCGACATCAGCTGTGACTCAACTATGAAGGTCTCAGGGGCTAATGTGGAGGCCATGGGCCCCGGGTACCTCACCACAAGCATATGGACGACTTGGATAGCGGATGGGCCTAGCCTTGTAATTAGAGATATGATAGAACCCGATAGACTTTGCCTTGTACGATAAGGAATATACAGTCTTAGTCGGGTAGGTTATATCTCTAAGTGGACATCCCTTGGCTGTTATCTGGCTGGGACTGCTACCTTGTACCCCTGTCCCCCAGTATATAAGGAGAGGTAGGGCGCCCCCTGAGGGCACGAGTTCATCAAAACGACACACATCCTCAAAGGAATACATCACAACTAGACGTAGGTATTACCTCACATCGAGGGCCTGAACCAGTATAAAATCTCCCCGTGCTCCTTCACAATCCACCGAGTTTCCATCCACCGAGTAGCTGATGCGGCTAGGTGCCCGATCTTCCGATAGGTTCGATTTGGCGACGTGAAGACATTCACGTTTTGAGGCTTCCGATCTGCGATCGTCACCTCGCAACCGCTACACCCACACACGTCTAGTTGTTATCAGCCACAATCACGTAGTCGACCTCACCACAAAGGTTTTATCCCTGCAAGCAATCGAAGAAACTCACAAGAACAAGGAAGAACACAATCTGAATTGCAGATGAATGTTTAGCACACGAAGTTGGGGTTCTACAAACCGATCTAGACGGCGAAACTGCAATGGCAGAATAATCTAAGCAAAACCCACCTTTAAACAATGATGGCTACTGTATATATAGGAGTTAGGATGTCCTAGAGTTATCCCTAGGGCGCACACCCCTTAGGCTTAGCCCACGACACAATTACAAGGCCCAAGGCCCAAAACACACTCGGATTGAAAGAGGTATGTGTCTTGTTTCAACGATTTCGGACAGCTTAGGAGGAATTTTGATGTGGGACCAAAACCATCTGAATGTAGACTCCATAAGCTTTCCAACAAGTACTCATGGGCCCTGAGAGTCTTTCTGGATCAGCAGCTAGGTCCGTTTGAAGTTGATGCTGTCAGGAGGTCCGAAGCCGAATCCAAAACGTGCAGAACTTCATCTCTTGCCTTCTATGGACCAAAAAGTGACATGGTGATGTAGAAGTAGACTTTGGTAAGGTCTTGATTTGGTCCCCAATAAACTTCTTTGATCATCCATGCGTTCCTTGCGCTCGGTCTCTTTCCCTTCACCCAATCAAGTATCTCTGCAAATAAGAACACACAAAACTCATGGTGTAGTAACGGCTGTTCAAATATGTAAGATGTAAATCTTACGTAGAAAGCATGCACCTTTGGTTGATAAATACATAAGATAGCTAGGGTCGTATCCGAGCTAGTGATGTCCTCATCATTCTCCCTTTCTTGATTGGAAACCGTCCACAGTTTCACCTTGTCATTAAGCCTGATGAACATAACTTTATCTTTCACACCATAGGGTGAGGTGGTGTTGTGCATATGGTTGGATTCTGAAATTTTTAAACACGGAGAACACTTTGTAGTGTCGTGCAGCTCACAACACTCCCCTTCTTGCAAACCAACCTGTAACTCATTTAAACAACTAGAGGGACTAGATAGAGAATTATTTATACTCATACGGTCCTCTAGACAAGACATGTCATTATGAAAAGGAGGTATATTAAAATTTGAACAAATGTATACTATATGCACATTATATTCTCCTTTATTATCATAATTGCCAATAATATGAAAAATCACATGAGAAGGACATGGCAAATCAGATGTAGCAAATAATTTCTTCTCTAAACAATTGAGTGGTGAAAGATCATCAAATTGAATATAGCCCGAAGTATTTAAAGAAGATAGCAATCTAAGCTCTTCATTCTCGCTAGCAATGTGAACAACATGTCTAAAATCAGCATATGGTGGTTCAACAACATTACTAGGTGGTTCAACAACCTTACTAACATGTTTATTCACTAGTTGGGGCACGGATATAAGTGAAGCATTGCACAACTCTTCTTTATCACAAAAAATAGGAACCAAATCATCGTGTGACAAAGGTAAGTGTTAACATACGATTCCACTGGAGATTGCTCTAAACTAACATGATTAGTGGACATATATAGCACATCAAAATTGTCCATACCTTGAGTGAATGTAGCACCATTTCTGTTACCTTTGTTCTCATTTTCAAAAACTGTAGGTGCACTCTTAATTAAACCATCTTGAAACATGCATGGAACAATAGGTAGATCTTGTGTCTCTATGTCTTTCTTCTTTTCCTCATTACCTTGGCTCTTCTCAGATACTGGTGGTGGCGCTGTACGATTACACGAAGAAGGGAACGGCTTAGTCGATCCTGCGGTTGTCGTTGTTCGTGGCATGAAGGAAACGCCAAAGTTGCTCCAGTTCCTCTGTGGACATCCCTACAATTCCTTCTCTGCAAGCATAGCAAGCTAGAACAAATGATTGATAGTACTAAATTCCTTATAATCAACAATATCTTGAATTTCACAACTCAAACCACCATAAAAACGACAGATTTTATCGTCTGTATCCTCCACTACCCCACAACAAATCATTCTCTTCTGAAGCTCAGCGTAATACTCCAGAACAGACATAGTACCTTGTTCTAAACGTTGTAGTTTCTGACGCAAGTCACGTTGATAGGAAAGAGGAACAAATCTATTTCGCATAGCTTGTTTTAACCTATCCCATGTATCAGGTTGTAAGTTGAGATTACCTAATTCTTGCCACCAGATTTTAGCAAAATCCTTGAACTCACTTGTAGCTTGCCTAACCCTATGTACCTCAGGAACTAGGTGTGAGTTAAACTTTTGTTGTACTGTCATCTCCCAATCAAGGTATGCCGTAGCATCATAAGTACCAAAAAAGGATGGCAAAGTAAATTTGACCTTAGCAAAAAGTTCATCAACAAGGGGTGGTGTTGGGGAACGGTTTGCTGCCAACTACTCGATGCTGTTAGTGAGGGTGGTAATGCTTCCCACTATAGCCTAGAGGTCTTCCTTCATAGCAGTCATGGTAGCTACATTTTTCTCAATCTTCTGATCCAGCTTAGTGATCTCCTCTTTTGAAACACAATCAGCGAAATCATTCACACCTGCCATGGTTAGTAGAAAATAGAAAACAAACAGCACAAAAGTATGATCCCTATCAACTACTAGGCACTAGAACACACTCTCAAGTGTCTTACCTTGCTCTTACAAAAATCTTACCAATTGAAACAAGCGGTACGACTCGGAGAGGTGGGATGTTTGACGACGGCAAGGGTGCAATTGCGAGGATCAACCTGTACTGACCAGAAGTGTGTGGATCTCGGAAGGCAGTGTATTGTAGCAAGGATTAGCAAAATTAATAACAGAATAGCAAAGCTGAATAAGTGTCCCAAATACTTATAGCAATCGCTAGCCGAGACACGTTCCTAGAACCAGCCTAACAAGTGAGAGTAAGAAACAAAGGATTTAGGACAACTCTCTCTCACCAGGACTCTCGAATATCTTGAAAGATCAGATCAGCAAGACTGGTTACTGAAAACAGCTCTCTATCCTTTTCTTCTTTCTCTTTTTTCTCTTTTTTTTCTTCTCTTTTTTCCTTTTTTTCTTTTTTTTACTAGGACTACACCTAGTACACAAGAAGCAACCACAAAAATTGGCAGCTCGATATAAGGCACGGAGTGACCCTAGAAAAACATGCAGAGGTGCTCTGAAAAGCATGCAGGAACTTCGGAGCTTGAAAACTCAGTCTTGCAGGCCAAATTTCATGATTTTAGATTGGCCAAACCCGACATGCTCAGGGAGAAGCAGATGTAAAATTTCTGTAGATGTCCGCAGATATAAAATTTGCCCAAATCCGAGTCCGTATGCAAAAATTATGGCTATTTTAAGATAGGTAGCGTGAACTAGGGTTTCGCGGCTCAACCCTGTTGCTCCTGCTAGGGTATAAGTGCCAATAGGTCAAGCAGGGCTAACAAGGGAGGCGTAGCATGCAGGGCGATGACACAAGGGGCTTGCGACCTATCTAAAAAAGGCTTGCGGAAAAGCGGGTTAAAAGCTCCAAGGCGGCTTGCAGTCTTGAAACCAAGTAGAACTCGATCTCTCAAGCAGGCTCTCGCACAATGCAACAGCTAGAACTACAACACGAACATGACTCTTAAACCAGCGACACTAACTTACCTAGGAACAGACTCAACAATGCGAAACTGAAATAAATTTTGCCAAAGGCACCAAAGGGGTTTGGACAGAGGATAAACGTAACACACGAAGACACCGGTGTAATAAATTTTGGGGTTCTGGACTCTAGGTAAGGAAAACAAACTTAACAGAAGGAAACACAGATTGAACCTATCGGGCAACTTGATGCTCTAATACCACTTGATGCGGTGGGGCCCGATCTTCCGATAGGTTTGATTTGGCGACGTGAAGAGCGTTCACGTTTTGAGGCTTGCCAATCAGCATCGTCACCTCACAACCGCTACACCCACACATGTCTAGTTGTATCAACACGCTCTCATGTAAGCGACCTCACCACGAAGGTTATCCCTGTAAGCATGAAAGAACTCACAAAAAACAAGGAAGAACACAATCCTGGAATTGCAGATGAATGTTTCAGCACACGAGTTGGGTTCTACAAACCGATCTAGACGGTTGAAACTGCATGGCAGAAAATCTAAGCAAAACCACCTTTAAACAATGACCGGGCTACTATATATATTAGGAAAT
>RYFJ01003339.1:0-58697 GCA_003991445.1 Oryza meyeriana var. granulata | reverse complement strand
GCATCTCTATTCGCCATCGACAAGTCACGAAGGGCCGGAGGCGTTCCCCGTAATCGAATCGACAAGCACTCGCGCTCAAGTTGATCCGGAATCACAGCCGCTTCGGAGAGCGCGCCGAACCATACACCGACAAACGGCATCAGTTCACGAGCGAACTCTTCGCGAATACTGCTCCGACAGCGCACAACTCTGCTTCGCGCTCCCCTGCCACCCTGCCAGCAATGCAGGCCGAGGGCAAACGCTGAGATCCTACGGGCCTCAAACAAGTCCACAACTGACCTCAGAAACACGGCTCAAGTGGGACAAGCTCCCAGCTGTTCTTGGCCAATCACCACACCAGCCGGCGACCGGGAGACCCCTTCTTCCTGTATACGGGCCCGAGCGTCTGCCGTTTAGAAACTCCACCTTCGGCTCCCCCCGTACAGCGCTACAGCGACAAACATCGACCACGACAACATTGCAGCCGACACCTCACTTCCTCGAGGACGAAGACGACGCGCCTCGGCTCCGTAGGCGCACGTTACCAGCAGAGGCCTTAAGCCTGTATCACCAGCGTAAGTTTGGGCCCATCACTTCCAGGTCGGAACCTAGTCTCGCCTGTCCTTACACGTGCCGAAAAAGTAAGCTTTCCCCCAGTGGAAGCCCTTCTGGTAATCGTGTCTCCCGACCGCTCGGTAAGACTGCAGGAGGATGACCCCGCTCCCAATCCCTGGATATCAAATCTTCGCAAGTTTTATCCATAAACATATCCCGTAAGTTGCAGGACTCGCCAGCTCGTTCCTCCAAAACTCAACCGCTGCCGGGGGCCCCCATATTTACATTCATATAAACAGCTTTTTTCAATCATCCTCATTTAGTCTTGCCCTTTGTCCTTTTCCGTGGTTGCACCCGCGGCTGCCCCATCCTTGGGGTATACCCGGGCCGCCCCGTGCGGCGGTTGGGTCTGCGCATTATCATCAGTCCCTTGCCGACGAGTGACGAGCCCCCGATGTGCTAGTCCAGGGCGACCCGCGCTTCTGCGGCTGACGCCCTGCCTGGCTAGCTTCGCAAGCGGGGCCGGTCCTCCGGAGGTTGGGCAAATGCTTGTGCTTAACCCTCTCCTTGCACGGTCGCGACGGAGGATGCCTTCGGGAAGTGGTTGACCCCACGGCTCGTAGCATGGAGTAGGACAAGGAGCGAAGCCATATACCTCTACGGTCCATCGTGTGCAGACCAGATCTCCCCCGGAAGGTTTAAGAAGGGTGCTTGGTCGTACAGCACCCGAGAAGGCCCCCGGGACCCGGTGCGCTAAGTGGGAAGGCGAGCGCACCATCTCCGGAGGTTCCCAGGCCCGAGCATAGAGCTGGCAGTAACCTCTACCCCGAGGGTCTTGCCGCGCAAGCCGGTTCCCAGGACTGGGCCCGAACGAGTATGCCCAGGAAGGCGTTTCCGTCTCCGAGCGGTCCTCAGGCCCAGCTTAGAGCTGACAGTGCTCCGGCCCCGAGGTCGTACCCGCGCAACCGCACCCATGCTCGTCAACATCCAGAACGCACCCTCATTCAACTTTACGCTTGTTCGGCTATCTATCTTTTCTCTTTTCTACGACCACGCGTTTCGCTCTCCTCAGCCCCGGGAGCAAATGGGATTGCCGAAAGCCGCGCATATGGCTGCTGGGTCAGTGCCGCCCCGGTTACGTGGCCTGGTGACCGGGTCGTGGACCGTGCCCCGGATCACTGTGCTCCGAGGCCCCGCGGGTCTCGGGCACGCCCCCCATCGGGCCAACTTAGATTCCGGGCGGGCAACGGTGCCCGCCGGCCAGCTCTCCCCAGCCACGCCAAGGTGCCGGTGTGTTTCGCACCTGGCGACCCCGTGCCCGGTCTGAGGTCGGTCTCCAATAGGCTCCCGCGAGCCAAAGGGCGCGAGCTTAACACTTGGGCCGTACCTAACCTATGCAGCGTCTTAGGGGCAACCCCGGACATCCCCCATGTGGCGGGAGCAGATCCGGGCCCGGTGACCGGTCTAGCGGTTGCCCCAAGACATCCCGCCGAATGCCAAATTCGGACCGTCCCCTCACGGATCGGACCTTCCGAGTCAACTGCTGAATCCCGGAGCAGGCGACGCAAATAATCCAAGGTGCGAAAAAACAACAAACATTGTTATATACACACACGGATGTCTTTCTTTGTACAAAACAGGTGAAGTCATAAATACAAGCATGCGCGGAGGACCACAGCCGTCGCCCGCACTGGGGAGGTCACTCCTCGGGGCCCGGATCTTCGCCTGGAATCGTCGGTCCCTGGCTTCTCCGGTGTTCCCCCCGGTTAAAGAATCTGGCCACCGTCGCAGCAGCGTCGGCCACGCCTTCCGAGCTCCTCTTCCCCACGGCGGGGAATCCCTCCAGCACCGGGGCCAGGGAAAACTTCGCATCTCGAGCCCGGTAAGACAGCCAAGGACTACTCCGCCACCCACGAGCAAGCTCTGTTCCCTCCTTCTCCAGGACTTCATGAATTTGCTGGGGAGCAGGTCCAGCGTATCCAGCAAGTCGCCGAGCTCCACCAGCGCCCGAGCCGACCCCGCCGGTAGTCGGTCTCTGCGGAGGTGCCCGGACGCCGATGCGTTTGAGAAACCCCCGGACATCGGAGCTGTACCGCCCCAGCAAGCTCAACCTCGCCGTCGAGATTCTTTCGGAGGGCGAGGCTACCTTGCCACAAATCTCAGCCGTCTCTCCGCCCTGGCCAGCTCCTCGGTTGAGCTGGCCGCGCCTGCCATGACGGGAGCCGCTTGACACGGCCCGCACGGCGGACACCCGCGCCCCAACAGCCTCAAGTCGGCCGTGTGTTTCCAGGAGACCTCCTCCGCCTGCCGGGCCTCGGCAGCCTTCACGCCGCTCCCCCCAAGCCAAGGAGTCCTCTTTCTCCTCGAGAATCGCTTCTGTGTCCCGAGGGCCCGGCTTTGGCGTCCAGGTCGGCGGCAGCATCTTTGCCTGATCGCTCTCTCGTCGGCGGTCGGACTCCCATGCTGCAAGGCCTTCTTCCAGGTCGCCAGCCTCTTCTCCTGGTGCCCGGAGGCGCCATGCGCTGTCCTGGGCCATGCGTGGAAAGCTTGGCCTCCTCAATTCACCGCCACGGCTACCTCGCCGCGCGCTGACCTCCGCTCCCGGGCCGCAAGATTGGCCTCCTCGCCCCGGGAGACGTCCTCCTGGAAGTCATCTCCTTTCCGCGCCTTCGCCTCGACCGGCGCGGGTGGCCTCGTCGGGGCGATCTTGGCGGGCAATTCCCAATTGGGCGATCGCCCCTCCGCCGCCTC
Organism: Oryza meyeriana var. granulata; assembly: GCA_003991445.1. NCBI lineage: Eukaryota > Viridiplantae > Streptophyta > Magnoliopsida > Poales > Poaceae > Oryza > Oryza meyeriana. The sequence goes on along the minus strand of RYFJ01003339.1, from coordinate 55,412 downwards.
GATTTCCTGACGGCGGTCACATGTCCGACACGCGACCGACACAAGGATTTCAGTGCAATCGTACGGAAGACGAGTCTCTCCGCTGCCACCGTGATCGCCGCCTGCCCCCTCTCGAGCTCCGCCCGGAGCGAGCGGACTCGCGCTGCTCGCGGGGGCCGCCACCTGTACTTCGCCGGCGGCGACCACTAGTTTGCCCCAGCGCGGCGTGCAGCGTCTCGGCCTGCGCGCAGCGCCTGGTCGCGGCGCAGCAAAAAGGACCAGGGCCCGCTCCCCCCTCGCGGGGATTACGGCGGGCCCGCGTCCTCTCTTCCCTCCGCAGCGGGCGACCACACTTGGTCCCGCGGAGGCCCGCTCCGCGTGGCCGCCGGACACTCCATATCCACCACCCGTGCCCGGCGATGCGGGGCGTGGCGGGATGCGGCGGAGCCGTCGGCGCGTCCACAGCACCGCCCCTGGTCGGGGCCGGCGGCGCCGTCATCGGCCCCTAGCCCTTCCTGTACGAGCCGGAACCAGACAGGTAAGATAGGTCGCGGCGACGAGCTGTGCAAGGAACCGAATAGGTTGAAGCACTTACTTAGCGGCCGGGGCCCCTTGAAGCTCCACTCCTTGGGTCTCAGAAGTGACCCATCGCCACCGCGGGGCCGTCTCCTAGCAATTCTCCCGACGCCTGCCTCCACGCCGCCCCCCGCATCGGGGGTCGCCTCCAGCCCGGTCCCGGGGGCCCGGGAACCGCCCCCCGTTTCCGTGGTCTGCACCTTCGGCGGCGCTTACTGGTGCCTCGCCAGCGGCTACCGCCACAACGGCCCCGGTCTGCCCCCCGCCCAGGGAGGGCAGTGCCGCGGAACAACGGCCCCCGGAACAACGGCCCCGGAGCAACGGTCTCGCTCTTTTAGACGCGCGAGTCCCACGTCGGACCGACGGACCGCTTCCCTCCTTCCTCGACAGCACCGGCTCTTCGGCCGGCACATCCTCTTCCCCGGACGTCGAGTATCTTCGACGATCTTGGGGGTGACCTGCGAGGTGACAACGCCCACGGCGTCGAAACGGGGGAGGGCCTTCTGGATTCTTGCCGCCCCCGTCGATGCAGAGCGGCGTCACGCCAACAGGGAGCGCGCGGTCCGCCGCGCCCCCTCCTTCCGGCGCCCACGCCATTAGCAGACCTATCGCCGCCTTTGCTCAGTCGTCGGATGGGTCCTGGTTCCTGGATGTCCTTGCCCGGTATATAACCAACAGCCCGGACCTCCTGTTGAGCGGCGCCAGTCGCCGGCCGAGGAAATGCGCCGACCACCATATACGCAATTCAACCCAGCCGTCGCAGCGCTACCGATGCGCGCCAACACTGGCGCTAACCGCGCGTCTTCCGGCGGGCGACTCGGTCCAGCTCTTCGCCTTCTGGCCGCCTCGGTCGGGAGCAGGAAGCCAGTCGTGGCGTCGACTCCGATGTAGACCCAGTTCTGGCGCCATAAATCCCATTTGTTTTTCAGCGCCATTGGATAAACTCAACGCCAGGCGGCCGTGGAAGTACACACAGCCTACCCGCTCCGGTAGGTCAGTGGCCTTGTTCTTCGCGCACTTTTCATGTGAAGTAGCGCCGAAGAGGTCCACCGAAGGGCTGACGCCCACAAACATCTCGCACAAATGCGCGAAAAACCCCCAGCACCATCACGCATGGGGTCAAATGCAGCATCTGCACCTGATACATCTCCAGCACCTGAAGAAGAAGTCAGAGAATGGCGGGACTAACCCGCCGACCCGCATAATCGATGAAGTACACTGCTTCGTCGGGTTCTCTCGGCGCGGTCTCGACTCGCCAGGGCGCACCTCAGGCGCCGCCCTCCATCGTGTGGCGGCCGGCATCATCCTCTTCACCGCGCCCACCCCGGCGTCGTCGTTCAGGCGCGACGGCGGAACCGCCCCGCCGTCCCAGCGGCCTTACCACCGCGGCCAGCGCGTGAGGCATCGTGATGCAGCGCGAGAGAGGTTGAAGGACGAACGAGCAAGGGGGAGCGAGCGCGAGTGGGAACCTAAGCTCTGGCGCAAAGCAGCAACCGAAGCGACCCGATTCGATCTCAGTATGGAAAAAGCCGCCTACTGCCCGCTGCTGTTTATAGCTTCAAGAACCCGTGAAGCGCCCCTTCGACTCCGCCATTATGGCCCTCGATTAGCGGACCGGAAGTGGTAATCTCGCCTCGTTCCTCGCTAAACCTGGTGGGCCCCGCGCCTTTTCGTTTCCCCGAGATATGGCCCTGTTCCTGCCCGGATTAAGCCCCGGTCGAGCAACAGGCCCAGGGGCCGCTGTCGGCGAAACGGGAATGAGGGCCCCACGTTCCCCGTGCTTTCCCCGGGAGGGAAGCCTGCAGCCCCGGCGCCCCGCGTGTGCGGCGCCCGGGCACATGGCCGACCCGAGCTGGTTAACCGCCAACTACCGCATTAATGGCGAGCTGACGGCAAGGTGACGGGGCATGTCGCCCCTGACGCCCGTCCTCTTTCCCGTGCGGTCGGAGAACTTTTGACCCCATGAGCTTCAACTCCCCACGCTCTGGCCGCCACAGTACGCTCTGTCACATCCACAAGACTTTGGCTGCCTGCGGCGGCCGCGCCACGAGACGATCTACCCGCCGTACTGCACCAACTCCGGGTGGGCTCGGAAGGCGGTCGTGCGCAACGTGACAGGCCATATCTAGCTTCCTCCATCCGATGGGCACTGTGGACTCCCCTTGCTTATAAGAGGAGGATCCAAGCCGACGGGGGGAAGAGAAGACACAGAAGTCCTATTTCTGCATTAAGGCTCAGCTCTGTAGCGACTACATTAAAGGCCATATAGCATACACACAGGAGTAGGGTATTACGCTCCGGCGGCCCGAACCTGTCTAAACGCCTCCTGCCTCTCTTAGAGCTACTGACGGGATCCGGACGGTCCGTTCCACGAACGGACGATCCGAACCCCACGATCCTCAGTTCGGGTCCCCTGCCCCGTGCACAGATCATCTCCACCGGACGCCGCGTCCGCCTGGTGAACAGCTCCCCTGGCCGAATCTCAAAGGGGAGTCTCCTGACTTCCCGCGGTCGAGGTCTCGTCCTCCGACAATGCTACAGTAAACAAGAAAACAACGAAGAACAGATGAAGAACATGGTGGATTAGACGCATCTGGGTCACAAAATCGGAAGAATTAATCGGGTGAGAAGATTACCTCAGGAACTGCAGATGCCGATGCCATCGCGAGAAAAGAAGAAGATGCGGAAATCAGCGGCCGAAGAAGAGGACTGCGATGGTTCGTCTGGATTTGCTAGAACTTGTTGAAGGTTTGGAAGATGAAGCGGTGGTGCTCTGGTGATGTGAAAGCGTAAAAAAGGGCTAGGAAGACGAAACGTTTTATAGAGATATGATGACAGGGTGGGAATCGAGGCCGTTGGCACTGTTTCAAACAATTATAGCAAGTGGGCTACCTTGGGCCGCCTCGGTATGGAGGAAATCTAGAGGCCCAAAATGAAAGAATTTCGAAGTCCTATAGGAGAACTCCGAAATTGGGGGGCATGTGTTAACGCCAAAATTTGGTAAGGCCCTATGTCAGATTCGGTCAAAGGAGAGCGTCACAGTCAACTAACGGAGATTGATCCAGAAGGGACCGAATCCAGGGAGGAGCCGTGAAGACCGCAATATGGCAGTTATTTACCGTGTCTACTATTTAGGCAATATTAGTTTTTATCTTTAGCAGACTTGATCTCGTGTCTGATCAGGTCCTGTTAGTGTTTCCTTTTGTAATTAGGAAGTCTTGTGTCGTGTCCTATCAGGACTGTTTTAACTCGGGGTATATATGCGTATGCCCGGGTACCTTGTAAATCATCACTCGATCAATACAATTTCGGCGCATCGCCACCCTTCCGACGGTATCCTGCTTCTCGAGCCGGGCTGCATCGGTTAGGTCTGAACTCCTGCGAGAGGGTAAGTCTCGTCACCCCGGCTACCTATCGGGTAGGACTTACTCGGTTAGGTCCGATATTCTAGTCGGTTTATGGTAGTCGGCTTACCATGATATATTTAGTTTATCTATGGCTGCATCAGTTCAGTTTGATCTCATAGATTGATTAGGTATATCACATCACGCGTGCATAGATCGTATCGGCTTACTGGGAGCGGTTTATCGTCAGTTTGTGCTGCATCGGTTAGGTCCGACCTACTAAACTGCTAGCGATAAATCGGTCCTGCTAAGTCGATACTTTATGTGCAAGCGTCTTATCGGAGTGTATAGCCGATAAGTTATCATATACATCACGATTGCATTAGATCTATCGGCCTATCGAGATCTCATTATTATTATCAGTCTGTGCTGCAACGGTTGGGTCCGATCTACTAGACTGAATAATAACGTTATACTTAATAAGCTGATGGGTTTTATGCGATGTTGTTATCGGAGTGCTTAGCCGATAAGTTATCTCTTTTTAAATATAGCCGATTATACTGCTAGCTTTGTTATATATCCTTGCCTGCGTTACTGTCACGATCGGTTAAGGGATAGCCGATTGGTTCACTCTGCCGATCCGAGTGCAAGCACAAGCGAGTTCCCGGGCACGACCTCAGGCAAGTTCCCGGGCACGACCTCGGGTAAGGACCCGGGCACAAGCATAGATAAGAACCTAGGCATGGGCATGGACAGCGGATGAAGACCCCGGGAGCCGATGCGAGCAAGGGCCCGGACACGGGCATGGGCAGTATCTTCACAGCAATACCAGTAACTTTAAATTATGATCGGCTGGAGTTTATTTAATCTATTTATTTATGCATTGTGCTCATTTATTTTACCAAGTTTATAGCCGATTTTTGAGCATTCCTTCGAGGATCGGCTAGCGCAATACTTGTTTATTATTATGCTATTGCTCTCGCCATCATCGGCTTTTAGCCGATGTATAAGTGCTACAGTGCGTATCGGCCATTGGCCGATGAGATGAGTCCAAGCCGGCTTCCAGCCGATTGGCTCACAAATTTGACATTCTTTCCTTGTCAATTGCAGGGTCAAATTGACTGGCACGCCTACGAACCTCAAGATTTTAGGACCTGCATTGGAGTGAAGCAAATCTCCCAGGCCTTCGCATGTCTCCCAGACGCCGGACGGCCCCTGGCGGGTTTTCGGCGTCAACACCGGGCTTGACAACGTCGGGCTCAAACCCGCAGGTCTCAACCTGGGACTTGACCGCGTGGGCGTTGCGGCAGCAGCGTCCTTTATCTTCAAGCTTCCGCTCACGGCGTGCACCGTCATGGCCCCCTCGCCCCGATATAAAATCGCCTTCTTCCCCGCTCTCTTGGAGTCGGGTTGGGCAACAGAGGGACTCCTCAACCTCTTCTTCGACGCGACGGCCGACAATGGGCGGGAGTCTTCATCAAATTCTTCATGCCACTATAAGTGAGTCAACCAAATGCGTCACGCTATGCTGAACAACTACGGTTCCACGGGCATTCATCACAGAAGAAGGTTAAAGGTTACCTTGGTCCGAGGCCGAATGAAGCTATAAGCCGCAACCCGGCGCTTATCATCCTCGGTCGCAATCACCCCTTCGGAGAAGTAGCCGAACAAGGTCGCAGTCACTTCCCTCTTGTCCGCCGACTCGTTACTCACTCAGTCAGGATAATTTTTGCCTTTGAAGGCCCAGCCGAATGAGCTTCTAAGCTTCAGCGGCTGAATGCGCCTTGTCAGAAAGCGACGAGCCACCCAAGGACCTGTCAAGCCAGCCCTCTTGAGGTCATCTATCTTCGTCAACAACAGATGTGCCTGGCCCATTTCTTCAAAGGTCGGCTCTGCTGACCAGTTTGGCAACACCGTCGGTGGTATACCGGTAAACAGGCGCAAGGAAGGAGCCAGATCGGCGCAATAAAACCACTCCTTGTGCCAGCCCTTCAGAGAAGATTTCAAGGGCAAATCGAGATACGTTTTCTTCCCATCGCTCCTTAGCTGAAGACCGGCCCCTCCAATCACATTGATATTGCTCTTGGAGGGTTGAGGCTTGATATGGAACAGATGTCGGAAGAGGATGAAATGGGGTTCTACACCCAAGAAGCACTCGCAAAGAGTGACAAATATAGAGATCTGAAGAATGGAGTTGGGGTTCAGATGCACCAACTCTAGCCCGTAAAAGTCGAGAATGCGGCGGAAGAAATCAGAAGACGGAAGACACAAGCCTCGGTCGAAAAAAGAGGCAAAAACTATCGTTTCTCCAGGCCGGGGATTAGGGACCGGCTCGTCCCTAGCTGACCGCCAGCGGATCACCTCTTGGCTGGGCAACTTCAGTTCGCTCTCCAGCCGCTTCAGCTTCACTGAGCCGCAATCTGAAATCGGCCAAGAACCCCCCGGCGCACCCGCGAGATCCGACGCCTTCGGCATGACTGGAGGCGGTGAGATTTGGGGAAAAAGCAAATCGGGGGCTTGGAGCAAACGACGAGGATTGAAATCGCCCGAGTTCGGGTGGGGAATAGCAGCAGCTAACCCTAGCCGGGCGGGAGGCAAAAAGTTGGGCACGAAGGTGGAAGACGAAGGGATTGGCTGATTTGGGAAAGACGACGGAATCTTTTTCTCTCTCCCCGTCTTTTTATAGAGCCGATGCCGACTAGATGGGCTTGGGCCTACACAGTCCGCACTGGGCCAACAAGATATGAGTTCCTACAGTAGCATGCTCCATGTGGGCCGCCCGCAGGCTGAGTTGAAATTATAGTGCTGGTGCTACTAACAGGAACCGATGAGGTAAACAGATATGCTTCATGAGAGCCTTATTGCTAAACATATATGTTTGGATATCTGTTTTATCCACCAAGTCTCGAGGATATATCCTTATAAGGATCACAAGTTGGTCTTCATTAAAATTGGGGATGCAGGTATCTTTCTCGGGTACACCTGACCACGCCGTGGATTTATTTTCATAAAGTGGTACTCGGCCAACATGCGTGGCCATCGGTTGCCATGAGCAACATTTTACCCGCTGACATGATGCGGAAGAGTCTAACTGTCGAGTAGTGCACTACTCGGGAGAGACTATAAATATCTTTTCCCGCTGACATGATGCGGAGGAGTCTAACTTTTGAGTGGGACGCCACTCGGAAAAGACTATAAACCCTCTTTTCCAGCTGATATGATGCTGAAGAGTCCCATATACGAGTAGCATCCTACTCGGCAAGACTATAAACACGTATTCCGACTGACATGAAGTCGAAGAGTCCTACATACGAGTAGTCTTCTACTCGGCAAGACTATAAAGTTTATTCCGGTTGACATGATACCGAAGAATCGTATATACCAGTAGTGATCTACTCGGGAAAGACTTCCAGGTTAAAGATCTTTGACTTTATGTTTAATTGTCTTCACAATTAAGCACAAAGTCGGGGGCTACACCTAATAGGTGCGCCTATTCGGTGCACACTATTCATATATCTACATGAAGCCTTCATAGCCTCGCTACCAGCTGACGTGAAGCAGGACTTGGGAGAAGATTTACTCGGACAAAGAGTACTCGGGCATACTGCACTCGGGCAACCTTCACCGTGGAGGACGAGCACTCGGCATCAGCTGTGGCTCAACTGTGAAGGTCTCAGGGGCTACTGTGGAGGCCATGGGCCCCGGGTACCTCATTATCAGTACATGGGCCACTCGGATAGAGGATGGGCCGAACCATGTAAATTAGAGATAAGATAGCACCCGGCAGGCTGTACCTTGTATAATAAGAAAACATAGTCTTAGTCGGATAGGGCTCTATCTCTAAGAAGAAAATCCCTTGGTCGTATCCGACTGGGATCCTTATCATGTACCCCTGTCCCCTAGTATATAAAGGGAGGCAGGGCGCCCCTCAGGGCAAGCATAACAAGAACAACCAGATCATCGATCTCTATACACCTCAGAGGAATAACACCTCGACTGGACGTAGGGTATTACCTCACCTTAAGGGCCTGAACCAGTATAATTCTCTTGTGTTCCTCTGCAGTCCACCGAATTCACCCTCGCCGAGTAGCCCCATAGTTTTATTGCCGGTGCAAAGCATCGACAGAATGCGGGTACAATTTTAGAGTCTCATGATGCTACGTTTTTTGAGGAAACCTTCCCAATGAAGGATACACATAGCACTTCGAGTCAATCTTCTGATTCAATTCCCAATTTAATCACACCACTAGAACAAACTAAACATACACTTGAATATCTCGCTGAGGAGGATAACAGTGAAGCTCCTAGAAGGAGCAAGAGACAAAGGATAGCTAAGTCCTTTGGTGACGACTTCACTGTATACCTTGTGGATGACATTCCTAAGTCAATTTCAGAAACTTATGCATCCCCTGATGCTGACTATTGGAAGGAGGCTGTTCGTAGCGAAATGGACTCCATTATCGCTAACGGGACTTGGGAGGTGACAGAGCAACCCTATGGGTGCAAATCCTTAGGTTACAAGTGGGTGTTCAAAAAGAAGCTAAGGCCTGATGGTACTATTGAAATGTACAAGGCTCGGCTTGTGGCCAAGGGCTATACTCAGAAAGAAGGCAAAGATTTCTTTGACACTTACTCACCTATTGCTAGATTGACCACAATTCGCGTACTTCTCTCCTTGGCTGCCTCACATGGTCTTCTCATTCATCAGATGGACGTTAAGACAACTTTTCTTAATGGAGAGCTGGATGAGGAAATTTATATGGAGCAGCCTGATGGATTTGTAGTAAAAGGTCAAGAAGGCAAGGTGCTGTAGTAAAAGGTCAAGAAGGCAAGGTGCTAAAGTTGTTAAAATCTTTGTATGGTCTAAAACAAGCTCCTAAGCAGTGGCATGAGAAATTTGATAGAATACTAACTTCTGCGGGCTATGCAGTCAATGAGGCAGATAAGTGTGTATACTATCGCTATGGTGGGGGTGAGGGAGTTATTCTGTGCTTGTATGTTGATGACATACTAATCTTTGGGACAAACCTTGAGATGATCAATGAGGTTAAATCATTCTTGTCTCAAAACTTTGATATGAAAGATCTGGAAGTAGCTGATGTTATCTTAAACATTAAGCTAATCAGAGGTGATGATGGGATTACACTTCTACAATCTTATTATGTGGAAAAAGTCTTGAGCCGCTTTGGCTATATTGATAGCAAGCTTTCTCCAACTCCTTATGATCCTAGTCTTGTGCTTCGCAAAAACAGAAGAATTACTAGGAATCAGCTAGAGTACTCCCAGATAACTGGCTCACTTATGTATCTAGCTAGTGCAACTAGGCCAGACATCTCCTTTGCTGTAAGCAAATTGAGCCGGTTTACCTCTAATCCGGAAGATGATCATTGGCGTGCGCTTGAGCGAGTAATGCGCTATCTGAAGGGTACTATGAATCTTGGACTTCAATATACTAGGTACCCGTCGGTATTGGAGGGATATAGTGATTCCAACTGGATCTTTGATATTGATGAGATCAAAGCCACTAGTGGATATGTTTTTACAATAGGTGGTGGTGCTATTTCACGGAGATCGTGCAAACAGACCATTTTAACAAGATCAACCATGGAAGCAGAACTTACGGCATTAGATACTGCTACTGTTGAGGCAGAATGGCTGCGTGATCTATTAATGGATTTGCTTGTGGTTGAAAAACCAGTGCCGGCTATCCTTATGAACTGTGACAATCAAACTATCATTGCTAAAATGAATAGTTCTAAGGATAACATGAAATCGTCTAGGTATGTGAAGAGACGATTAAAGTCTGTCAGGAAATTGAGAAATTCCGGAATTATAAGTTTGGATTATGTCCAAACAGCTAGCAACCTGGCAGATCCCTTTACGAAGGGACTATCATGAAATGTGATAGATAATGCATCGAGAGAGATGGGAATAAGACCCATGTGAGTTACACTATGGTGGTAACCCAATCTATGTGATCGGCGATCCCGTGAATTAAGACCTAGGAAGAACAAGATATTAGTTAACGGGAGAAGAGTACCTTTAACTGTCTCTAAGTGAAGATGCATATACTCTCATAAGTTGTAAGGCAGGTTGGCTTTTGCCTTAATGTGTTTTGTTGGATTTAAATAGCGAAGATGCTGTTCTACATAGCATTCTTGAAATAACACACCTATATGAGCTCGACCATTGGTCACAGTCTATGGAGATTTTGGGTGAATATCCTAGGAAGCTCATGAAAGATCAAGGAGTATGACTTATAAGCTCCAACCGAAGGGTAGGCTACTGACGGCCTAGTATCAATCAAGGCTTTGAGTGAAACTTGCTTGCACAAAACTTGCAATTCAAGGCGTAGTCCATTGTTCAAGTTGTGAGTAAGTGTAGCTTGGAGTTCTAGATGGATGTTCAACCTTAACCGGTCTCCATCGAAACAATAGTATATAAACAGTACTTTGGAGAATGGCAAATCTCTTTGGGGCTTTGAGATTTGGTGGGGGATTGTTGGAATTGCTAAATGGGCTAAAGCCCATGTGGAGAATAATTCCTAGAAAAATCTCAAAGGCCCACCTCATGGGGAGTGGCATTGAAAGTTTAGTATCATCTTGCTAGTTCTAGGAGAAGGAGACCTTCTTATAAGGGTGAGCTCTCTCCTAGCCATTTGAGACATGTATAGTGGAGAGAACTGGAGGAACACGCGCGTGCTCACTCGCCTCGCCACGCCACGCGAGGCGGCGCGCGTACGCGACATGTGCGTGAATGGTCCGCCAAAATTGGTTTCTCATGCTTGCGCAGATGCAGCTTCTTTTTGCAGTTTTTATTTTGCTGCAAATCTTAACAACTTATCTGGAGTTTATTTTGAACTCGCTAGATAATTTAGAGTCCAGATAGGATACGTGCAGCCTATCCGGTTCAGTTACGAGATAGAGATTGTGCGGGCGTCCTGATCATGCATTCTAATATCTCTATAAATACCGAGCTGCTGTCTCCTCGCAACATATGCGAAAACAATCTAGGGCTTGCCATCTCTTCTATTTTGAGCCGTCGTTCGTCGTCTACTCCATCCTGATCGTTGGCGTACACCGGTGGATTGGGAGAGCAGGTCTCCGGAACCCTCGCCTTCAACGTCCTGCACTGGGAGAGGGCGAATAAGGTTTTTGGGAAGCACTACGCGCGACTGCTCGCTGTGCGCCCATCACGGCTCGTCTTCCTTCACGTTCGGGCTCTGCGCTGTCGTCGTCATCACCCGATGTCGTGCGTCGTTCGTACGGTACGTACTGCGCCCGTGTCTGCTCCAGAACAGGGTGCGCCCATATCTGCTCCACAACAGCCTCCACAACAGGGTTGTAGGTACATGTACACTATGTGTTCTGTGTTTGATCTATTCATGTTAATTGCTGTCATATACATGTTTAGATCAAATTACACGATTCTGTTTACTTATGCTATTAATATCATGATTTATTTATGGAATAAATTAAATCTATATGTGCTTATATTTTCAACACTGACCATATGCCACAAGCAAGATCAGTTGCACAGACCACAAATGGTATAGTATTTTGAAACAATTGTATATTTTGACATTTCTAACATAAAATCATTTATTACCGATTTCAAGTTTTTATCGGAAGTGAGAACTTATAGGACTGATGGGGGTTTGACAGAGCAATTGCAGTCCAGACCATACAGGCTACTACGGTACGCACCTGTCTGCCATCACTTGCCTACCAGAATTGACTATTGTACAGTACTACTATGTGGGATGTGGCACATAGAAATCTATACACAACTTAAACCGTAGCTTAGGTAAGAAAGAGTGTGTATTTGTGTGAAACTTATCCTATCGTATTTGTTACTCCGATAGCCTATTAGTTTACCATTATTCCACATTGTAATTTTACACTTGATCTCTAGAGAGAAAAAGAACATCTATTAGAACAATACGTGATATCTAGATGGTTGACACTTGAAACCATGGTTACCTGAGAATGAGTAGAACTAAATATTTTTATGATTAAGGATGGTATTATTGATAATAATTAAGGTAATGCTCTTGGAGATATATGCATAAGTAGACCATTGCAGCTCGATCACATGTTTTGTGCACAATATTACATTTTTGAAATAAGAAGCTTATTAAGAGTAGATCTGTGTGTGCGTGAGCATGCACACGTGCATATTTTGTTCGATATGTTGATTATCTGTCGTCATATATGAGCTTTGTTTGCAGAAATAGCTTTAATATGAAAGTTTTAGCAAATAAAAGAAAGATGTCATGCAGAAATAGTTTTGATATGAAAGTTTCAACAAAGAAAAGAAAAATATGTCACCACAGTTTCTGTAGTCTAAATAGAAAAATTTATGTTCAAATAATAATAGTATTGATGATTATCTGGAATCGACACGAGTGCAGATGCTTTCCTGAATTCTTTTACTTGGTTTCTATGTATTGCTGTGTATATGTATGTATTCGAAACCCAGGAGGAGTCACTGGTTTTGATTATTTGATTTGTATGTATGCATGTGTGTATATATATATATATATATGAGGGAGTCCGTGATGTACTAGTTGAGTCCGTATCGTTGTCGAAACAAAAACGGAGAGAGATGCCGCTCGCGACGCGCTTCCGATCGCTCGCGGACAGACAGGGCCTACTGGGACTCGGCGCGCGCGCTAGGAGCGGACGAAGGAAAAATCGCGCTAGCGCGTAGCGCGCAGGGAGCGGACGGACGATTCGCGTGCACGCGCGCTAGGAGGCGGATGGATGGATGAATCACGCGCTAGGAGCGGACAAAGGGAACCTTTCCTATTTTTATAATAATAGAGATAGAGATTACTTCTGCTCTCCTCTCTGTTCCTTGACATGGTCTACTCGACGGATCTAGAGATGGCGGCGCCGGTCGGCAGGCACCGGTTGCGAGTGAAACAAACCGGATATGAGGGCATTGTGTGTTCCACCGTGAGCCTAGGGTTTCCAGCTCGGAGAGACAAGATTTGGGGTGAGAGCTCGAAAAATATACAAAACCAAACCAAAATTCATCGTTTAGGTCGTTTGCAGATGTGGTGGAGGGGGAGGCAATGGATCGAAGCTGGAGGGACAACCAGCGATTCCCCATCAAGAGGCGTCAAGACAAGAGAGAGCTGGAAAGTTGGGAGGAGAGGGAGGCGCGTCGTGAAGAAGATCTACGCATCAAGCTGCGCCACGAATAGGAACGGAAAAGAGAAGAACCCTCTCGCTGGGATCAGGGGCGCCGCCATGAGGCGGAACAACCACGTTGTGAGGCTGATGGCAAGAGAAGATAAGAGGGCGAGCTATCCATGATTATGAAAGAGAGTGGAGGCGATCAGCGAGATCTTCAACGAGGTGAGCACCAGCAACGCCATGAGCAATATCGCCACCCTTTTGAGAGATGGGAAGGGAAAGAAGTAAGAGAAGATGAACCTGTGAAGAAATGTTACAAGTGCGGAAAGGAAGGGCATCATCAAGCAACATGCACAAATCCTTCCTTGTGCTATGCATGTAAGCGCACTGGTCACATATCTTCCAATTGTCCTGAGATGGAAAAAGATAAAGTCCTGAAACTTTGTGGGCATGGGATGCCAGGGCAAGTGGTTCATTGCCTTCACATTGAGGTGCATGAAGAGGAGCTAACAAAGAAATCTGTGGTTGGACTGTTGTCAATTGAGAATGGAGTATTCACAGAATCAAAAATCATAGTTGAGATGAAGCATCTGTTTGATCAATACCAACTTTGGGACTGGAAAGTTAAGCAGGTAGAGCAGAAGTATTTGGTAGAGTTCCCATATAAGGAGACACGCAAAGAGCTGACAAGGTTTCTGAAAGGCTTTGATTTCCAAAAATTTAATATCAGGGCTAATGTGAGGGATACTGAAAGGACAATTGAGGCCTTTGTTTAGCTGCAAGGGATCATTCTAAAGCTGGATTTTGAAGAAGCTTATGATAAAGTTCGGTGGAGCTTTCTGTTTGATGTATTGAGGAGGAAAGGCTTCTGTGAAAGATGGATTGATTGGATCAACCAGGCCACCATGAATGGAAGAGTTCCTATCAACATTAATGGTTCGTATGAAGAATTCTTCAAAACCCATAAAGGACTAAGACACAGTGACCCTTTATCACCACTTGTTTTTAATCTCGTAGCCGATGCTTTGTCTGAAATGTTAAATCTGGCTAAAGAGGCAGGACATATTGAGGGCTTGGTTCCAAATTTGGTCACTGCAAGGCTCACACATCTTCAGTATGCCGATGATACAATCCTTTTCATGTCACACAAGGGCTCGAATGTCTTAACAGTGAAATTTTTTGCTGTATTGTTATGAAGCTATGTCTGGTATGAAGATAAATTATCAGAAAAGTGAGGTGATAGTTGTGGGAATGGAAGAAAATGAAGCCCAGAGTGTTGCACACCTGTTTAATTGCAATGCAGGATCTCTCCCGATCAAACATCTAGGAATTCCAATTTCTGAGGGGAGAATGGCTGTAGCAGAGTTGGCAATTGTTCTTGAAAAGATTGAGAAGAGATTGGCAACCTGGAAATGTGGGCATCAATCATATGGGGGGAGTTTTGATTAATTCATGCCTCAGCAGTATCCCAATGTACATAATGGGCTCCTACTTGTTAACTGAGACCACACATCATAGGATGGACACTATTAGAGCGAGATTTCTGGGAAGGGCTAGGAAACAAGAGAAGATGCCATATGATTAAATGGGAAGCGTTGTGCAGGATGAAAGAGTTTGGAGGTTTGGGTTTTATTAACACAAGAGTGATGAATGTTGCTCTATTGTGCAAATGGATATTTAGAGTGGAATCAGGGGTGAATTTTGCAAGCTCTGTGGAGAGGAGGATGTAGATCACATTATCTTCAGATGTGCCCCAGCAAGATTTGTATGGTGTTGTTTTAGAGATGTGATGAAGTGGAACAGGATCCCATTGTCTAGAGCTGATATGTTATCCATTTTAGATGACTCTGGGAGATCTCAGAGCATTACTTTGCTTTATATTTTTGCAATAAGTGCTTGGGTCATTTGGCTAAATAGAAATGACTGGGTGTTCAAAGATAAGCTAGTATCAAACATTATACACCTGACTTGTAGAGTTGTTTCTCTTTTGCAAAAGTGGAGACCTTTGATCCCGATGAAACATGCAGGATGTTTGGAAGCTTTCACGGACTCACTGCTTGCCAGGTTGCGTGAATTACAAAGAGAGGGGGACAGTTGAAGATCAGAAAGACTGGATGTTGAAAGATTGAAGAAGCTTAGTGTTGACAAAAAAGATGGCACGTGCTTTTTGCTTTAACCTTGTTTATCCTGTGTCCAGCTTAGTCTTGAAAAGTTTGGTAGTTTTAGTTCCCTGTCATTATCTGCTTAGTCTCTGGTGTGTTTCTGTAATGGCAAGCTGGTGACCCCAACAATCTGTATCGAACTCTTTATGCTTTAAGCTGCGCGTAATGCCTTTCTTCCAAAACTGAGGGCATCGTGTGCCACACTAATTCAAGCCCCCATACTAGCTAAGTAGCTATCAGCCAAACCGATTGGAGTCCTCAAACTGCCGCCGACCTTATCGCTAGAAACAATGGGATGGTGTCAACTAAGCTAGTTTTTAGAGCATCCTGTTACTTATTACGGTAAGAGGCCCTTTACAGTACAATATATTCTCGGTATTCATTTTTGTTCAATTGATTAACGATTGCAGAGTTAGCGTTTCTTATGGAAAAATATTGATCGGTTGTTTTTTTTGTCTTTCACTTGAATAGTATTCTGCCTCTGTCCCTTCATCAATGAAGAAAACATAAAAAAAATACAGTTCAGATTGGGCTTAACCAGCAGATAATACATATCTAATCTACTTAACAGATCCCATACTACATACAACTGTGTTGATGATCAAATTTGATATCACATGCATATTTGTGCATAACAGTCCAAGAAGAATACTACAGATGTTTAATTGGCCTGTGCTGTGTTCCAAGGGTTCACGGTTGTTCTCGTGTTCTTCGTCGTCTCGGCCGGAGCCTCCGGCTGTCACAGGCGCGGGCGCGGGCAAGTTCCCGGGTGCGAGGGCCTGGGCGAGTTCCCGGGCGCGGGCGAGTTCCCGGGGTGAGGGCCCGGGCACGGATGCGGTCGCCGGGGCGAGGGCCCGGGCACGGACACGGTCCCCGGGTCCCAGGCGCGGACACCTGGCGCGGGCAAGGTCCCGAGCACGAGCGCAGGCGCAGCCTCTGGTCTAGGGCACTAACAGTAAGCAGGAGGAATACTTCGGTTCGGTCTCTGTTTTCTTTTTACCGTATGCATGGAAAATATTTTTGTGTACAAGGAAAGACCAGCCGCCCTATATATATAAGGGGTGATGGCCGATTGACAACACACAATCGACATATCAATCTACTACGTTATTTTGCATCTACTATTTTCTCTCAGCCCTAGTTTTTGCTTCTTGTTCTTGGTTGTCGTCTACTTCGTTGCGACAGCGAGCACAAGGTCCTAGGGGCGGTTAGGCCGACCTAGGGCAGCCCATCGCCGCCGTTCTCCCTGACGGGGTCCCTCCCGGGAGCGTGGGGTGTCGGGTTCCAAGAGCTCTCGCCGGCGTGTCTTGTGTATCGCGCTCCCGACGAGACTCCCCTTGCGACGTGTCTTGCGCATTGCGCTCGTCGCCGGGGGCACACGTGATGTGTTCGTGTGCAAACACACTTTTTGGCGACTCCACTGGGAAGAAGGAAGATCAAGGTACATCTACGCCGCCGTCAGTCATGTCTGGCAACAAGATCCCAAAGCCCGGAGATATCAGCACCGACAACATCATCAAGCCTAGCTTTGATGAATTGTCCGAAGAGCATCGCCAAGCTTATGAGGCATACAAGAAGAAGCCTAAAGAGGAAGAGATGGATAGATTCCTTGCCAACTTCAACAAAGATCGTCAAGGTAATATCACAACGGTTGGCGAGATCACCTTCCCTCCTCTACGAGGCAAAGAAAAGGTACAAAATTCTGTAAGTAGTGCTTTTTCTCCTGAACAGTTGGCTGAATTAGAGTTTTGCGTTGCACAGAATAACAATCTTCTTAATCAGGCTATGATAGATATGATGAACGCTAAGAAAAATACGCCGCAACCCTCTAATAGTTATGTTGGTGCATCCACTAGCGCAGTAAACCCTAACCCAACAGCACCTATTGATTCATTGGAATTGCCACAACAACCCTCATATGGCATGCCGATGAATTTCTTTTCTGGGCAACAAGCTAAACCTGGAAGTGGATTAATGATGATGCCTACATATCCTAATTCCATTGTTAGCATACCATCTGTGGGAGTTTCGGCGCCAAATATAACCATGCCACAATTTTCTACACCACCGATGCCTACGTCACAGATTTTAAATACGTGCAACACTCTTATAAATCCTGCGCCACCACCCAGGGCACTCCCAACCAATTTAGAAGAAGTTATGGCTGGGTTACGAGAAGATATGCATAGGATGTTTGTTGAATCTTTTGGAGTTGAACCGAAGGTTAGAGGACGAACTTATCAAAAGCCATACCCATCCTGCTTTGATGTTATTGCTTATCCTCAAGGTTATAAGGTTCCTGAATTTTCTAAATTTAATGGCAAGGATAGCAAAACCACATGGGAGCACGTTAGTCAATATCTTGCTCAATTAGGTGAAGCGGGTTCTATGGATGAGTTGAAAGTGCATTTATTTCCTTTATCTTTAATCGGTACAGCTTTTTCATGGTTTTCTGCTTTGTCTCCTGGTTCTATTACTACATGGTCGCAGCTAGAACAAAAATTTCATGATCATTTTTACAGCGGCGATAATGAGCTTAAGCTATCACATCTTACATCGGTTAGGCAAAAGCATGATGAATCGGTTTCAGATTATGTCAAAAGATTTAGAGATGTCAAAAACCGGTGCTATAGTCTTGTGATAGGTGAGAGAGACTTAGCTGATCTTGTGCTTAATGGTTTCAAGACTCACATTAAAGAAAAATTAGAAAGCTATGAATTTTTAACTGTTAATCAAGTCTTGCAGCGAGCTTTGGCTCAAGAGAGTCGAAACAAAGATGTTAAAGAAAATTATAAGACTAAAACTGATCGTCCTCACATGCATGTTATTGATTATAATTCTTGTTCGGATGATGAAGTTGATGTCTATGCTGCTGACTTTGTTTGGCCCTCAAAGGCCAAACCATATGCCTGTAGTGCTCTTAAGCCGATTCGCAAGAATCGTGAAGAAGAGATGAAATTCACTTTTGATATTGCTAAATGTGATAAGATTTTTGATGCTTTGCTGCAAGACAAGTATATTAAAATTTCACATACTTTACCGTCGTTTGAGGAGCTGAAACGGCGAGCTTATTGCAAGTATCATAATTCTTTTTCTCATGCTACTAATGATTGTAATGTCTTTCGGCGACAGATCCAATCGGCTATCAATGATGGACGATTGAGTTTTGCAGAAATGCAAGTTGACAAGACTCCCTTCCCCATGAACACTTTAAATTTGGAAGGGAAGAAGGTGTTACTTCGGCCGGAACAAGCCGAAGCTGCTAAAGGAAAGACAAGTGTTGTTATCGGCGAACCTAGGGTCGTAACCACCGATGACAAGGTCTTGAGGAAAAGGGTTGTGCTTGAGAAAGCCCCCGATGGCAAGGAAACACTAAAGATCACTATGAAAACCTCTGTACTCGGGGGGCAAGTGTAGCAAGGAGGTCATGCAAAATTCATCAAGCCCAAAGGTCCAGAGGTTGGCAAGTGGAAGGTGAATGAGGCAAAAGCGCAGCAAAAGAAAATCAAGCCAACATTTGATATGCTGCTGTCCAAGTATGCCAAACAAGCGGCCGGTTCTAGCTCTAATCGGCCATCACAATTGAAGCGTTCAAGGTCACCTCCACGCCATCAATTTCAGCATCAACATGGTCCATATGGAACATGGGCTCCTGCACCATGGATGGCGCCACCTCCCTATGCACCATATTATGCGAGAGATTACTATGGAGGATGGGAGCAGCCCTCAATGGTTCCATACGCTTTTCATCCTAGGTGGGCAGCACCTAGAAGACCTCTATTTGAGAGACTAACTTACTCCATAAAAGGCCGTTTGGGCAGTGGCACTAATCGGCCATCACAAGCCTCTCTAAAGAAGAAGATGGTGAAGCAAGAATGGCGTGCTAAGTCACCAAGTGATGGAATTTCAGAACCAGCAAGCAACCAAGAAGGGAGGCCTACAAGTTGCGACATCATCAAAATTGGCACTAAAGACGTAGAGATCAAAGAGCTGGGTAAAAGGCCGATTATTATTGGTAATTCGGCTAAATCTAATAGTGTTATGGTTGCAGTCCAGCCAGGTGCAGCAGCTAATGATCATGAGGCAAGTACCAGCGGCACCAAGAAAATAGACGCTAGGTATACCCAGCTGAGATGGTGTCCTCCCGGCTTGTCCAAGGCTAAGAAGAGGAGGTTGCAGCGTATGAGAACTCAGCAAAAGGAGGAGGAAAGGAGGGAGAAGCAAAGGGATGAATTCTTCAACCAAATTCGGCCCGTCATCAATCCGAAACAAGTGTGGAAGCCTAAGGTTGATGAAAAAACAGCAGCACCTCCACCTGTTCCAGCAGCTGTTACTCCAACTCAGGAGGTACCTGAGGCTATCCCAACCTCAACCATGTCATCTACAGCAACCCCTTCATCACAGACGCCGATATTTACCTTGGGAGATGACGAAGAGATGGTGGATTTTGAGCCGACACCCAGCAGGGAAGGTAAGGATATTAATATGGTTTATTACTTACCTGCTGAGTATCGTGTTGTTGATGAAGAAGGAGAGATAGCCCAGTTGGATTTTGGTACCAAGAATGTCATCTTTGAGAAGCCTAAAGAACCGGTGAAGCACTTGAAACCGCTGTACATCAAGGGTCATATTAATGGATCGCCGGTTGCTAGAATGCTTGTTGATGGTGGAGCTGTGATCAATCTTATGCCATATTCAGTTTTCAAGAAATTGGGGCTGCAAGATGAAGACTTGAAGAAGACCAATATGGTGCTGAATGGCTTTGAAGGCAAGGAATGGACAGAGGCCAAAGGAGTTATTTACGCGGAGCTCACAGTTGGAAGCAAGACTTTGCCCGCTGCGTTCTTTGTCGCTGAAGTGCAAGGTAATTATAATGTGATTTTAGGCCGCGATTGGGTACATGCTAACCAGTGCATGCCATCTACCATGCACCAATTTCTGATCCAATGGGTTGAGGATGAGGTGGAGATAATTTATGCAGACACATCGGCTTGTGTTGCCTTGGCCGATGCTATGGTGGATTGGCAACATCCTGAAGCTACTTGTTTGACGAGACGCAATGATCTTCTAGAATTTGATTTCCTTAGTGCTACAAAAAATGGTTTTGTGCCTATCATGTTAAAGCCGATTGCTGGTAATCGGCTCAAAAATATAATGTGATTAGATGGATCCTAGCTCAGATTGGTTGCAAAAGCGTCTCGAAAATTATCGGTCTCAAGAGAACGATATGCATGAATCCATAGAAGAGCTAGAAAATATGGATAAGCTAGGACAAGGTTTTACATCGGCCGATCCATTAGAGGAGATAGACATTGGTGATGGATCAGTTCCTAGGCTGACTTTTATAAACAAAAATCTGAAAGCTGATTACAAGTTGAAGTTAATCGAGCTATTAAAAGAGTATGTTGATATCTTTGCTTGGGAATACCATGAGATGCTTGGCTTGAGCCGAGAGTTAGTAGAACATCGGCTGCCCATTAAGAGTGGTTTTAGACCTTTCAAACAGCTAGCTAGAAGGTTCAATCCTAAGATGTATGACCAGATCAAGGAGGAGATCGATCGGTTGCTTAAAGCTAATTTCATTAGACCTTGCAGGTATGCTGATTGGATTTCCAATATTGTGCCCGTGGAGAAGAAAGGATCCGGCAAATTGAGGGTGTGCATTGATTTCAGAGATTTGAACAGAGCTACACCCAAAGATGAGTATCCTATGCCTGTAGCCGATATGCTTATTAACGATGCTTCTGGACATAAGGTCATTAGCTTTCTTGATGGTAATGCGGGGTATAACCAGATTTTTATGGCCGAAGAAGACATATCCAAAATGGCTTTTCGCTGCCCCGGTTTTCTTGGTTTATTTGAGTGGGTGGTAATGACCTTTGGTTTGAAGAACGCCGGTGCTACATATCAAAGAGCTATGAATTTAATCTTTCATGATTTGCTTGGGGTCATTTTAGAGGTTTATATTGATGATATTGTTGTCAAATCGGATGCCATTGAACCACATTTGGCCGATTTGCGTTTAGCTTTTGATAGAATGAGAAAGTATAATCTGAAGATGAATCCTTTAAAGTGTGCTTTTGGTGTATCGGCTGGAAAGTTTTTAGGCTTCATCATTCATGAACACGGCATAGAAATAGATCCTAAGAAAATTGAAGTTATCCAGAAAGTTCAAATTCCTGAATGCAAGAGAGATGTGCAAAAGTTCCTTGGCAAGGTCAATTATTTGAGGAGATTCATAGCTAACTTGTCGAGGAGAGTTGATGCTTTTACACCTATCCTTCGGTTGAAGAGCGACACTGATTTCACTTGGGGGGAAAAACAGCAAGAAGCATTTGAAAAGATCAAGCATTATTTGGTTACTCCACCGGTATTGAGAGCACCCAAACATGGACAGCCGTTTAGGCTTTATATTGCAACGGAAGATGGAGTAATTAGTGCTGTTTTGACACAAAAAACTGAAGGAAAGGAGCATGCTATTGCATATTTGAGCCAGCGTTTATTGGACGCTGAAACAAGGTACACTTTTATTGAAAAATTATGCCTTTCGTTATATTATGCTTGCACAAAACTGAGACATTATTTACTATCTAGTGCTTGCATAGTAGCGTGTCAAACCGATGTCATTAAATATATGTTGCATAGGCCAATTCTTAGTGGTAGGATTGGTAAGTGGGCTTATGCTTTAATTGAATATGATTTAGCTTATGAACCTTTGAAAGCAATGAAGGGCCAAATCGTAGCTGATTTTATTGTTGAGCATCGGATTGATGATAGGCATAATGTTGATCTTGACCTTGTTTCTTTAGTACCATGGAGATTATATTTTGATGGTTCAGTCTGTAGCAATGGCCAGGGTGTTGGTGTTGTTTATATTTCTCCATATGGTGCTATTTTTGAAGCCTCATGCCGCTTAGAATTCTTTTGCACAAATAATCAAGCCAAATATGAAGCTTTGTTGTTTGGGCTAGAGCTGTTGGCTGCTATAGGTGCTACACGTATTGAGGCTTTTGGTGATTCGTTGTTAGTAGTGCAGCAAGTATCTAAGGTTTTTCAGTGTTTCAACGAATCACTTAATGTTTATCTTGATACATGTCTAGATATTATTGCTACCTTGGATTCCTTTAGTATTGCTCATGTATCTAGACAGGAAAATTGGAGAGCAAATGAGTTAGCGCAACAAGCATCCGGCTATCACGTGCACCATGGCGTGTTTTACATCTCTCAAGAGCCGATGTCTTGTCTTGCTAACATGGGCAAGGCCGAACCGCAGCCCACCGATTCGGCCACTAATTTTAAAGTTTATGCAGGTGAACACGAGGACTGGAGGAAGCCTATTGTTAATTATTTGCAAAATCCTAACAAGAGGGTGGACAAGACGGTTTGGTGGATGGCTTTCAAGTATATATTAATTGACAATGACCTTTATCGCCGAACCGTTGATGGTATTCTTTTGAAGTGCTTGGATGAGGACTAAGCGAGAGTTGCTATGGGAGAGGTGCATGAAGGCATATGTGGTACACATCAGTCGGCACACAAGATGAAGTGGTTGCTACGGCGTGCTGGTTTCTATTGGCCGACGATGATTAATGATTGCTTCAGATATTACAAGGGATGTGAAGCTTGTCAAAAGTTTGGTAATATTCAGCTAGCTCCCGCTGCCATGTTGCATCCTATTGTTAAGCTGTGGCCATTCCGAGGTTGGGGATTGGACTTTATTGGACGGATTCATCCTCCATCGTCGAAGGGGCATCGGTTTGTGCTAGTTGCTACTGATTATTTCACCAAGTGGTCTGAAGCAGTTCCTCTCAAAAATATGACACATGTGGAGGTAATTCAATTCATAACTGAGCACATTATCCATAGATTCGGCATTCCTCAAACATTAACTTCGGATCAAGGGTCTTCTTTTATATCATCACAAGTCCGAGATTTTGCTGAATTATATAAGATAAAGTTGCTCAACTCATCTCCATATTATGCCCAAGCCAATGGACAAGCGGAGTCCACAAATAAAATATTGATCAAGCTCATCAAGAAGAAGATTGAAGATAATCCTAGAAGATGGCATGAGATGTTGTCCGAAGCTCTTTGGGCACATAGGATCTCAAGGCACAGTGCAACTAAAGTAACTCCATATGAGCTTGTATATGGACAAGAGGCCGTTTTGCCTGTGGAGGTAAATCTAGACGCCTTAAGGTTAGCCAAGCAAAATGACTTATCGGCGGTGGATTTCCACAATTTAATGATGGACAATATTGACGAGGTCGCCGATAAGAGATTAGAAGCATTGAGGGCTATTGAGAGAGACAAGCTACGAGTGGCAAAAGCATATAACAAGAAGGTCAAGTTGAAAAGTTTTCAAGTTGGTGATCTAGTGTGGAAGGTGATTCTACCGATTGGCTCAAAAGATAACAAGTTTGGGAAGTGGTCTCCGAGTTGGGAAGGTCCTTTCAAAATTGCGAGAGTGGTTCCCGGAAATTCATATTTGGTGGAGTCATTAAAAGGTAGTTTGCTGCCCCGTGCTCTCAATGGCAAATATTTGAAGAAGTTTCATCCAAGCGTGTGGCAAGAAGCTTAAGCACGTATGGCCGATATTTTAATATCACCCTTAGAACAAGTATAAACATGGCCGATATTTAATTATTGTCCTTAGAACAAAATAAACATGGCTGATGGGTGTGTTGACATCGTCCTTAGTCTTCGCACAAGAAAAAAGTATATTTTTTGGCATGCAAGCTTTGCCAAAAAACAGAGGGGCATGTGTTGATGATCAAATTTGACATCACATGCATATTTGTGCATAACAGTCCGAGAAGAATACTACAGATGTTTAATTTGCTTGTGCTGTGTTCCAAGGGTTCACGGTTGTTCTCGTGTTCTTCGTCGTCCCGGTCGGAGCCTCCGGCTATCATAGGCGCGGGCGCGGGCAAGTTCTCGAGTGCGAGGGCCCGGGCGAGTTCCCGGGCGCGGGCGAGTTCCCGGGGTGAGGGCCCGGGCACGGACGCGGTCCCCGGGTCCCGGGCGCGGACGCCGGGTGCGGGCAAGGTCCCGGGCACGAGCGTAGGTGCAGCCTCCTGTCCAGGGCGCTAATAGTAAGCAGGAGGAATACTTCGGTTCGGTCTCTGTTTTCTTTTTACCATATGCATAGAAAATATTTTTGTGTACAAGGAAAGACC
This sequence comes from Oryza meyeriana var. granulata, assembly GCA_003991445.1. NCBI lineage: Eukaryota > Viridiplantae > Streptophyta > Magnoliopsida > Poales > Poaceae > Oryza > Oryza meyeriana. The sequence continues at coordinate 31,029 of RYFJ01003339.1, read as the reverse complement.
AGCCGCCCTATATATATAAGGGGTGATGGCCGATTGACAACACACAATCGACATATCAATCTACTATGTTATTTTGCATCTACTATTTTCTCTCAGCCCTAGTTTTTGCTTCTTGTTCTTCGTTGCCGTCTACTTCGTTGCGACAGCGAGCACAAGGTCCTAGGGGCGGTTAGGCCGACCTAGGGCAGCCCATCGCCGCCGTTCTCCCTGACGGGGTCCCTCCCAGGAGCGTGGGGTGTCGGGTTCCAAGAGCTCTCGCCGGCGTGTCTTGTGTATCATGCTCCCGACGAGACTCCCCTTGCGACGTGTCTTGCACATCGCGCTTGTCGCCGGGGGCACACATGACATGTTCGTGTGCGAACAAACTGGAGTACCTGCACGACTTCAAGGGCATGTTGCTGCCGGAACGGAGGAGGTCGCTGCCGCCGGCCGCTGCAGCAGATTTGAGTCCCGGCCACTCTCGGTATCCAGATTTGACGACCGCCGTCGCTTGCTTTAAGTCCCGCCCCCGCCGCCGCTTGCAAGTCCCAACCGACACCGTTCTCTTCGAGGGTCCATCGACAGCTTCTAAGTCCCGACTGCAGCCATGGTCATCACCTTCAAGATACAGGAAACCAACCGCTGCGACCGCTCACGCTCGTCCAGTTGCCCTCGCGATTGATTCGTCTCTATGACAAAAAAATACACAAAAAAGGATGAGAGCAGGGGTTTCTGTTTTCAAAATTGGCGGGGTGTGCGAAGGGGTTGTCTCACACCGCTCATATGGCACTCTCGTGAAGGTGGGCGGCACGTGACCAAATTTCTTAGGTGGCAACCTTTGAGACCATGAATGTACCATTCAGCCAAGTTGTTATATGGCTATGTTTAGTTTTTAAGTTCTTGCATTTAATTTTATCCACCTGTTAAGTTCCAAAATTCCTAATTAGCGAACGTGTGTGCTCCATCTTTTTCTCTTTTTTGTTTCCCATGCACATACATAGCATCGCACCATCTGTTTTCTTTACCACACACAACATGATCCCTGTGGGCTGTTGCTATCCAGATAACGGCCTTGCGGGTAACAGGCCATTTTGGGCCAAATTGAGCTCACCACTCTATGGCCCATGGTCATTAGTGCATTCTTTTTTTATCTGAACTTGATTTTTATTATATATTTGTAGTACATTTTTTAACTTATTTATCTGTTTTAAAATTAAAATTGGGTTAAAAAAGTCTTTTCTGTATTATACTCATGTAGATATTGAATGAAAAGTTTCCGTGTACAAAATCTACCATTCATGAATAACATGGTCACATGTTTGTTTCATGGGGCACAGCATAAAGGCAAAAGAGTCATGTTTGGTTTTTGAAAATTTAGGGTGAAGTTTTTTATATTCCAGTACAAACTTTATGAGCATTAAGTTTTTTGTTAGCTGCAAAAAGTTTGTTGATAGCAAAGTTCATTGCGAGAAAAATGCTAAGTATATATTTTTCATGCATAAAGTTTGTGTGCTTTTTTTTGTGAGCAAAGTTTTTGGCTATATCTTTTTATGTATAAAGTTTATGTGCATAAACATAATTTTTATTTTGTGTGCAGAGTTTATGTGAACACAAATTTCTTTAGAAAGGCAAGTACGTAGATGCAGAGTAGTTTATTTTGTAGTTATGTTGGTTAAAGTAATTAATGATTGTATTTTTTTAGAACATATGGGCCTACACGAAACATGCCCTAGTATCGGCGTAGTTGTACGATCGGCGTGGCCGTACCTGTATTTGCATTCATGCAGGGGTGGAGGAGCGCGAATGCGCACACAGTAGGGAGCACTGCTAAGTTCCTATGAAAAAGTTGCTACCCGCGCGCTAGCAGCACGTGCGATGTTTGTATGGGTTAAAAAAAATAATATTGAAAAAAATAAAATATTAAAAAAATCAAGTAAACTTTATACTAATAATTTGAAACTTTCATCTCTAATTTTGAAACTTTCAATTCAATTTTCGAAACCTTCAACTCAAATTGAAAAACTACTCAAATTTTCATCTCTAAGAATTTAAAAAAATCTACTCAAATTTTGAAATTTTCAACCCAAAATTTGAAACTTTTAATTAGATTTTTAAAACTTCCAACTAAAATCTAAAACTTTTAACTCTGCTTATTTATTTATTATTTTATAATTAAGAATTATTAAGCACTAATGATGGTGGTTAGTGCTTAATGGGGTACGGTTGCCGAGCGCGTGACTTAAGCATCTAGCCTGGCCCAAGTTCTTGTATTACCTAGTGCGTGGTGGTGAAACTTATTTTGACATACATTGGTGGAAAGTAAAACTATGTGCTAAACCTGATATAAAATAAAAGAAGGTATAATTTACCTATTGCAAAGTGAAATTTACTCAAAAAAGAAACTATGTACGTATCATTTATTTTGCAACTTATTTTCTCAATAAAGGTACTTTAAGTATGACTTATATTTTTTATATTTACATTAAAATTTTAAATAAGATAAATGATCAAAATTTTTATTGAAAGTTCACAATGTCATATATTTAAAACTAGAGAAAATATTTATTTATTATTTGTTTTTATTCTCCGGAGTCCTGAATCCATGAAAACATTGACTTGAAATACAATAAGAGATTCTATGTACATCTGTTGGTGTGGGTGCACAAATAGCACGGATCCGGAGGAACTCCCTTTGTGAGTTTGGCCCAGGAGATTGAATGTGTTCGATCCGGCGTAAGTTGTGGCTGGAATAAATGAGACAAATGGGATTATACAGGTTCAGGTCACCTAGAGGTGTAATATCCTACTCCTGTTGTGTTCTTGATTCTTTGGAGATTGCCTCCTCCCAAAAGCTTACAAGACTTAGGCTGTAAAAATTTGGTTTTCAGGTTCTAATCCCGGGTTCTGGGATTCTCCCTTTCCCTGTGGCCTTGGCTCTCCCCTTATAATTCTTGGGGGAATACCACAGCGGCTACACAGTGGGAGTTAGAGAATTAGGTATGTTAAGTCACAACTTGTGCTGACCAGTGGGCCCGGCCGCCTATCCTCTAGGGGGCCCCTCTTAGAGCATGTGAGGAGAGGAGCAATGGTCACTCGCCACGCATCCGCGCGTGGCCGTCGAGAGCTTGTGGAGGAAGCTTGGGCTTGCCCCGCTGGCCACAGGACGCACTTGTTAGCCTCTCGCCGAAGTAATAGGGCACAGTGAGCAGGAGTAGGTGGCATGGTAGTCAACCACACGGCCTGCCAACCCATGCCCCTTGTTAGAAAAAGGGTAATGATGGCCTACGGTGAGGGGTGCATAGCCGTCTAGTCCCCCACGCCGCACATTGGGTAGATATATGTCTCATCGTCCTTAATTGGAGAGATGCGGGAAGACCGAAGCGAGGCGACAAGCACCATCGTGTCGTCATTAATGCTCTTGCCTCCACGCGCTCCCCGAGCTGCCTAAGGGAGTTAGCTCGGGGATGCCCTGAGCTCATTCCATGGGGCGTGAGCTTGGGACCATCCTTCTTGGACCTAGGGTACTCTAGGTATAGATTCATAGGGGCCACGGGTTGCACTCGTGGCCCTTAACAACTTGATGATGTGGCGCCAGGCCACCCAGAGCCACAAGTGATGGGAGCCCTGGTACCCGTTTCACCGACAACAGTCCCCTGGCCTTAGCGCCGGACGATGGCTTGACAGAGACCGGGGGTGAGGCCCATCTCTGTGGTCGAAGCCACGTTGCAGCGTTGAGTCTCCTGGTAGCCCAGCTCGCTCATCCACGGTCCGCTAGCCGGGGCCAGGGTAGAACCACCTTTTGCGTGCACGGACGTCAACGTGGAAGGCAAAACGACGCCTGCCGTTTCGTTTCCCCACCTTACCACGTACGCTTTTAGGGATAAGGATTGATTGCCTGCGCCAGATGAGGAGATGTTTCCTCAATTAGAGTGCAAGTGGGCAAGGGATCTGGTGAGGCAGCCTACAAAGCAGGGGAAGGTTGCAGCTGTGCCATCCTTCCGCGCCTGCTTCATTTGCAAACTGGTCGTTGATCTCCTTGCGCCCTCAGCTTTCCGCCTTCTGCAGCCTTTGCCCTCCAGCCCTATAGCCATGCCTAGAGCGAACCACTCCCACCGCACTTCAAGCAGCGGCATCCTGCCACCCTCACACCTCCACAACGAGACGGGGTTGGAGAGGGTCCATCGGCTGCTGCTGGAGCCCATCGTGAGAGGAGCCACCACGGTGAGGGCTAGCGACGCTCGGCCCACTCCGAACGGGCCGAGGGAGATCGTTTTCTTCCTGCCTTATGTGTCTTTCGGACTTATGCTGCCATTTCAGTGTTCTTCATGCAAGGGCTGGAGATGTTAGGCATTCGGCTAGTGCATTTGGTCCCCAATGCAGTGGTGATCCTCGCCGTCTTCACACACCTGTGTGAGATGTTCATGGGGGTGAAGCCGTTGGTGGCGTTGTTCCGGCGCTTCTTCTAGCTCTGATCGATCGAGAAGAAGAAGCACTCTGACGATGAGGAGACTGTGGGCTGCTGCGTCTTTAACCCACGGAATGGCACCAGGGGCCTATACATCGAGTCGATGCTACGCCAGAAGTGGGATGACTGGTGCAACGACTAGGTGTACATCGGGGTGGAGCCGGCGCCTCCTTCTCCCCATAGAGCTGGCGTGACACGCCCCAGCTTGGGTGGACGCCCCTGAGGAGGACCCTCGCTTTGATCTGGTGATGCGCCGGATCGCCGAGCTGCCAGCGGAGGGGCTGACCTCCATGATGGTAATAGGTGACTTCCTGCAGCATCGGCTAGCGCCACTGTAGGAGCTCTCCCATCTGGCATGGCTCTACACCGGCTATCACGATGCACCCTGGATGCATGTGGGTGAAAAGCACAACTGGGGACGGGAGGAGGAGCTAGCGATGATGTTAACAGTAGTTGTTAGCGCAGGCAACATCGACGCCAGCACCTTGCCCAGGGAAGACCTGGCTCTCTCCAATGACCCGGGGAGGGTGGTGCTGCAAGAGACCCTCCCTAGGTGCAACGACAAGGGAATCCAGGAGCGCACATCTGGGATGACTCCTGGGCGGGTGCGGATCCCGATGGATGGCGGCGGTGAAGCTCGCCATGACGGTGGAGCCACTCGGGCCCCGAGTGCCAGCATGGCAGGGGGTGCTATCGACGCCTGGGACTCGAGGAGACAAATGCCCTTAGAGCCTGAAGCCCCCGAGGTCGCAGAAATTGTGGCCGCCCCCATTGCCGCAGGGCCCATGACCGAGGTTGGTGGGTTGAGCCGACTGCAGGGTGATGGGGCCTCTATAAGCTCGGGGCCTGAGTCAGGTGAAAGTGCATCTAACCCCTAAGTGGGTTTTGGTGGATTAATGACAAAGCGGTTAAGAGACTAATGAGTTTATCGAGAATTGTGCAGAGAATTAGTCCCAGGTTGCTTGGTGTGGTGCATGGAGACCTCCACAAAAACATGACGCAAAACAGCTAAGCGACTCGGAGTTTATTTTAAATTCTTTTGAATTTTCTTTTGAGTCGTAGGAAAATCATACTATCAAGAGGGGTTGCAAACGGTGTTCCAAGACCACTCAAGTGCTTGAGATCCAAATAGCTGAGAGTTCATCACTTTGGCACAACACATATACTTAGGATGGGCTAGTTTCTGTGTCAGGGTCGGAGGTTCTTACCCCTGGGGTCGGAGGCTCCGACCAGCTCTCTTGGCCAAAGACTAAGTGTTGGCCGAAGGTTCCTACCCCTGGGGTCAGAACCTCCTGGCCAAAATCTGTGAGTAACGGCTAAGTGACGTATGGCAATGCCTATAAAGCCTAAACTTTGTTTCTAGCCGTTGGTTGGCCATTCCACTTCTATTCCACTGTCTCCTAGCCTCTCCTAAGGTCCTTTGAGCTCTCCCAACTAGTTCTAGTGTCTACTTTGTGATTCTTGTGAAGATCTAGTGGAAAATTGAGTGAGTTTTGTTGAGAGAAGGTTAGGAGGATCTTGTGCACTTGAGGAGGACGCGGATCGGCTGCTTAGAGCTTATTTCTCTTGGAGGGAAACCTCCTAGATGATTAGGTGTCGCTCGTAAGCTTCCTCTAGTTGTGGACTGTCCTGGGAAAGTTTGTGAAGTTTAACCTCGCCTCCGCAAGGAAAACAGGTAAATTCTAGTGGATACCAAGTTGATCTTCGTGGTCGCTGGTGAGGCAAGGGGTCGATCGAGACCTGGCTCTTTGGAGCTCCTCAACAGAGACGTAGGATCTTTGTGATCCGAACTTCAGGAAAAATCTTTGTCTCCATTGTGCTTTCTCATTATTGCCTTATTTTGTCTCTTCACTTGGCTGCATTTATCTCCTACCCTTTTACTTGCACTACACTTGATCTCGGTCCAAATTATCCATTATTGAAGTGTCTTGGTAGAGTCAGAACACCAAGGTCAGAACCTCCAGCGTTCTTGGCAAGAACCTCCGACCAGCCCTCTCGGCAAGAGAGCCGGTCGAAGCCTCCTACCATTTTGGTTGGAGGTTCCTACCAGAATTTTATCGCTGCATTTGGAGATTTTTTCAGGAACGCCTATTCACCCCCCTCTAGGCGACATCAACGGGCTTTCATCGGGAACGACTGGCCTCGAGGCATGGCCCAAGCCGGGGGAAGGAGGCGTTCGCAGCCCCTCGGCGAAGAAGAAGAAGAAGACGACACCGATGCCAACGCCTGAGGGGCGCCCCTTTGTGCACTCGCCATGGGGCTTCGCCAGACCAAGGCCCAGGTAAAACCCTTGCGATTTCTCATTTTTGTGTGGCTTCGGGCTCATCTCTTCTTCCCTAAAACCTTATCGGTGCCTCCTCGGTTCCCCACCTCTCTTCGTGTACCCTAGGCAGCCCAAGTAGGCAAGAATTACAAAGGGCCCAGGGGCCCTGAGTTCCCTTGAGGTCGGGGAGATAGAGGAGGCGGTGGTGGCACCATCGGAGGCCAACCTGCCTCATCACGAGGAGGCAGCCCCCGAGTCCCCCCTGCTGCAAGGGGGGATAGCTGCACCGGAGGATGAGGTCGTGAACTGGGTCATCGTGTTATCATGACCCCAACCTTGCTACTTCGATGTCACGAGTACGAGCCGTAGCTCGGGGTGCCGAGGTAGAGAGCCCCGAGCGTCCTTCCCCGAGGTGTTGGCCAACACTCGGGACTTGGTGGAGCAGCTCCGGGAAATTGCTCTCGCAGGTAGGGCGGAACTCGATGAGAGATGCTCTACCCTAGCCGCAGAAGAAGCTCGCCTTGAGGAGGTGGCACAACCGAGAAAAACACAGTTTTTCCCCAATCGCTAGTGCATTAATCCCCATCCTAAGAAAAGCCGGGGTACACAGAAACAACATTGGTACAAAAGACACCTCTTTATTATAACCATAATATTTACATTATTACAAAGGCGCATAGGGCCTGACAACAAAAGAAAAATGAGCAGCAGCAGAAAAGCGGGTCTACGGCTCCATCTTCACAGGCCCTCAACTGGGCTATAAGCCAAAACTCCTCCAAGGACTTCATCTTCAAATCTAAGCACATTGAAGGGAGAAAGATTGATCAAGAATGAGTACACCACAGTACTTAGCAAGCCACACCAGAGATATGCAGATTTAATGCAATGGAGGGGGCTATAAGGAATTGTTTAATAGCGTTAATTTTACACCAAACAAGCCTTTTAAATCATTTTAGTATTCCAAGGCATTTTTGAAGCACGATCCTAAGTCTATCTCCAAATTATTATCAAGGCAGCGAACCCACGCGAACATGCCTTATACCAGACCAACCAGACCCAAACCAGTCAACCATCAAGTTTAATCCATGGTTCTATTTTAATAGAGGAAACATCTAACTTGGGTACATTGCTAGGCTTGCCCATAATCGAAGGCACGACTATTCGAATAGATTATACTCTAGCTAGAGGTGTACATCTATACCCACAAGATACAATACTTGACTGCACATCAGCAATGCACTTGTGATACTTGAAAGGTACCCGAAAAGCTAAGATCGTGACGAAACCTTCCACTCAGCCCAACCCTAGACAAAAGAACCGACACCGACCCCCGTCTACGGCCAGGCCACTAGGACAGTTAGACATGGTCGATGCCCCCGGGCATCTCGGCACCACAGTGGCCTTCATTTGCCAGAGACACCAGTCCACAATCAGACTTCATCCGCCTCTATCCGTATTCCTTTGCCTAAGACTGATCTAAGCTTTAGATTAAGCCTTACCCATTAGACATGTGGTAGTACGATTTATGCTTTGCAACAAAGGCCCAAAGACCGGTCCTTATGACGACCGAGGTATGACTAGCAAAACCATGTACCCCAAGCCCAGCCAAAAACAGAGTTTGGGAATTTTGAATGGAAGTTCATTATGTCGAGGCTAAACCGCCATCATCTCAGTATTTAGCATGATTAAGAAGTTATTCCCAAAATCTAGATCATTGCAAAACAACTAAGTTATTTCAAATTAAGCACTGGTAAGCATCACATATAGAACACAACACTAGCTGGTTTTGGTTACCTAGGGTTGACAAAGAATATTATACCACTAATAAGGCTATAATAAGGAATATAGGTACGGCTAAATAAAATATTTATAAACGAGGTAATTTTAATAAAGCGGGATGCAATAATTTAAATCAAAATAATTTTTGGCAAAAATGGGATTCAATATGCTCAAGGAGAGCGTGACTTGCCTAGCTCAAATAAAAATGGTCTTCCGACATCTTGATCAGCACTTCAGGATCCTCCGAAACAGTGAAACTACACGAGAGACACAAAATGAAGGTAAAACACTATTTAAGAAGCAAAAACAGTACATGGAAAGCACATATTTGGATTTTTCATGATTTAACAAAAATTTAGAGACTTGAACGGGTCAATTTGGAGTTCGTGTGACCAAGATATGGCCATCCGAAGTTTAAATGAAATTTAAATGACAATTTCCTAATTATTGGAATTATTTTTGTACTGAAAAATATAGTTATTGCGTCAGCCTTGGGAGAGGGGGAGAGTTGCGCCACTGACATGTGGGCCCCACATGTCAGCCAATGGTCCACCATGGAACGGGTGCACCGAGACCGTCCACGGGGTTAAGGAAGCGGACCCCACTTGTCAGCTGGAGAGAGAAGCTAACAAGCGGGCCCCACCGATTGCCACGTTGGCGTGCACATGCATGCACCCAGAGGGTGACACATGGGTAGGGAGGCCGACGTGGCCACCACGGGGCAGCAATTTGGGACGGAGAGGGATGACCGGCGCCGGCGGCACGGGACCCAATGGTCACACGGTAGCACGGTGGAGGGTGGCGAGGAGTGCAACACGGGCGGGAAGTCGTAGGGAGCTCACTGGCGAGGGCGGCAGGGCGATGACCAGCAGCGAGCAGCTCCAGGGCGGTGACTTGGGTCAACGAGGTGGGGCAGTGTCGGTGGCTTCGGGAGATGGGAAGGTGATGCCGAGGTCGAGGTCATCGCAGCAAAGCTAGAGGAGGTGACGACGCATCTAGGCAGTGCTCCAATGGGGAGGAAGGTGTGGCTGAAGTCCGATGGCGGTGGTAGAACTTTGAGTTGACATCAAGGACAGCACACCGGTGGTTGTCAGGCTTGGAGAAGGCGCAGCCGGGGTCGTGCCTGCCGTAGCAGAGCCAAAGAGGAAGACGGCGAGGCCGGGTGGTGATCTGGCACAGAGGAAGGGGCTGCCGGAGTTCCTCCTATATGGTGGAGAGAGCAGGACGTGCGGAAGGATGACAAGGGTGCTCGAGAGCTTGCAAGGGGGCAGCAAAATGGGAGAGGAGGACAATGGGGAGCTTTTATAGGCCGCCGGGGATGAGGAAGGTGGAGGGGTTGGCTGCCATTGATTGTGGATTGAAGGAGTTGAATGCACATTAAAATCTGGCAATTAAAGTGGACAATTGAATGGGGTTTTAGGGGGGAAATTAAGAGGAAGGAATGGGGATTAAAACCCCCCATTCAATTTGGTATTAACTTGGGTGTAGTGGCTGAATTGGAGAGGCAGCGGCGGCTCTAGGGCTGCCGGCTCGGGCAGCTAGAGGTAGGAGAAGACCCTGATGAGTGGTCCCGCTTGTCAGCGGCTAGAGGCGCGCGGCTGCAGCTAGGCCAAGCAGGCTAGACAGGTGGAAGGCGGACTGGGCTGAGGAGACTACCTGCACGGGAAGGACCGAACCAAGGAAGCGGTTAGGCGGGGTAACTGGGCCGTGGGCAAGACCAGCCCAGGCAGGGAAGGGCGGGCGGCTCGGGCAAGCGAGGCCGAGGGAGATGGGCCGAAGGAGAGGCAGGCCGCCGGGAGGGAGGAGCGGTAGCAGCTTGGGCTGGCTTGGCAAGGCCCAAGAGAGAAGGAGATGGGCCGAGAGAAAGAGAGAGGAGATGGGCTGGACCCAACCCGAGAGAAAAGGAGATTAATTTTAGTTTTCTTTTTATGAAAACACCAATAATTGTTATTGTTGCTTAATAATTATCATTTGTGCTCTGAAAATTCCTGTAAAAATTGGGGAGACATTTTAGGACATGGATAATTTAAGAAAAATGCTCGAAGCCTCATTCAAATTTTTCTTGGATGTATTTTATTGTTAGAGATTTTCTCTTTGATTTGTAATAATTTCTATTATTCCATTTAAAGGATGATTTTTAATTGGGATGAATTTATCACGACGTGACAGGAGGGGCGCCAGAAACTGGAAGTGCTCATCCGTGCGGCCAAGGCAGTCTATGACCTCAACGTGGCGGGGGTGGAGTGGGAGCGCATTGCCCTAGAGGTGGAGCGCATCGAGGCCGTTGTCGTGAGGGAGCAAGCCGCAAAGGCAGCAAAGGAGCTTCAGAGTCAACGAGAGGTCTTCGCTATCCTCGAGGCATGAGTGAATGCGTGCATCAGGCAGGTGGAGGAGCATGAGTCGGGGCTCGCACGCCACGAGGAGATAGTGGCCGAGCGGGAGGAGGCCGCTACGCATTGCGAGAGGGTCCTCCGCGCAACTAAGGCCAGGGAGCGCCAAGCCTTCGAAGACATGACCAGGCACGAGGAGCAAGCAGCGATGTGGGAAGCGGAGTTGCGGAACTCCACTCCGCGCTAAATCCCGCGCTGAGACAGTCAAGAGGGCGAGGTTGCCCTAGTGGAACGGGAGCAGGCTGTCGCCAGAGCCGAAGCGCGGGTGGTGGACCGAGGAGTAGACCTCGCCAACCATGCGCAGGCCCTGGAATAGGCCCTTGCCACCGAGCGAAGGAAGGCGGCTCTGCAGGCCAAGTCCACAGCTGCTGAGATCCAGCGCCTAAAGGATTGAGCCAATGCAGCTAGCAGCGTAGCGAGGCCACGAAGATTGAGCACGCCGTGGTCCGCAAGATGATGGCGGACGTCATGGAGAGCGTGCGGTGCTCCATGTGGAGCGCCAGGCTTGGACGTGTGTTGATGAACAAGGAGCTTCCGGGCCGCGTCCGTGAGGTGGCCATCAAGGAGGGTCGCGAACTGGCCCGATCCATGGTGGAGTACCTCCTCGCCGCATACCACACACGTGACCCCGACTTCTCGCTGGAGCCGCTGCGGGAAGGCATCCCGGAGGATGGCGAGAGCACAGCCCACGAGGCTGTCCGCAAAGTCGCCGCCGAGGTGGTGGGGTTCTTCGAGCAAGGCAGCCCAGTGCCCGAGGCAGAGGAAGAGTGCCCCTTCGATTAGGAGGCAACTGACAAAGCCTAGAGCTCTGACACCAAGTCCGAGGAAGCGCGCCCCGATGACGGAGATCAGGGCCGATCCAGCCCTTTCCCCTAGGCTCCGTATGTATACCCTCTTTTCCTCTTCTTTTCTATAAAGCATGTAGCCCCCGGCTTGAGGCTGAGGGGAAAACCCAGGCTATAGCCAGCCGTTATGTAAACAACGTCTCATAGTCAAATGCTTTTGGACTGACACTGGATGGCCTTCTTTGATTTTGGGCTTGTCGCCTGGGCACGGCTCGCTTGTTCAGCCGCATTTGACGGCATCTTGACCTTTGGGGGAGCCGAAACGACATGTCAACCCCTTGGCCTTTGGGAAGCGAAAGCGGCACACTGCACTCTGCTCTCCACTTCAAAGTTGAGGGCAGGGGAATCAATGCCCCTCCTAGACTGACGAGATTTCGTGCAGCAGCCGACCCAGAGGTGGAAAATCACTACCTGGTCAGGCCGATAAGACTTGGCATGGCAGTCGTCCTAAGGGCAGGGGAATTGATACCCTCCTCAGAGTGACGAGACTTGGCACTACACCCATCTTGAGAGTAGGGTGATCGATACGCCGCCCAGACTAATGAGACTTGGCACAACAACCATCTTGAGGGTAGCAAGATCAGCGGCCTGCTCAGATTGACGAGACTTGGCACTGCGCCTGCCTTGGGAGTAGCAGGATCGGCGCTCCTCCCAGACCGAGCGCGGTCTCCCTCGACTCACTCGCCGAAGAAGACCCGGCCTTTGGGTGGCGCCACCTATAAAGAGCTCAAGTTGCATAAACAACATTTAATAAAGTATTTAAGGACATAATAAAACAAGTAATCATTAATCAATATTAACCAACACTATACCACTTTCCAAAAGGGTACAGACCCAACCACTCCAACCTAGAGCTAACCATATTCCATGACTCATTATTAATTAAAATAGTATGGGACTAATCACAAAAAACATTTTTAGGCCACCCATTAACCACGGGCACGGCTATTCAAACAGTTTTACTTTGACCAGAGGTGTACCAATTTACCCACAAGACACAACTCCACAACACGTTACCGTGTGCCTCAATACCACCATGGTACCTCGGAAAGGAGTTGTGACAGAACCCTCCATGATGAGGACATCAACACCATCGATACGTCCACACCTATGCATGGAGAAGGTCAACAAGGAAAGGAAGGAGATCAACAAGGAAAAGGATTCACGCAGGCTGGCATCGGAATATACGACAGTGCTAACTTGTGACGGCCACCACGACTTCATACGAACTTCGATTTGGGAGTTTGTCGATGTTTTACACCGGCAATAGAACTATAGGGCTACTCGGCAAGGGGAAACTTGGTGGATTGCAGAGGAACACAAAGAGAGTTTATACTGGTTCAGGCTCTCGAGGTGAGGTAATACCCTACATCCAGTTGTGGTGTAATTCCTCTGAGATGTTTGTCGATCAATGATCTCGTCGCCCCTTGAGGGGCACCCTGCCTCCCCTTATATACTGGGGGACAGGGGTGCATGATAAGGATCCCAGCTAGATACGGCCAAGGGATTTCCTTCTTAGAGATAGAAACCTATCCGACTAAGACTACTATTCCTTATCGTTCAAGGTAAGGCCTGCCGGGTGCTATCTTATCTATAATTACATGATTCGGCCCATACTCTATCTGAGTGGCCCATATACTGGTGATGAGGTACCCGGGGCCCATGGCCTCCACAGTAGCCCCTGAGACCTTCATAGTTGAGTCACAGCTGATTCCAAGTGCTCATCCTCCATGGTGAAGATTGCCCGAGTGCGACACTCCCGAGTACTCTTTGTCCGAGTGAGTCTTCTTCTCGAGTCCTGCTTCATGTCAGCTGGCAGCGAGGCTATGAAGGGCTTCATGTAGATATATGAATAGTTTGCGTCGAATAGGCACACCTATTAGGTGTAGCCCCCGACTTTGTGCTTAATTGTGAAGACAATTAAACATAAAGTCAAAGATCTTTAACCTGGAAGTCTTTCCCGAGTAGATTACTACTGGTATATGAGACTCTTCGGTATCATGTCAACTGGAATACGATTTATAGTCTTGCCGAGTAAGGAACTACTCGTATGTAGGACTCTTCGACTTCATGTCAGTCGGAATGTGTGTTTATAGTCTTGCCGAGTAGGATGCTACTCGTATATGGGACTCTTCAGCGTCATGTTAGCTGGAAAGGGAATTTGTAATCTTTCCCAAGTGGCGTCCACTCAGAAGTTAGACTCCTCCGCATCATGTCAGCGGGAATGAGAGATTTATAGTCTCTCCCGAGTAGTGGACTACTCGAAAGTTAGACTCTTCAGCATCATATCGGCTGGAATAATGTTGCTCATGGCAACTAATGGCCACGCATGTAGGCCAACTACCACTTTATGAAAATAAATCCACAGCGTGGTTAGTTGTACTCAAGAAAGATACCTGCATCCTCAATTTTAATGAAGACCAGCTTGTGATCCATGTAAGGATATATCCTCGAGACCTGGTGGACAGAACAGATACCCAAACATATATGTTTAGCAATAGGGCTCTCATGAAGCATATCTGTTTACCTCATCGTCTCCTATTAGTAGCACCAGCGCTATAATTTCAACTCAGCCTGCGGGCGGCCCACATGGAGCATGCTACTGTAGGAACTCATATCTTGGTGGCCCAGTGCTGACTATGTAGGCCCAAGCCCATTTAGTCGACATCGGCTCTATGAAAGGCGGGGAAAGAGAAAATGATTCCTTCATCTTCCCCAAATCAGCTAATCGTTTCGTCTTCCGTCTCCGTGCCCAAATTTCGCCTTTGCTCAGCTAGGATTGCTACTGCTGCTGTTCCCTGCTCGAACTCGGGGCGATTTCAGTCCGCTTCGTCTTCCAAGCCCCAATTCGCTTTTCCCCCAAATCTTTCCGCTCCCAACCATGCCGAAAGCTTCGGATCTTGCAGGCGTGCCGGAGAATGCTTGGCCGACCTCGGATTGCAACTCGGTGAAACTGAAGCTGCTGGAGAGTCAACTGAAGTTGCCCAGCCAAGAGGTGAACCGCTGGCGGCCGGCTAAGGGTGAGTCGGCCCCAAATCCCCAATCTGGCGAAACAGTAGTTTTCGCCTCTTTTTTCGATCGGGGTTTGTGCCTTCCTTCTTCTGATTTCTTCCGCCGCATCCTTGACTTCTATAAGCTAGAGTTGGTGAATTTGAATCCCAACTCAATTCTTCAGATCTCCATATTTGTTACTCTCTACGAGTGCTTTTTGGGTGTGGAACCCCATTTTAATTTCTTTAGCCATCTGTTCCATATCAAACCCCAGCCTCCAAGAATATATTAGTGTGATTGGGGGGCTGGTCTCCAGCTGAGGAGTGATGGGAAGAAAACATATCTTGATCTCCCTTTGAAATCTTCCTTGAAAGGCTGGCACAAGGAGTGGTTCTATTGCGCAGATTTGGCTCCCTCCTTGAGTCCATTCATCGGCTTGCCACCGGTAGTTTTACCAAATTGGTCAGCAGATCCAACCTTTGAAGAGATGGGGCAAGTGCACCAATTGTTGGGGAAATTAGATGACCTTAAGAAAGCTGGCCTGACTGGACCTTGGGTGGCTCATCGTTTCCTGACTCGGCGCATCCAGCCGCTGAAGTTGAGGAGCGCGTTTGGCTGGGCTTTTAAGGGCAAAAATGATCCTGACCGAGTAAGCAATGAATTGGCCAACAAGCGCACGGTGACCGAGACTCTGTTCGGTTACTTCTCCGAAGGGGTGATCACGACCGAAGACGATAATCGCCGGGTTGCGGCCTATAGCTTCATTCGGCCCCGTACCAAGGTAATCTTCATCCTTCTTCTGTGATGAATGCCTGTGGGCTTGTATGTATGATTGCCCGGCATTGTGTGATGTATTTTGTTGATTCTTCTGTAGTGGTGTGAGGAGTTCGATGAAGACTCCTGCTCGTTGTTGGCCGTCAAGTCGAAGAAGAGGCCGAGGAGCCCCCCTGTTGCCCAACCTGACTCCAAGAGAGCCGGGAAAAAACCTGTTTTGTATCAGGGTGAGGGGGCCATGACGCCGCGCACCGTGGTGGGAAGCCTGAAGATAAAGGACACCGTCGCCGTGGCGCCCAGGCGATCAAGTCCCAGGTTAGGACTTGTACGGCCGAGCTTGACATTGCTGAGCCCGGCAAAAAGCACCGCCGAGTGCACGATCCGAGTGGGATCCACCAAACACATGGGTGCCCGAGTCGGCTACGCCTCCAACAGGGCTGCCTCTAGCTGCCACGCCTCCGCCGATTGATTCGCCAGCCAGGCCGACAACCGGAGGTAGAGCTCTGCCAGGACCCGGATCGCTCGGTAGGAAATTGAAGTTCTCCAAGAGGTATGCTGCTCCGGATCTTCTGAGATTCTTGTCTGTTGTAGTAGTATTTTGATGTCTGTTTTGCTATGCAGGAGATGGGTCGATATCGATCTCAAGGAGACCGCCCCGACCGCTCCCCTTGAAGAGTCCGCCCCAGCCGAGCCGGTGCCCGCGAGCACACCCGCTGAGCCGGTGGCCACCCTAGTCACGGAGACTGAGGTGGTCCGGACTACGGGGCCGCTGATGCCGCCCGACCAAGGAGTAGTTACGGAGGTTGCTGCCCCAGCCCCTGAGTCGATGCCCGCTGCTGAGGCCGTCGTCGGAGCCCTCGAGTCGAGCCCTGAGGCTGCAGGGGACGTCGATGTGGGGGCCAGGACCCCATCACCATCATGGTCGTCGTCGTCGTCGTCGGAGATCCCAAACCTTCCTCGGATTGAAGCTCCTCCATGTAGGCTCCCTCGGACGTTCACCTGGATGGCCCCTGATGGAACCACGAAGAGTTTCAGGCTTGATGAGGCCACGGCGAGGAGGGAATGCGAAAGCTTGCTTCGCGCCACCATCACCGGGTCCCAGGGAGTTGGGGTATAGTTCTTGTGGCAGAGTCGTGATGGTCTTTTCGTTTTGACGTCTGACTCCACTCTTGATTTGTTCTTTCCCTAAGTAGAAACTTGTCGACTGCAATGAGGCCATGACCGAGATTCTGGTCAAAGTGGCCCCCCACCTCGCGGAATTAGAGCAGCTCCGGGCGTTGAAGGCCGAGATGGAGGAGTGCCACTCAGGGAGGGAAGCTTGGCTAAAGGATGCCGCCACCTAGCTCAGGGATGAAAATTGGGCCCAAGCCACGAAGATTAGAGGTAAGTCCCCCTAATGCGTCTTCCCGACTAAACTCTTGATGTATTTCTCCAGCCGCGTTGTTCCCGACTGCCCAGTTGTGTCTTGGCCACACGGTCGAGTTCTTGACTAATCTGTTGTGCAGCCCTCGAAGCCGAGTTAAAGACCCGGACAGAGGGGCAAGCCCAGCTGAAGAAGGCGGAAGAAGCCAGAGCCGGGCTTGAGAAGGCCAAGGCTAACCTGACAAAAGCCAACGCCGAGCTCGAATGGGAAAAGGCCGAGTTAAAAGAGGCCACCATCAAGCTCGGCGAAGAAAAAGCCGAACTGGAGAAAACCATAGCCAAGTGGGAGGCCGACTACGAAAGTAAGTCCCCAACCTGATCGTGATCTTAACCAATCCATTAGTCATTCCATCTGCAACCGAGCCTGACAAGTTTACTTGTTGGTGGACCTGGACAGACATGAGAGCCAATGTCCAGGCCCAGTATCGGTTCTACACAGAGGAGATAAGAGTCATCAGGGAGTCACGGGAAGCCCTCGTCGGGTCCGTGAAAGGGCTCCTTGACCTGATAGATCCCAGCCCTGTGGGAACCAGTTGCAGCAGGATCCCCCAAATAGAGGCGCGTCTTGAGGATGCACCGAGTGCCTTGAAGAAGTACTTGGATGAGCAAGTCATTGCCGGCGTGGCCCAGACCCTAGCGATGACCAAATCCATCTACCCGAGGGCAGACATTAAAGCCATCGGGGAGGGGTTTGCCGAGGAGACGACGCCCGAAGAGGTGCTGGAGCTGATTGCCCGGGCGAAGCCAACTGCTGAGATAATTACCCGAGACCTGGGTCTATAGGGGCAGCGTATCATGTAGTCGGTATGTATAAACTTTTGTGGAAAACATGTGTAAATATATGTGCACTGCCGCCAAGCTTATCACTCAGTCATCATTAGCTTTACTTGACCGTGTAGTCTACGTCGAGTTAGTCTGTCAGAACTTAATAAAATCGTTCAATGTAAGAAGTTGTACTCGGGCAAACGCAACAGTCGTAGTAAAGCTTCATAACTGGAGTAGGATAAGCTCGTATATTATTGACAGAACACATATATACATGCCGCCCCCGACTAACTAGTTGGTTGATACAAGCGGCGTGGTGAGTTAGAGAAACTGTACACATGAAAAATTATAAAACTCAGGTATAGAAAGGACGTAGCTGTTCTATGTTCCATGATTTGCTGATGAGAACGCCGTCTTCGGTCTTCAGTCGGTAGGCACCTGGCCGCGTGACCTCGGCTATAATGAACGGCCCTTCCCAGATTGGGGATAATTTGTGCCTGTCTTTGGTGGTTTGTATTTTCCTCAAGACGAGATGCCCAACCAAAAAGGCACGACCACGGACATTGTGGTTGTGGTAGCGACGCAGGCCTTGAAGATACCTTGTCGACTGGATTATTGCGGTGTCCCCTGCTTCTTCCAACTGATCTAGCACGACTGGTCGGGTATTATTTGAGACGTCTTCTGAGTAAGCCCAGACTCATGGAGAGTCGAACTGTAACTCTATCGGTAGCATAGCCTCGGCACCATAGACCAGGAAGAAAGGGGATTGCCCTGTTGCCCGACTAACCGTGGTTCTGAGAGACCAGAGAACAGATGGGAGTTCTTGTACCCACCAGCCCGCGTAAGGTTGTAGTCGGTTGAATATCCTGGCCTTGATGCCTTGTAAGACCATACCGTTGGCTCGTTCAACCTGGCCGTTGCTCCACGGGTGTGCCACGGATGCATAGCAGATCTTGATGCCAAAATCTTCGCGGAAGTCTTGGAATACGCCGCCCGTGAACTGAGTACCATTGTCAGTGATTATGTGGTTAGGAACCTGTTGACGCTGAAATCCCGTTGGGGGCCGTCCGGCGTCTGGGTGACACGCGAAGGCCTGGGAGATTTGCTTTACTCCAGTGCAGGTCCAAAAGTCTTGAGGTTCGTAGGCGTGCCAGTCAATTTGACCCTATAATTGACAAGGAGAAAGGAATGTTAAATTCGTGAGCCAATCGGCTGGAAGACGGCTTGGACACATCTCATCGGCTGATGGCCGATACGCACTGTAGCACTTATACATCGGCTTAAAGCCGATGATGACAAGAGCAATAGCATAATTATAAACAAGTATCGCGCTAGCCGATTATCGAAGGGATATTCAAAAACCGGCTATAGACTTGGTAAAATAAACAGGCAGAATGCGTAAGTAAATAAATCAAATAAATCCTAGCTGATCATAATTTAGTGTTACTGGTATTGCCGTGAAAATATGCCCGTGCCCGGGCCCTTGCTTATGTCGGCTCCCGGGGTCTTCATCCGCTGTCCGGGCTCGTGCCCGGGTCCTTACCTAAGCTCGTGCCCGGGACCTCGCCTGGGGTCGTGCCCGGGAATCTGCTTGTACTTACACTTGGATCGGCAGAATAAACCAATCGGCTAGCCCTTAGCCGATCGTAACAATAATACAGGCAAGAATATGTAATAAGGTATGCAATGACATAAATGATAGACAATTGATGAGCCAGTCGACTATCGAACAGAGCATATGAATAAAAGGGCTAGAAGCCGATTATAAAATAAGACAATGAATAAATGTAGTCGGCTTCAATAGATAACTTATCGGCTAAGCACTCCGATAACAACATCGCATAACACCCATCGGCTCATCAAGAGTAAAGCTATTATCGTCAGTCTAGTAGATCGGACCCAACCGTTGCAGCACAGACCGATGATGATAACAATACCTCAATGGGCCGATAGATATAATGCGATCGTGATGAAGATAACTTACCGGCTATACACCCCGATAAGACGCCTGCGCGTAAAGCATCGACTTAGCAGGATCGGTTTATCGCTAGCAGTTTAGTAGGTCGGACCTAACCGATGCAGCACAAACTAATGATAAACCGCTCCCAGTAAGCCGATACGATCTACGCACGCGTGATGTGATATACCTAATCAATCTATGAGATCAAACTGAACTGATGCAGCCATAGATAAAATAAATATATCATGATAAGCCGACTACCATAAACCGACTAGAATATCGGACCTAACCGAGGAAGTCCTAGCCGATAGGTAGCTGGGGTGACGAGACTTACCCTCTCGCAGGAGTTCGGACCTAACCGATGCAGCCCGGCTCGAGAAGCAGGATCCCGTCGAAGGGGTGGCGATGCGCCGAAGTTTGTATTGATCGTTGTGATGATTTACAAGGCACCCGGGCATACGTATATATACCCCGAGTTGACACAGTTCTGATAGGACACGATACGAGACTTCCTAATTACAAAAGGAAACACTAACAGGACCTGATCGGACACGAGATCAAGTCTGCTAAAGATAAAAACTAATATTGCCTAAATAGTAGACATGGTAAATAACTGCCATATTGCGGTCTTCACGGCTCCCCCTGGATCTGTCCCTTCTGGATCAATCTCCGTTAGTTGACTGTGACGCTCTCCTTTGACGAATCTGACATAGGGCCTTACCAAATTTTGGCGTTAACACATGCCCCCAATTTCGAGTTCTCCTATAGGACTTCGAAATTCTTTCATTTTGGGCCTTCAGATCTCTTCCAAACCAAGGCGGCCCAAGGTAGCCCACTTGCCATAATTGTTTGAAACAGTGCCAACGGCCTCGATTCCCGCCCGGTCATCATATCTCTATAAAACGCTTCGTCTTCCTAGCCCTTTTTTACGCTTTCACATCAGCAGAGCACCACCGCTTCATCTTCCAAGCCTTCAACAAGCTCTAGCAAATCCAGACGAACCGTCGCAGCTCTCTTCTTCAGCCATTGATTTCTGCATCTTCCTCCTTTCTTGCGATGGCATCGGCATCTGCAGTCCCTGAGGTAATCTTCCTAACTGATTATTTCTCCAATTTTGCGGCCCAGATGTGTCCAATCCACCATGTTCTTCATCTGTTCTTCGTCGTGTTCTTGTTTACTGTAGCATCTTAGAGGTCAGATCTTGATCCCAGCCGCCGATTACCCAAACTTTTTCTATCATGGCCCCATGGGTAGCGAAGATCCCACTGATTTCATATGCACCGAGACCCAGCGTATCCCTTTCAAGAACTCGGCCATGCGAGTCGGCGACTGGACCAACAGCTTCAGGTCGTGGCCAAGCAAACTGCCTGGGTGGAGAGATTGGTACATCAGGGTGTCTGCTGCGAAGAGAACCTACTGGGAAGAATCTCATATCGGCCATTGCATCAATCTCTCCCTGGCCGATATGGAAAGAAATGAACCTCTGCTCGCATCGGCCTCATATTTCTGGTCCGATGCCCTTAATGCCTTCCTGTTCGGGCATGGGCCAATGACCCCCACTTTGCTGGATGTGACCATGCTCACCTGTCTGGACACGACAAGCTACATCGACCCCTTCAAGCTTTGGGTTCAAACCACTCATCGGCTTCAAGCAAAGAACATCGGGCTGGTCTAGGGTACAATATCTCTTCCAATAAGGGAACTGGATCGGTTGATGACCGGAACACGTCGCTTTTCTGGACCTCTGGCTGGAGCGTTTTGTTTTTGGTGGCGCTACCCTTGGTCCGACAATCAACATGCAATATTGGCAGAATGCCCTGGTTGATCGGAAAACAGATCCCCTTGGGGCAATTCCTCCTTGGTGCCACTTATCAGTTGCTTCACCAAGTAGCAATAAGTTATCGGCCGGCCAGCCCGTCGCACATCGGGGGCCCTGGTGGTTCGTACAGCTCTGGCTTAATATCTACACCTCCAAGGCCGTCCTGAACTTCTCTTCTCAAGCAATCCTTCCCAGCTGATTACACAGAAGACCAAGATCCCGTTTACCGCCGATGCATTCATGGGGAAGCTGCATCGGCTCTTTCTGGCGGCAAGATAACCCCGCTGAACTTAGTCAGTGGTTCAAGGGTTTTACTATGGCTTCACCAGGAGGCCACTCTCTGGTTTGCATATAATGATCATCATTTGAGATGCCTTCTAACTTTGACCACTCAAAGCTCTGGATAAATGACGAGTGCAAGGCCATATTCCTATCGGCTATCTCCCCCTCGTCTGCTGCCAAACTGGCTTCTCTGGGCTGATCTCAGCCTCTTACGAGTTTTACCACCCATCGGTCGGCTCCCGCTAGTTTGGCCTTGGTCAGCTTCCGATCGGCCTTTTCTTCGTCGACAAACTCCAAGCCCGAGGGCACGGTCAGCGCGCCCTGGAATATGATCGGCTGCGGACTTTGACAGCCCCCTCCTCCTAGGCGCTGCCACCAAGGTGTGTATCTGCACTGCCAACACCAAGCTTTTTTTTCGATGGTGTCAGATGGAAAAAACATCTATTCAGCTTAGCGGCCACCACTACTGCTCTCGTCTTGACACTGAGTACGTCGAATCCGATGAAGAGGTAACACGCAAGCTTTAACCATCATCTCCATCATCTCTAATTCTTATTTTGCAGGCTGCCAGCGTTGAGCCCCCAACAAAGCATAGCAGTCGGCCGTTCTGTATCAACCTCCATCGCCACTCCAACTTAGGGCACGGACGCTCCATCTCCATCGGCTCTTCTCAAGGCGCCTCGGCCGATGGGACAAAACGTAAGAAGTTAGCGCATCGCCCCTCTTCGAAGAAGCAGAAAACTGATGCCGATGTCGTTACCCCGCGCATCTTCTCCTCAAACAACATCGGCTCCCTCATCTCCTCAGGTACGTGTCAATTCTCAATATATTTTTCCCGCTTTGCCTCTTATCTTACCAGTTTTATTTCCCAGCCGAGTCATCGGCTCCAGAACCTCAACACTCCTCCGATACCCTTCCAAGCACTGAGCCGATGGCTTCTCCGGCCGCTCCACTCTAGCGGGTACAAGTCCAACCGTCATCGAGATTGCTGCGCATTACCATCGGCTGACATCGGCCCCTCCGAAGGAACACCCTACTCATCTCAGAAACCGATGCACACCGAGCTGCTGACGTCCTTCCTCATGTAACTTCTTTTATGCCCATACTTTTGCTTTTAACTTTTTACTGATCCCCCTTACCGATGTCAATTTTGCAGTCCTTAGCCGATTTATTCCCCTTCGACATCGGCAAGTACTTGGAGGCAGAAGACGAACCAACCACCAGCACAGCGACCAAACCGT
Source organism: Oryza meyeriana var. granulata (assembly GCA_003991445.1). Taxonomy (NCBI): domain Eukaryota; kingdom Viridiplantae; phylum Streptophyta; class Magnoliopsida; order Poales; family Poaceae; genus Oryza; species Oryza meyeriana. The sequence goes on along the minus strand of RYFJ01003339.1, from coordinate 8,054 downwards.
CGTTCCCAGCCGACGTGCGCGATTATCTAACAAGCATCAACAGTCGGCTGGAAAACCCAATTGATGCGCTAGTTGAAGACTGTGGGCCGATTCAGGCAAGGCTTGCAGAAATCGAACACTACCTGCCCGAAGAACTCGTCGATGCATTAACCCCTGCAGCATACCTGGAATCTCACAGGTTTAAACTTATCAAGCTTAGACAGCGCATAGCCGATCGCGCTGACCAACAGAAGATCACCGCAGGCATCCAAGCCGATCGGCTGCTAGCCCAGACAGAGAAGAAAAGACTTGATGATATGGCTGCAAAGCTCCAACCCAAGCTAGACCAACTGAAGAAGAAGGAAGCCGACTTGCTGATAGAACTTGAAAAAGTTCGTAAGGATCTTGAAGCCACAGAATCCCAGCTTATCGGCTTGCCACAAGCCATCCAAGACCAAGAGGCTAAGGTTGCAGCGACGGTGCGTCAAGTCATCCATCGGCGCAAGAACTTGAAGACCATCCCAGGCTCCGATGATGACGACATCCGTGCCATTAATGAAATTGATCAAATCCATCTGCGCGCAATCGAAACTATTCAAAATTCTTGTAAACCAACAATTGAATGACTCCTGAAATACGCTGGCTATACGTAACATAACTTGATCGGCTCTCTGCTGCCTGTCTCCTTCAATTGCCCCTTACGTATTATTTTGTTATTTGATCTAAAAGGCAGGATACCAATTGATATCGGTTGTCTTTAGGCGATGCAAAACATCGACTTTCCAGACTATTTTAGAAATCGGCTATACTCAATCCGATTTAAGAACCGATCCACACGCTAGGGTAGTATTTTCTTGAGATTTTTCTTTAAGCGCTTTAGCAAACTCTGTCCCATCAAGATCTTCTAACACATAGGCATTACCAGGCACATAGCGATTAATCCGATAGGCCCTTCCCAATTAGGCAACCATTTTCCAAACTTATTAATCTCTGGACCCGATCGGCAAAGTCAACTCCACACAAGATCTCCCTCGGCAAACGACTTATTCACCACCTTTTTGTTGTAATGCCGAGCTGCCTTAGCCTTTATTTTCCTTGATCCTTGTCCACGCCTTTAACCGATTCTGAGCTAATCTTCAAGTTTCATCTGTCATTAAGTTATAATAATCATCGGCTATCAATTGATTTTTGTAAAGAAATCCTCCCTAGAGCCGATGTTAGTCTCCATGGTAAAACCGCTTCATGTCCATATTACTAACTGATACGGCAGGCACCCGAGTAGATCCATGACATGCCATCCGATAAGCCCATAGTGAATCGGCTAACGTAGTATGCCATCGCCGTGGCTGCTCATCAATTTTCCGCTTAATCAACTTGATCAACTCTTGTTAGAAGCTTCTGCCTGCCCATTGGCCTGAGCATAATAAGGCGACGAATTTTAATAGCTTGATCCATACTGGCAGCAAACTGTTGAAACTCATCAGACACAAAGATAGATCCCTGATCAGTAGTTATCGTCTGAGGAATCCCAAACCGATAATAATATGCTCCTTTACAAACTCGATCGCTTCCTTGGACGTAACTTTCTTCAAGGAACCGCCTCTACCACTTGGTAATAATAATCTGTTGCCACCAATATGAACTTATCCCTTTACTTGATGGAGGAAAAAACCTGGCGATCATATCATTTCCCCAACCCTGAACGGCCACGGTTTGATGATAGGATTTCATAGCCGATGCTGGTGCTCGTTGTATATTTCCAAACTTCTGACAATCTTTGACACCCTTTATAATACCTAAAGCAATCCTCCAGCATTGTCGGCCAAAAAATACCCTATTCTTCTCAGGACCACTTTCATCTTATGCGCCGATTGATGAGTCCCCACAAGGCCTTCATGCACCTCGCACATAACCACTTTGGCTTCTTCCAAATTCAGGCACCTAAGCAGAACCTCCCTCAAAAGTCCGATAATACAACTCCCCATCAGCAGCACATATTAGTAGCTTTATACCGAATCTTCCTGGAAACCGATTGCGACGGATTTTGCAAGTAATCAACTAACTCCTGTCTCTAGTCATCGGCCTTGTCTGGATATCAATTATCGGCTATCTCAACCTCAACCTGCCTATTCAGCCGATACCTGAAAGCAATCTGTGCAAGATCATTGGCTTCTAAGTTCTGCTCCCTGGGAATAATATCTATTGATACTATCTTGAAATCTCTTAACAAATCTGTACACACCTCATAATATGACCTCAAAAAACATCATCCCTACACTCATATTCTCCAGACAACTGCTTGATCACAATAAATGAATCGCCAATTACTCTATGACATCGGCTCCGATCTCCTTTAAGAGCTGAAGTCCTTTTAACACCGCCTCCGTACTTCTGCCTGATTATTAGTCCGATAAGGCTTAATTGTAAAGCAAAACTCAAAACTTGCCCGAGGCGATATGATAACTAAGCCGATACCAGATCCAGCTTGCAAACTGATCCATCGAAAACAAAGTCCATGGATCGGCTCCACATAATCCTCATGAGACCCTCTGTGTGCACAATGAAATCGGCCACTGCTTGTCCCTTAATTGCTTTAGCCGATTTCATATCTTAGGTCGAACTCTGTCAAAGCAAAAACCCACTTGCCAACTCGCCCTTTCAAGACTGGAGCCGACAACATATATTTGACCACATCGGTCCTGGCAAACTACTGTACATTCAGCCGAAGGATGTAATGTCTTAATTTCGTGCATGAGAATATAAACACAGGCATAATTTTTCCACCGCAGGATACCTTGTATTCAGCATGCCAGAAGTCCTTCCTGCTCAGATAAACCACAACTCGCTCTTTGCCTTCAAATTCCTGAAATTAAAATAGAACCAATGGATTTCTCATCGGCTGGACAGATACAACTTGAACGGTAGTCCTTTCGCGCAGCGGAATTAAAATAAGGTGGGGAACAGATTAATTCTTGATTATCATCAGACCGAAAAATGCCTTCATGCTGTGCTGCCCCCCAACAAACTCTTGATCGGCCTTCAACTTCAACACGGCGTTGTTGACGCCGAAAACCGCCGGTGTGCCAAGAAGCTGCTGATGATTCTTCGGCGTCTGGTGACACGCGAGGCCTGGAGATCTGCGCTCCAGTCAGGTCCTAATATTAGTGTTCTAGGCTCCATCAAATTGACCCTGCAATTGACAGGAAATGAAGAAATTTTGTTAATCCCAACTCGGCAGTAAGCCCAGATCGGATTCGCTTCCAGCAGATACAGCGCTATGCTCCGTGCCCGGGCCCACGCCTTGTACTCGCGCTCCGCGTCCATTTGCTCCGTTGGGGGGGCCCGGATTAGCAACTGCAGCCAATCGGCTCATCGGCGATACGGCGCTGCTTATAGACTCTCGTAGCCGAGCCGCTCGGCACCTGCGTATCGGCTAGAAACAGAGTAGCGCTATAAACAAATGTATGAGCTGTCAGCTCTACCATGTGCACGGTAGAAGCCGCATGATAAAATAGATAAGGCACAAACACAAGTAAAGCCCAAGCCGATATGGCCGAGGAACACATGTGCATCGCTAGAACAGATGATTAATATAGATGACAAACAGTAAGATAATACAGTCGGCTTTCATCGAAAGATAATCCCTATCGGCTAAAGCATCCATAGAACCTCGCATAAAAACCGATCGACTTCGCAAGTGACATCTATCCTATCCAATCTAGTGTAAAAACTTAACTTGATGCCGCCACAAATAACAAAATAAAGAACCTTCGGTCGACCATATATCTCATGCAATCGTCACTGTATATGACAACTTACCGCCTATGCATTCCGATAAGACGCTTGCACAGAAACCATCGGCCTCAGCAACTGAACACTTATCGCTTAGTTAGTAGTCGGACCCAACGATGCCCAGCAAAAATACACGATAAGCTTCCCCAGTAAACGAAAAACTTGCACGCGCTGCTGTGATTATACCGAATAGCCTTAGAGATTCGGAACAACCGATGCATCCGTAGAAAGCAGATATATCGTGGTAAGCCGGCTACCAACAGACCGACTAGCATATCGACCTCACACCGAGGAATCCAGCGAATTGTAGCCGAAAGTAACGAGAGCTTACCTCTCGCTGGAGTCTGACTAACCGATGCAGACCCGGCCGAGAAGCACAAACAGCTTGTCTAAAGGTGGGATGCGCGGTATTATTGCATCCGAAATAGTTTACAATACCCGGGCATACGAGTCTAATACCCCGATTATTACACTAATAGGACACGGACAGGACTTTCCTAACGAGAAACACGGAAAACTACACGAATCCTGATCGGCACACAGATTCGGTTTCTCTAAAAAGTATTAAAAACTACTAGATTTTACGATAAAGAATTGACTCCATAATCGTGGTCTTCACGATTCACGCTATCCCAAGCTCGGACTTTGGATTAGTTCCAATGGCGATTTCTTCGTCCTTAACCGAAATTGTTACACGACCGTACCAATTTTGCATTATACAGGCGTGAAAGACTCAATGTCTCCCTGAACAAAATTTGATATAAACCTCTCACAACTTAATCTTGCCGATCAACATTCCAACTCTGTCTATTGCTTGGTGGCTCTGTAGTCTTTAATGGCTCGAACTCGCTGACCTGACTTCAATCCCTCGCTCATACCATAAACCCCAAAAATGTGCCAGCCGATACACCAAAAGCGCACTATTGGGATTCTCTAGTCCGATTTCTTGCTATTCTCCAGCACCTTTTGCTAATGCATCATGCGCTTCCGCACTATTTAGGACTGACCACACATCATCAATATAAAACATCACCAATCAGACCGATGAGAGTCATGAAATTCATAATTATCGCTCTTTGATAAGTCGCACTGGCACTTTTAAATCGAAATCATTTACTACCCACTCATACAGGCCGATAGCTCATGGACACCGAAACCAGTCTTATGTATATCTCTTCAGCCATAAAAATCTTATTGAATAGTCCCGCATGCTGTCCACCATGACTGAAATCTGTCCTGAGGCGCAATTCCACCAATAAATCCGCTCTCGGCATTGGGTATTCATCCTTCGGGGTAGCTATTCAGATCCCGGAATCCCAACATATCCTCAATTTTCCCATTTTCTTCTTCCACTGGGATGATATCAAACGCACTCAGCATATCGCATGGCTTTATAAATTTGGCATCACTAACCTTGTAATCTCCGCTGATCGGCTCATATATTCTTGCGCTTTGAATCTCCTTTTGAGACTGCTTGACATGTCAATATCCTGGTTTAATGGCAGACCGCATGTCAACAAATCAATCGGCTTCATCCCTTGGCCTCTCATCGGTACTCCCACAGCGAAACTTAATCCGGATTCCTTCACAATAGCTATCATTCTTCTCCGAATGTTCAGGACTCTAGTTCTTGGACGCTTATGTTACGCGCTTGGCTATTCTCCTGGTCTATACAATCTCTTCCAAATCATCAGCCGACGTAATCCTGGCCCAGTTTCCTCAAGTCTTCAATAGAAGCCCATCAGATAACATCAGAGCACCGATTGCTGAATCAGCTGTATCCCTGCTAGTGACCTTAAGAATCTCCTTCCCAATTTTTTCCGTACTGGCATCAACCCCGTGGCTTCCCAGACTTGTGACGGTCATGCTATGGCGACCGTTCGCTAGCACTTACCTCACTTGATCCCCGCCATTGTATCAAACACTGATCATCGGCGAGACTAGCAGTTTGCATGAATCAGTCCCGGCCGAAAGAAGAATTTACGACCTCCCGCCGAATACGAAAAAGTGGTGGAATGTTTATTCCCCTACTGTCCAACTTCCACGTTCCAACACACCTTTAGCTCTGATGAATTCCCACGAAGTCCTTACACTATATTGTTCTTAAGTCAGCACATTTCGTAGTTTCCAATTTGAAATGTGCGACATTACATACACTGCGTTCCCCCATCACCAAGCCCTTTGCCATCGGCTTCCCATTCACATTAACCCCATGATGCTATAATGGCTTTAGTCCGATGCTCGACTCTCGTTTGGCAAATATAGCCTGACTCGGGTTGTAACGTTAGCTAGCAGCCAAAATTCCCAATTCGCCTTCGTCATCGATGAAGTGCTCTATTCCCGAGAAGAAAGCTAACCCATATGGTGGCGCTTGATCAGGTCATCATCTTTTCTCACGCGCCAAACCTGTTTTAGTTTCTGTGACGTATGCTCAGCCTTCCTCGATCTGACTCTGTTCTTCTGTTGCCCACGGTGTCAGTAACGTTGTAGCCCTCCTGTCTCTGACTTTTTTCGGTGATCTTCCCACAGGCACATTGAGATTACTGACTTGTCCACAGATTCCCTTATCCCTCTCTCCCTCTTCAAGGACTCTTCATGGGATGTCGGCCTACTCGGCATGAACCGATCTCTTCGTTCGCAAGCGACCTCCCAAACTCCTGCTGGCGACATGCCGATTCCATGCACGTGCACTCGGCAATCTATCTACTGAATGGCAATCTCATCCCCTGATCCGGCAGAATACAGACGGGCCAGTTCCAATGCGGATCTATACATCTCGGCTGCATCCCTCTGATCCCGTACTTCGCACTTTCTTCTATCATATCGTGAAGTGACCTGGCTGACCTTTGACGTCCATGTATTCCATCGCCTGATCCATTGATGATGATCCCGCGCTATACCATGTTCACGGAAACGGGTTCCCAGTCAATCTTCATCGGCTTTTGTCTTACAACTTGTTCGTCCTTGCCTGACTTGCCCGATTGAATCTTGTCTGCGAAAAGCTTTGCATTACTTGCGTGATGCGAATATCGCCATGTGCACTTGCAATATTTTCTTCTTTGTTCTTCGCTGAACGGGATAACGGATTGCTCGGTTTGTATCTGCTTCTCTTGAACAATACACGTCAATATTTATCGCCTTTACTGATATCAAAATCATACCTCCTCCTGCCATATCCTACCACGCACACGATACCAATTTCTATTGTTTCTGGCCACTTCACCACTCTACCTCGCACGGATCCGATCGTCTGAGTCCGATAATAACTTAACTGGGAACTCGTCTTTGATTGTTCTTCTCGTTCTCGAATCGCTTTCATGACCAGATACCCTCTGCACCAGATGCCGGTCCGAATCATTGGAATGAAATCTTCGTTGAATCAGCGCCAAAAATCCCTGGAAAGCAAATCGGCCAGCTGCCCACTCGCCAGGTTCAACTGTAACATTGTTTTTAACCTCCCAAATCCTTGATGTACTTCGCATATTTCATGGATCGTTGCCTAACGACGTAAATCTAGTCATCTATCTCTGTCCGCAAAGACAATTTTTGAAATGTTTCATAGAATCGGCCCACCCTAATAACTTCCCGTGTATGAAGAAACCTCGACGCCGCATCAAACGGTGAACAAATCTAAACTCTCAGGCCTTTCAAGCCGAGCCTCCCGCCCGTACCAGATGCATCGAGGCCTGTTCCACTTATGTCATCTTGCCTGAACTTATAGAAAAATCCGACCCTATCATTGTGTAACCGGGACCTGTCAAATCACGGATTGAGCCAGTACTACTTGTCTTGCGCTTCATCCAACTGTTCCCTCATTATTCTCACTGCGTACTAAGTCTCCTTGGATTTCCTGTTGATACTGTGACTGTACCTGAGTGCCGATCTTATTCTTATATCCTTCTGATAACCTTGTATCGCCGCTCCTGGATAACTACTATATCCCTCATAGAGACATAGTCCTAGAGGAATATCCTGTTGCCCCCCTGTTCTGTTAACAGTGGTCCTCGATCACTCGGTGTTGTAGCATCTGATTGTTCAACTCGGGGACGTAACACCCCGAGTTCTTAATCGATCCATCACAGTTTCTTGATAGGAATGTATTACAATCCCGAACTGTTAATGGCCTGTCAGCCTCACTGACATCTCCTGCAAAGTTTACGGTTGCTCTGGTTGTGTATGCTCCTTCTCCAACCATACTGCTTCGAATGATTTCTGAATCGGCCTCTGATACTAGCACCTTTAAGACGCTTCTGAGTCCATAGGGTTGCATCATTTCTCTTTTT